>VZZY01022221.1:0-91863 GCA_013400335.1 Eurystomus gularis | reverse complement strand
AAGGAACTACTGGAGAGAGTTTAACAGAGGCTATGAATATGCTGAGGGGACTGGAGCACCTCTGTGACATGGAAAGACTGAGAGACCTGGGGCTGTTTAGCCTGGAGAACTGAGAGGGGATCTGATCAATGCTGATCAATATCTAAAGGATGGGTGTCAAGAGGATGGGGCCAGACTCTTGTCAGTGGTGCCCAGCGACAGGACAAGGGGCAATGCACACGAAGTAGAACCCAGGATGTTCGATCTGAACAGAAGGAAAAACTTATTTGCTGTGAAGATGCCAGAGCCTGGCCCAGGCTGCTCAGAGAGGTTGTGGAGTCTTCTTCTCTGGAGAGATTCCAAACCCACCTGGATATGATCGCGGAAAACCTGCTCTTGGTGAAGCCACTTGAGCAGCGGTGTTGGGCTAGGTGATCTCCAGAGGTCCCTTCCAACCACTGCCGTGCTGGGATTCTGTGAAACACAGTGAAGAGTAAATGACCAGAAGTGTGCATGCTTTCCTAATCCTAACCCTACACCTAAGACCAGCCTATTGACCTACCTAACAGTAAAATATCAATGTGCTAGCAAAATAGAAGGTTATCAAATGAGAGTCTGAAGGGAACCTATTTCAGTAGATCATTTAGCCTAAGCTTTTCTTTTTGGGGCTTCTTAAATGTTAACTAAAGAAATACTTAGTCTTTTAAACAGGGTGAACAATTGAATTTTCATTACTTTCTTTTTTACAGTGAACAACCAGATTTGCATGTAGTCTTTGTGATTGTTTGATTGTATGTCTTTGAAATATCATCCCTAATGGTGCAAGAAATGGTTCCTATTTCTTGGATTTAGAAAGCAATACTACTTAATGTTTTCATGTCCCAGCTTAGTAAGAAGATCAAAAAATTTATTCAGGTTTTTTTTTTTTCTTGAAAAACTAATTAGAACAAAGCATGGAAAGAGTCATGTTTCTACAGCTAGAATTGTAAGAAAGAAGCTTATTTATATTATTGTTGTACATATATTTGCCATTTCTCTGTACTTTAAGAAGTTTCATACAAAAAAGAATCCATCTCAAATATGTGAAACCACAGTACTCTTCTGAAATGGGGAAAACAATGGTTTGAGACCTGTCATTATCTTCTGTCCAAACAAACTCCACACTCCATAAAAAAAGATCCAGTAGTCTGCACTGAGTTGTGCTAAGCTATTTCAGAGATTTGTGATGACAGATAGAAAATAAGTCAAACAGTGGCAAATTCTATGACTCTATGAAATTCATCAGTTTCATGGCCCTGATGCCTTTGTAGGCTTTAACAGCCCTGATGAACCTCGTCTGGGGCTTTCATCCACGCCGTGTCCATGGAGTGCCCACCCAGGATACGTTGTAGAGGTCTTAAGTTCAGCCACAGCCGTTCCCAATCCTGGCAGAGACTGCGTTGACCCAGACCTGAGTGGTGATTACAGGGATGGGTCTGACTGGTCCTGATCCTGTTCCTGACCTGTGGCGAGGACCCCACTTTGCCAGATATGTTATCTCACACATCTCTCTTAGGTAGCAGCTGCCCTTCACTGCCTTTCACTTAATTTGATGAAAGCAAACATCCAGCTACTGCCTGCTTGATCTAATATTCCCCATGAGAGCATGATAGCCATTTGCTTTGATGGGAGATACATCCATCCAGTAACTACAACAGCAGTTATAGCAATTGCAACAGTAGTGCAGCACTGATAACAGTACTGTATCACCAAGAAAAAAACAGATGGTTGGGAAATAAGCAAAAACATCAAAATACATTTAGTTTAAAGTTATGTTCCTCAAAGAGAAACAAGAAAACCAAAAAGGACCTTTAGTCTCTTGATACATCTATAGTAGAGCACTGTAGAAATTCTGCCACTTTTTTCTCTTGAGTGAACTCTGCTGATTAGACTAACACAGAGAAAGTTTTATTAGCATTTTTGCTCCTGATATATTATCATATTGAGATGAAGTTGTAAGAATTCAAAAGGCATGAGATTCAAAAGTAAGAGAAAACATTCCTGCATCAGTAGCACAGATCACCATAAAGCAGGGCCTTATACAAACAACTTGGAACAGACAGTGGTACGTATCCACCACAACAACCGTCACATGAATTCTGTTTGCCAACAAAGCAGACTAGCACCTTAAAGTGTATTAATCAGGTTATAATTAATAGTGTAATCAGTAGCTACAGTGTATAACACAATACTGTGATGGTGTAGCCAGACATTGTGTATATGCATTTTACTAAGGAAAAGATGAGCACAAGGTATTACAAATAAACTGGATCCTGCTGAATACCTAAAGAGATGACCAGTGGGGAAAAAAAAAAATAAAAAAAATATGAGTGATATCAGGAGAAGATGAGATCCTCCTTTTCAGGAGGGGAGGAAGTGGCAGAAGAACACCAAGCATAAGTGAGGAGGAATGGAGATGGAAGGAGATGAGCCTGCTGTGGTTCCCATTTCTTTTGTCTCCAGCATGACTATCTTTATCCCATGACTAAAAAATGCCAAGGACTATAGCCATGTAATGGTGTTAGCTGGGATAGAGTTAATTTTCTTCAAAGTGGCTCTTCTGGGGCAGTTTTTTGGATTTGAGCTGGAAACACCATTGATAGCACAGAGTTGTTTTGGTTACTGCTGAGCAGCACTTTCACAGCGTGAAGGCCTTTTTCTGCTCCTCAACCCACCCCACCAGCAAGCAGACTGGGGGTGTACAAGAAGGGGAGGGGACACAGCTGGGCCAGCTGACCCAAGTGACAGAAGGGATATTCCAGACCATATGACATCATGCTCAGTGTATAAAATTTGGGAGGTGGAGGCTGGTGGGGGCTGCCATTGCTCAGGGACTGGCTGGACATCAGTCGGATGGTGGTGAGCAATTGTTTTCTTTTGCATCACGTGTCTTTCCAGGGTTTTATTTTCCCGTCTTTGTTGATATTTTTCCTTTTTTTTTTTTTTTTGTAAAATTATCGGTAAATATACAGCATTGGCTCTATCATATTGTATACTCACATAATATTGAACATTAATTTAGAATATGAGTGTTGAAAGCTAACAGTTTTGCACTTGTGTTGATGTTAATAACATGTAACAACTGTTAGCATGAAGTGTGTTGTGAATGAATGAATCCAGTAAAGTTTGGTTATAGAGCTTAAAATTAGCCTGATCTGTCATTCTTTTAAATACTCCCATCACAGTAATCTCTAATTTCCTTGGTGATATATGTTCAGATGCAACACATCACACTTCTGAAGCATTAGAAGAGAAACTGTCTGACTGAAGTAATGAGGCTGGCTGATGTTTGAAAGGCCTGAAAACGAGACAGCTGTTTCCCACTGTTTTTCACTGATGTTCTTAAAATTATCACCTGTCTGAGTTTTTCAGATACGCCTGACATCCTGACACTTCCTTGTTTTATTATGTACTGTGATGTGCTGAAGTAACTTTCTAATTTTACCCACAGAAGTTTGATTCTTTTACTGATAATTGGCTTTTAATGAACCTTATTTAATAATATGAAAAATTCCTGGTTTTGGAAATTGATACTTGCTTTTCTCTCGATGCAAAATTAATTTGCAGTTCTTTCATTGGTTGGTAATTTGCCAGTAAGACCACAAAGACAAGACTTAAAGTGATGTTTGAAACCTGGAATAAACAGAATAGAGTATGCCAGTCTAACTAGCAACTGGAGTGTAGATGCATCCTTATACAAAATATGTATGACATAAATTTGATAGAAAAAGTGCCTTCTCAGCAGGGTCTCCTGATGCTGTTTTACAATTGCTCTGCACCCTTTTCTTTTCAAACGCCCCATGTGTTTTGCTGAGGTGTGTGTAACCCGAATCCTGTTATGCATGTCTAGTTTAAACAGCAAGCAAACAGCAGGACAATATTTCTGACCAGCAGCAAAGTTAAGTGGATGGTTTCGTTATTGTAGGAAGTTGGATGACCTCAGTTCATACTTGAAGATAGTAGTTGGCTTCCCTCATTGATTCCTAATGACTCCAGGCCTTGCTTTCTTATTCAGTGCTCTCTATAGGTATGTGCATTAATTTGCATGTCTGAGCAGCCTCTTGGGCTGTTGCTGCTGGAAGTAGAGCCCAGGCATAAGATGGGGGGCTCTTACGGTCATCTTCATCCCCTCTTGGCCATGTCCTGTGAGCTGTTCACTGGGAAGGGACTATGTGTCTCTCTCCTTTCTCACTACAGTTGTCTTAGCCCTCCTTCCTCATTCCCTCTTTATCCCCAAGAGCTTCCAGGTGTTTCCTTCAGCCATGGTTACCTGCCATTCAAGTTCCCCACGTCTGTGGTATGGTGTCCTATTGCATCTCATGTCTCTGCTTGCCTCTGCTGCTGAGTCCAGTCTGGGACTTCCCCAGTGCCTGCTTCACAACATCAGTGGTGACGGTGATGTAATTGCCATCGGGGGGTTGAGTTCGATATTGGTTTTGTATATATTGGTAGGTAATTGACTTTATTGTTATTATTTTGTTTTTCAGTCTAAGTCTCCCTCTCTTACTCCCTTTCTACTCCTGTTTGGGTAGGGAGAGGCGTTAACAGAGAGTGTCTGTCATTCATCTAGTGGCCGGCCACTCTCTAAACCTTGACACATTTACATCCATGAATAGCTTCATTCAATTCAAAGTGAATAGTGTAACTCAGTAAAAATAAGTCTTTGGAATACTCCACACAATTCTTTTGTGTAGAATTTAGGGTATGAGCTTTCACCTTTCAAAAAAACCCATCTCTGAAGTGAGTTGACAGACAAGTGTCAAAGAACATTTGCTCAAACTTTCTGTTTCATCTCCAAGAAGAAGAAGAAAAAAGGGAGGCTAATATTATCTTTGCTAATTGTTTCATTGATCACTAATTCTTCACCAGTGTTCATTATAGTCACAACAGAGCATGTATCTGATAAGGACAGGGGCTCAAGGAACTGTTGATCTGCCTTTTGCTTTCCAGTGCTTGATTGGAATGTGCATTACCTCATACCACGATAAATAGAAGGGTATAAATTCACATTTCTGGTGTCCTTTTTGCCACAAAGCAGAACATAAAAAATTCCATAATGCTGCAATTATGTATTGGATCAACTGTATTTACCTGGATTTATCCCTCTCTATAGCATTTACTATTGGACAGTCTGGTCTAGGCTCATCTTCCATCTGCTTAATGGGAGAATAAAATTGTTATAGTCTAATAGCTTGGCAAGTTTGACAGTTTTCTTAATGCTGTGTTCAGAACTGTAAAATATTAGTGCAAGTAACTACATCTGGAGGAAGGACATGATCAAATATGTTTTTGTAATTAAATTCAATGAGCAAGTAAGGTAAAAGTTTGTCGGCAAACTATACTTCATCAGAGGCACGATTTTAAAAATGCTTGATTTGATTATGTGAATTTGTAAGCAGCTGTCTAATGACTAATCCAAAGAAATGCTGTTTGCAGATCCTGTTTCTGGAAGTAATAGAGAGCAATTTCCTACCACTCCCCAAAAGTTAATAATACCTGCAGTGCTATATTCCTATGTGTACTTGCTTTTTGTACAAAAAGTGTTTTCTTGTTCCATGAAAAAGTTTTCCATTTCACATCAATTTCTGAAATCTTTCAGCAGGAAAAATAGAAATTTTTAATGTGATGATGTTGTAGAGTTAATTGAAATTTCTCTCATTTCTGTTTTAGGAAAGATTTAAGCCAAGCATAACTACACTTGCATAAAACTCTCATTTTTTTTAACTTGTTTACTTGTTTGACATCCTCAAAATTAACCTATAAATAGCAAAATATTCCAGTTGAGGTTTCTGTTCCTTATTTCCTACTACTTCTCTCCTTTTTGGGGAATTAAATTATTACATCCGCAAAATTGTTATATTACCAGTTATTATATAATTTTGTAACTTAGTTTCATTATCTAATATCAGCAGCAAAAAGATCCTTAACTAGTTGTACTTGCTCCTTAGAAAAGTCATATGTGCACTCAGGAAAGTCAAAAGCCCCGCCTAAGCCTGTTCTTCCCAACTTAAATTAACCAGATTAATCACCAGGGTATTTTAAGTTTATAAAAGTAGGGAAGATAAAACTCTCAGAATAAATTACACATGGAATGTTACAGAGCCAAAGGCATGTCCAGAGGAGGCATAGCTTACCAAGGAAATATGGCCTTTGACTCTGGGGAAGAAATACTGGCATTCCAAGTTTTCTACACAGGAGAGGCACTATGGGCTGTTCCAAATTAATGCTAAATAAGAAACAAAATCAAATACCTCCTCCAGGCCAAGCAATTTAAAAGAGTTTCAGACAAGAGCAAAATCAAAGTTTCCTCATGAATCAATGCTCCTGAAAAAATATCTTCTTCTCCCCCCCATTCTGGATATTTACAGTGATAAATTTGATTCAAAACTTCTACATTTAGGTAGGATAGAAGATAGGAATGAGATGAAATTTTATGAATGATTAATGTAAGACCTATCTATTTAGCTCTGGGAAGAAGCTGTAGACTGTATTTTTTAGAATTCTGCCAACTGCTGACAGTAAAGAAAAACTGTCCTTTTTTCTGTCTGTTATGAAGAAAGTAACAATAATTTTATTAGGCTGATTTATTACATAAGAAAGCAAAAAGAAGATGAGGAGGGAATTAATCAAATGATGACAAACCAATTCTAAAGAAACTGTGAAATATTATTTTCTTTTTTTAGCAAATAGAATACATCGGGAAGTAAACTAGACTGTATCTGATTAGATTAAAAAATAAGAGCTATGACTTCTTCTTTATAATTGTCACCTAGAGCAAATGACTTAAAGGCCCCACAAAGCATAGATAACCTAATAATACAGCAGGATTGATGTACAATGAATATTTTCAAACAATGTATTTTCATTGTTTGAACTATAAAGAACTATTTCCTTACTACATATTGCCAGTTAGATACTATGTGTAAGCTGTAAAGGAACTCATTAGTGTTAAAGGAGGGTGTTTGGTGGAAGAAGAGTAAGTGACCCAAAGCTAGGATCACCTGCTTACTCCTTCTGTTTTCTCTGGAGTAGATCTTCTTCAGAATGCTGCTGAAACATGGTATTAGATAGAAAGGCAATCCTCATATCCTCATGTATTACTCATTTGTAGGAAACAGGACTGAATCCATCTCTCATATGTTTTACCTTTCTAATTTATAATTAGTGGAATTTTCAGGACTTAGTGGAATGCAGACCACAGATGGGATGAGCTCTAGCATGTGCACTGGGTCAGGAAAATTTTTGGTTTTCGTTGCTTTTTACCTAATCAGACTTACTACAATTTGAGAGGCTACAAAAACCTCTACAGAGAAGCAAACAAACCCTCTCTCAAAGCGTCGCCTGCATCTGCATACAGAGAAACCTACTTATATAATATATATAATATATGTATCAGAATAAAGTGCACTTGCATACATATATGTATGCACACACATAAATATTTATATAATAAAATAAATAATACTAAATTAATTTTATTTATACATGTATATATATAAAACATTATTGCACTTTAAGAAAGTTATCAGTGACACAGTGATGAAATGAGACCTACCTCAGCAGAAAAAAAAAAAAACCAAACCAAAAACTTCAAGTAAATAGGAAAGATCCAAGGAAAAAGAAGGTTTATAGCTTAGGTTAGGCCTCCCTAACTTCCATAGCAGGAGTTAAACATATTACATATACCCAAAACTCAAATGTGTCACCATAAAACTAGAAAAGAGAAGTTTCAATGTTGAGTGAATAGTCTCCTGGCACAGCTCTGTCTGTTACAGTAAAAAAATATATGATCAGGTATATGCAGAAAAAGATGTTCTGTAGGTGTTATAAACATGTCAGTTCTTTTAAAAATCAAGCAAGATAGCTTTTGAAAAATCTTAGTTCACATTTAGACAAAAGGAAAAAAAGAAAAGACCTTACGAAAAGCGTAGGCAACTAGAACACTCAGTATTTAAATATCTTTAGTGTTTAAACTGAACTCTTTTGACTAGAAACACAGGGGGGTGGGAGAGAATTTGTGTTGGCTGTTTGTGCAGTGCAGCTAGTGCAGACTGAAGAAATGAGTGTGTAAATTGTGGTGAAATTCAGATTTTGAATTGTATGAGTCATGCAGCCCTTCATTAAACACCTCTGATGTACATCAGAAAGCAGGTGGTGAGTATTCTGGGGGGTTTTGTTGATCTGCTCTTATAATCTTGTTGACATCAAGAGATAGGAGAACTAGTCAGGGACACCTGTCTGAAGGACATCTTCTGTGGAGACCTAAAACCTAAACCTGAACCTATTCTTTTAAAAAGTATTGTCAAATTTTGTTGATAAACTTGGAGTACTTTGTAGCCTTACTTGTGTATCCTCTTATGCTGGGAAAAACACTAATTCCTGTAAGAAGTTTGTATTAAGAATACTCAGATTTTAATATTACATTAATTTATGTCAATGGGATTGGAATTGAAGATTGTGCAGCTTTTCAGGATTCACTGTATAGCTTGATTCTTGTATAGCAGTGATCTAAATACATGCTGAGCTCATTCGCAAAACTTGTGTATTCTTTAGTGTAGAAATAGCATCTCAGCAAGAGAACCAGAGGAGGGCAAGGACAATGAAATCCAGTGAGAATCCTGTAGAAAAGATTGATAGCATCATTTTCCTAGTAGCTTGTTTCTCATATATTGTTAAAAAATAAATCAGGAAGCCCATTCTGCCCTGAATTCTTGCTCTTAGAAGTGATTTAAAGCAGAAGTCAGCTTGAGCAAGTATTAACCAATTAGCCAAGATTAAATGCTTCAGATCTTGAAATAAGAACAAAAGAAGTGGTGGCAAATGGTCAGTTAATAGTTGCCGTGGTCATCAGTGCCTCACAGAGCAAATAAAAAAAACAATTACCAAAGCATTCACGAGTCAGTGTACAGAAAATTGACAGATTCACAAAAGCTACCATAAATTTACTACTATTGCATCTGCTGAGAACCACGTGCTTTAGCATGTTTCTGCTATCTAGGCTTTTTCAGAACACTGATAATAAATTTTCGGGGGTAGGTTGCTAAATGGAAAGTTGCAGTAAGATCCAGGACATGCTTCTTCAATTCACAGATCTGAGTAAAGTTCCCAGAGTTAGCACTGGGAACAAATTTACTATTAAATTGTGAGGTTTACATTTTGTTCTCTTTTTTTTTTTTTTTTTCCTCTATTCCAATCAATCTAAAAGCATTTTCAATGTTCTTCTTAGCTCCTTCAATTCATAAATCTCAGAAGTGTAGTGCACATGTAGTACGATATCTTGAGGTCGTTTAGGAATGTCTCTGCAAACAAGTTAATCTTACTCATACCAGTCCAAGATTATTGGTGTAAATAGTTCATTTATCATTATCCTGATTACACTGGGCTCATGCTCTCAGGATGGTTTTATTTAATCCAAATGTAATATTTTTATATTCCCAAAACCACGGGACTGATTTCCCTGTGGTGAATGCAAAGGTAAATTTTGGGAATGCCGGTTGCCTGAGGCCATTTCACTTCCTGTTTTCTGGCTCAGATACTTGGAATTGTTTAATCAAACTTTATTGTTATATGATAAGTGGTTTCTTTGAACATAGGTATCAGTTATCTTGTCTGAGAGGGAGCATTATGAAGTGTCTTACTGGAGTTTTTATGAGTTGTTGGAGCACCTTGTCGTATTCTGTGCTTGCTGGTTTTTCAAGAGGAGCAGACCCTTGGAGAGGACCCCACTGTGCAGTGCACCCTGCTCAAAGAACAAACTAAAAGAAAATGCCTTTTCAGTTATTTCTCTGCTGTCATATGGAAGACAGAGTATATTGTGAGAATGCATCTCTTCTGGTGTGGCACGAGCAACATAGGCCCATGGACTGGACAAATGACAGGAAATCAACACAACATCAGTTTGCTGGGTCTGAGCTGGCCCAGCAGAAGACATTTCAAGGATACTTGTGTCAGAGCCAGCTGGAAAGCAGGAACTGGAGCTGGAGAATTCTTTGCTCCCTAGCTTTCCTTTCACATCATTCATGTTTTATGCTTTTCTCCTAAAAGAAAAGGGGATGATCTCATCTGCTCTTGACGTAATTCAAATTATTGTGGAGTCCAAGACCTTTTTTCGTCTCACTGGGCTCCCTCCTTGCTTATTCTGCAGGATTATCTGGCTCCAACATGTCTCTCTTGCTTCTCAATTCCCTATTTTTATCTTGCTGATGTTACTGTTTCCAAGTGTTTTCACGTACCCTCTGCAACTTACATCACGGGTCTCTGATACCCATTTGTACTTATATAGATTTATGTAAATATGTATATTTATTCTTAGCTGTATCACAAAAGACTGAAGTATGTTACACTCTTAGAAAAGATGTTGCAAAACTCATTTTGCATCATTGCTAGGTACACTCTTTTAGCCTGCTTATGCCTTGACGCAAGGCAAGGAGATATTAACTACCTTTTGCTTCTGCTGCTTCTCTCATGTGAATGAAACAGGCCCCTGTGTCAACTCTGCTACACTGAGTGACCTCAGGACAGCTCAGTCACTTGATGAAAGTGATGCTGATCTGTCACTCGCACATCACATTGCTCATATTTCAAAACACCAAAAAAATGAAGACAGGTTGCTACCATTATGAATTCTAAGGCAGGGTGGCCACAGTGAAGATGTTGAATTGCTGATTTGGAGACAGCCTACCCACCTGAAACCACAGTTATTTAGCAAGTACACCTCCAGCTGGGACCATTGCTTGGGTCAGTGGTTTGGCCTCTTTTAACTCCATAGACAAAAACCAAAAACCTCTTAAAAAAGTGTACACGGCTTTAACTTTAATGCAATGGAAAGGTGTAAATCAGTGTTTTTCCTGCATGATGGGTCGGTCTTCAGTCTGCTTTCCTTTTGCTGCTGTTTTTTTCATGGTGATATGTATTTTCAGAGATGCCTAAGTATTTCAGATAGTGTTTGTTTTAAATGAGTTTATTTCGAAGGAGTGCAAGAGCATATTCCCAGGAGCTGTTTACTGTTTTTGTAGTTTGACTGGTGTGCAATACAGTTCCCCTGGCAGTGAGAGTGTTGGGTAAGTAATCATTGCTCTTAGGACTTTGAAGACAGCATGTCTTCACAGACTGTTTAGCAGTGTTTTAGCTTGAAGGTTTTCTTTTGCAAACAGTGAATTTCATGCAAATTCCTCATTTCCAGTGCATTTCCCTGACTGAAAATTCCTTTTCTCTATTCTTAAAAGCAACATAACTGGTTCATCTCTTTTGTTATTGTTGCTCTGATTTGTTTGGGGCTTTTGGTTTCTGTTTGCTTTTCTTCTTACAATATTATTTTTGAGATTGAACTTGCTCAGTGGCTGCCAGACTGGAACATAAGCCTTTAAAACCATTTGGGAACATTTGCCCACTAAGCAAAGGTTAGTTTTGCCTATTCTGTTTTATGTTTCAGATAGAATCTGGATCAAAACATTGTGGTTATTTGCTGTTACATGGGCTGAGGCATAAGACACCAGTGTCTCTTTAACTTTTTAATTAATAATAAAACCATTTTGCTTTTTCCTTTAACAAGTTCAGAACTTGATGCAGCACAGAAGAACCTTTCCATTCTTAGTTTCTTTTGAACGGCAACAGGGTTTAGGTGCATATATTGCTCAAATGTAATAGTAGAAGCCATGGAAGAAAGTAGGTTAAAACTGAAAAGGTATGCAAAGAGGTCATAGATGGAAACAGGACAATACCTCATAAATCAACACATCCAAATATATGCAAGTCAACATCTCACTCACAATTATCTATTCCTAATGCCTGAGCAGGAGAAAGGGAAGTGTGTTTCATTCTGCATTTTAGCTGCAGAGCGTGCATAAGTAAAAGACATGTTGCTGATTTACTGGAGGTGCAGCATGCAGCAGCAGTATGGTCTGTGTCCATACTGAAGAAGCCTCCAGAAATCATCCAAGAGAGAAGTTTGTGTGAGTAAGTATGTACTTAAAGATCAGATCATGGGGGAGCGATCCAGCAACGACAGTTAAATTGTTAAGAAATATGGCAATAAGCATACTATGAAATTATGCATTGTATATCTAATATAATTTGTTAAAATATGACTACCAGACACTTAAGGTGACATAAACATTAGATGACTCAAACTGATTAAAAACACCTATAAAATACAATGATGTTTGCTAAATGAATCCCAGTGTGCTCCAATTAAAATACTCAGCACTTCCACTGAAATATCTGGAAAACTGCTAAGCTGTGAATATTTTAGTTCATAAGAACGCTGTGACGTGATCGTACTTGCTGTCCCTGGGTAAGACAGCTGGTCTTGGAAGCTGTAGAATTGAAGTTTGCATTGCTTTAACACACTGTCTCAGGGGAAATGCATGCTTCTGGGTGAGGTGTTTCTTTGTGACACATACAATTCAGCCGAACGTTGTTCACAGTTTTGTAAACACTTCTCCCAAGTGTTTGAAGGAGTTATTTAAGAACTCCAGGAGTTGGAAAAAAACCCCAACTATTTATTTGAAACATAATGGATGTGTTGAGAAGAAAATAAAAGTTAACTTAGATGACAGGGGGTTTTTTATAGCTATGGAATGAATAATGTCTAAATCCTTTGCATGAGAGAAGGGGTGAGGGAACAAAATAAATCTCTTAAAGGTCAAAGGGGGTGCTTTGTCTTCATAGCAAAAAAGTTTAGCTTCAGAGTTTACAAAGAACCTTATTTTTCTGCTTTGCCTGCTTTCTGTAATAGGACTTCCAGTCTTATTACTTTCTTCTTAGTGTTATTTAAAGTGCCTAGGAAACTATTTCATTTGTCAGCTTTTAATGTGCTGAACTATTTTGTACATAGCTGTTTTGGAGCTGCTGGCTTTGGAATAGTGAAGTTTTCAACAGCAATAATATCAATAATATCAATATCCTTTCAAGTGTTTCTTTTGTTTGTCTTGGACTACTGTTTCTTCAAAATACTAGTATTAAGGTCATCAGCTGTAGCTGTTCAAATTAATGAAATAAACAAAAATTAATGAAGAAATTGTAGTGACAAACACATTAATTACTTGAAAGTGTTATTAGGCTGCTTCACAACAGCATAACAGTTCCTGATTAAAAGGCAAAAAAAAAGCCTGGAGGAATATACACAGTTTCAGCCCAAAACCACTAACAGAAAATATATGCAGAAGTTTCATTCTGTCAGTCCATGCGTTGAAGTTTCTTTTAAAATTAACGACAAATTCTTGTCAGGCTTGGTTGACTGCAACAGCAGATTGATGCTTTGTTCAAATTCTGTCTGCCTTGGAGCATTTCTCTTTGTATCTTGGAAGAAATGTTCAATTCATTGTGCACATTTGACCCAGGAGAAAAAGCTTAAAAAATGTGTGATTGTTATGCTTGGAATTAGATCTGTTTAAAAAAAGTTTTTGTTTGGGAAACTAAAAAATTAACAAGCTAAATTTGCCTTCGTTAATGATTAATTTAGAAATAACCCTGCTGATGTTGTCTTTGGCAAACCATTGCACTGACTACTTGCATTTGGAAGGTAGCACTGACATTCAGATGGCAAAGTAGAAGCTTTTGTGTAGTCTTTTCAAAATGTTTCAAAAGGACTATGAAATCAATAATTTGAAAAACTGATAATACTGAAAATGGTAATATTCACCATCAGTTCACAACACCTTTCATAGTTCACGTAGAGTAAATGCAATACTGATATTTTCCTATCAGAGTTGCTAAGAGGAGGCCATAAAATTGTCTCGACTTTCCTGGTGGAAAAAAACATTGATGAAGTATTTTAAAAGTAAGTACAGCATTTGTCTTTGGATTTTAGGGTGAAGGAATAAACAGATTAATCAGGAATAAAAATATTGGCTTTTTATCTAGCTTATTGGTAACAATCCAAAGCTCCAAATGTTTCAATTTATAAACCTCCAGTTCTAATTTGGGATAAAACTGCTCTGAAGAAATATTTTTCACGTTGTCTGGCAAAGTATTGTTTAGTTAGGTGGGGATAATTTTGTAGAGTCTTCTTCGTTGTTCTGTGCATGTTGACAGCCTTATATACTGAAGAGTAGAGCTGCCTTTGAGTTAATACATGGTATTTGCAGTAAATTCTTTCAGTTTAGTAGTGACTAGACTACAGCAACTCGTGTCTGTTGCTCGTGAGGCTTCAAAAGTGTTTGGCTTCTCAGCATAATGATTTTCTTTCCCTTTGTCTATGTAAAACATGTACAGAATTTTCTTATAAAAATTGCCGTACAGTGCAGTGCTCATTTTCCGCTCTCTTTTGTTGTTGTTGTTTGTTTTTTTTTCTTTGGATACTTGGTTTTATTTACACTTTTAAGCAATCTTTTGTCTATGATTGCAATACATATTTTGCTTTAGCTGTATCAGCATGGAAATGGTGTAGGAATGGTGTCTCAGCTCTTGTGTAGTAGTAGGAGAGTGATGCATGGAGGACTCTGTTGGACACACAGTCCTTCTGATTCTCATCCATACAAGAAAGAAAAACAAAATGGCATTTGTGATCTCCTTCCTATATTTTTCTGGAAAGCTGAAGTTTTCCTTGTAATTTCTACTGCTTTATTGATGTAAGCAGGCTCTTCGGTCCTTCCTATAAGACGCATTTGAAGACATCCTGCAGAACTTGTTGTGCCACGTGGGGAATTTTCATTCCATGACAGTTTTGACCTTGGTGAAATTGTCTGAGTTCATGTGCCCTCTACCTTCAGGTAAAATCTGAATACACTACTGAATTCAAGGACATATACTTTAGCTAGATTTTTCAAATAGAAGATTCATATATTCTGTTCCAAGAATATGTAGAAATCACTTTACTTCTGTATCTGTATGATGCCAAGCCAGTTTTCCATTTTATGTTATAAAAGAACTGCAAGATCAAATTGTACAAGTTCTTGGAAGAGCATAATCCAAGAAAAGCCAGCTGGTAAGATTTTGGTCCACAGTCTCCATAGACCTGAACACAAGTAAGTCACTTATTCTCTAATTTGTTATTAAAAATAAAATGCAAACATAAGTGGGAAGCTTTCTCTAAAAGTTGCCAGTAAAACCTTTTCACATTTAGAGAAGCAGCGAATAAAAATTAAATGAGTTTTCATTCTCTGTGGACCAGCTATATGTGAGTAATTTGTCTCAGGTTCCGAGTTCTTCCATTTCTGATGTGTCCTGGACAAATGGAGGCTGATAGAAGAAATATTTTTACTTATTTTCAAATTTACCTTTTCAAAAGAAGTGTTTTGCCAGCATTGGATTTTAGCAGAAGATTTTTTCATTAATAACTGTTGTTCCTTAGGGATGTGTTGCTGCATTGGATGCTTTGGATAGGATGAACTGTAGTCCTGACTGAAGCTGGTTGTGGTGTCAAGGTACAAAGAAACAATAAACAAATAAAAAATCAGTTAGAACAGTGAACTCCATGTTTAACTTTGCATGTTGAGCTATCCCGCCCTTCATTAATCTTCAAAAATGGAGTTTTTTTTTTTCCATTGGAATAACTACAGTATCCCTACTGGCTTCTGTTTTTACCCTGGGGAACATTTTCAGCTAATGTCGGTTGAATAAACCTTGGATTTCCCAATTAACTTCAGTGAAAGATGAAGATCCTGAGCAGCATTTATTTGAGTGCAAATCATTGTCCAGGGAAACTGTATATTGGTTTGATTTCTTATTGGTGGTGACCATTGCAGAGCTAATCTTTTTATAAATCAACAGCAAAGTGATTCATTTCATAGCTGAAAATTCTATTATCTGAAGTTCCCAAGTGTTATTCTTCCACCTGTATAGGAATTAGCCTGGCAATGAAGTCATAAAGTAAACTATTCTTTCTATATGGTTCGTTGTGTGTGAAGGTGAAATTATGTTTTATGCTCAAGATGTAGTTTTAGCTTTTATCTTATATTTAGATAGATAGATATTACTTACCATACAGTCAGTTTTTATAATATCTGTTATAAAAATATATAAGCCAAGTAATACTAAAATGTACAGATTGTTTAGACTCATAAAATATTTTGGAGTGTTGTACTGGTGTCACAAAAAAGGCCAAAATATAGAGACAGAGAGGGGGATCACCTTGGACCCTTTTCAATCCTATCCATCCTGCTAATATCAACTAATTTTCCCGGGAAAGAGAGAGAGAGAGACAGGACCCTTGCGCCTGACCCACCTGCCACACTCCAGTTAAGGAGGAGGGGGATCTCCTCGGACCCTTTACAGTCTGCCCAGCCTGTTAGGCAAGCTAACAGCATCACTGGAAAACAGATCCCTGCTGGCAGCTCGCCAGATCAGAGGGTGACTGTTCTCACATGCATCAACACTTAGACAAGATCCCTTAGCTCTCAAAATTAAAGTTTCTGGAAACTGATATCTTTAAGCTGATACACTTTATTATATATACTCGTGAGATATGCAGATTCAAGGACACTGGTGATCGTGTACTGACTGCATAGGTAAGTTCAAGAATATGTGTATAGATACATAAAATATAATAGAACAAAACCTAAGTATACAAAGATATATAAACAGAATCTAAGCATCAATAACCGCTAATAGCCTGGTACTTAGTACTTTAAGCGCACATAATCCGGTTTTCTTACCCAAGCGGTGTCCCTGTTGGGGGGGAAGAGAGGCTCATCAACTGATCCCAGAAGTGACTCCGGTCATACATTCCTTTTATTTTGATTGGATTAAAAATCGCTAGCTTTGCTTTTAAAGATATAGACTGAAAAATTTAGGGTGCAAGCTCAGTGGGGAGTGGTCATACCTTGAAGGCAGGTAGCCTCTGGGATGGAGGTGTGTTTTTGTATGGTAATGACATTATAATGAGCAAAGTTCAGCTAAAGGATGCAATTTCACCATCATTGCTGAGACAGCTGCTGTGATCCATCTTCCTTGATAGCAGCTATGCGGTTATCTTAGCAGCCCATCTTCATCACTGATAATGGGGAGTGGCTGCGCTACCTTCGTACCACTCTCTTCCCTATTTCAGGGGTGTTTGCACATTCTGTTAGGCTGGAGCAGGCCTTATCCATGGCAACCGCATTTCATTCCTGAGATCAGCAACTGTGTCTTATTGAAGGCCACTGCAGCTCAGGTTGAGATGTGAGCCTAACTTTTTGGGGAACAGTGATATTTCCCCCTGTTGTGTGTCGTTTTCCCACAACTGGCTACACTTAATTTTTTCTGCATATATGCTGTATGTCATAATTTTTATATATCTCTTGCTTCTTATTAAGAAAAAAAAATGGTGTGATTTACAGGACATCATTAATGTGAATGGCAGAATTTACAGATAGCTTGTAGAAACTGGTGATCGTGAAGATACAGTAGCCTGGGAATAGTTTATAAAGACTGCAGATCAGAGTCCTCTTTTTCTAGGCAGATTAGCAGACTTTTTGCCAGATCGGTTTTTTGGCTGCTGTTGTGTACATGTCTCTCAGGGACCAAGGCTTTCCTTGTATTCAGTATTACCCAAATTTTTATCTTACACAGAGGCTATCAGTAATAAGACTGTTAAAGCATTAGCAGATACATTGAAATATTTTTAAAAATTTATTACAGTACTTTAAAATCGACCATTTAAATAATATTGATACTTGTTTGTATCATGATAATGCCCAAATGCTTACATTGTGAATAAAAGTTCTGTTCTGGGTGCTATACACTTGCAAATGGTTTTCACTCCAAAGAAGTGCACTCATCCTCCAGTAAAATATGTATTAGAATTGTACAAGTTGTACGGGAGCATATGTGATTTTTTGATGTTTTGCCAAGTGTTAGACTGAGATATTGTATTTATTCTTCTCCACAGTGCTAAGAAAAACACATTAATTATAAGTAGTCTGCTTATAACATGCCAGAAATACAGGTGTTTTCAGCTCACAAAGTAGGTCTCCACTGGTATTGCAAGGAATCACACCAAAGGTTGGGGGAAAGAAATATCATTTAAATATTATCAATATTCCAGATTAAATGCCAGATAAAATCGTTATCTCATAAATCATTAAGGCAGGATAATAATGATATCCTTCTTCTATAACTTACTCTGAGTAATGTTTTTCATCCCAACAGAGTCGTGCAGGGCCCAAATCGCAATGATTATGACAAGCCATAGGCCATTCTGCAAGTCTCTTTGGTTTTCTGGCAGAAGGTGTGCAGCTCATGGCTGGATCACTGAACAAGCAAGAGGAAGTTCTGCTCAGGCTGATTTCTTCACTAGCCTTACAGTGTCACTGGACTGCAGCTCTCCCTCTCCTTTGACATGGCATTATTACATGTCTTTGTTATATCACGGTCAAGCTACTTCAAATGTACTCTAACCTATGCGGCTTAAAAAGCTTAGAAATTACCTCCAGCTTGTGCAGAATACAGTAGGGCAATTACTGTGAAGTTTGGGTGGAGGGGTTTTGATCCTTCCCGCTGCTTTACTGTGCACAAACTCCTTGTTGGCGTTTTGATGGAGTTCAGGGTTTTAGTCTTAATGTTTAAAGCCCTTAATAGAGTGGGTCACACTCTCTTGCTGGAATTCTGATCTTTAGAGATCTTTCATCTCACCTTCAGAGATCTGAAGGAAAAGGTTAATCATTGTGAGGGGTAGAAAGAAAGCTTCAGTTTGGCTTACATCTTTGCGGCTGTGCCCTCAGATCTGTGACATATCTTCCTTTACGAGGAAGAAGTCGTATGGACTTGGTCTCTTGACAGAGGCATAAAGACTTTCTTTATCTTTACAGGTATTGGGGAGGCACCTCTGATTCCTCTTGACTTCTTTATTCCTTGAGGCTAAAGTTTGAAATAGAAAGAGCTTAGCACAGTTATAGCTACATATCTGTACTTTCAGGTTACATTCTTAGCGTGGACTATCTGACAGATCACCTTCATATACCTGGGACCTTGGTTGCTTTCAAAACCAGAAAATCCATACCATAAGAAGAAAATGGCTCCTAAATCCTTTGAGTAGTCCTACATCCACACTGACTATTTCTGGTACTTTCATACCTTCACAGTAGGAGATGAACTTTTTTTATTAGCATAAGTAATAAAAAACTAGTTACTAACTCAAATAATTGAGCTTCTCCATTTCTCTGTGAGTCCTAGCATGTGTTTCAATATGAGGCAAAGATTGTTTGAGGCTAAGAAACCAAGAGAGTAACCAAATTTTGCTTTCTGTTTAGAGGGCCTGTTTTTAGAATAATCCTGTCTTGACTGTAAGACAACTTTTCAGTGTATTAAAACTCCAAGCAGCATGATTCTGAAACTATTAAAACTCAAAACTACAGTCACACAATTCATAGATCTGTAATTGTAATAGGACGCTGAAGAATGTGAAGATTATAGTCTTTCTGTTTCAAAACTTAATTTCTGGAGGACTTTATAATTAAAAAATATTCATCTTTTGGCAAAAAATGACTACAGTGGCTTGATCCGGAATTTGTATGTCACATCTCCAGAGACCTAGCTTGTGCATGTTTCCATAAATGTTATGGTGAAGGATGATTTAGATGGTGAGTTAGTTAACTAATTCCCACGTCAAAAGATGGCTTCACCTTAGAAATGCAGAAATTAAAAAACGAAATACCAAAGTTTTGTGCAGCTCTGTTGTCTTCTCCCCAAAGGCAACAATAAAATTTGAATATATCTACTTCTCTGGTGTTGATCAGTAGATCAACTAGTTCAAATGCTTCTCTCCTAGTTCATGTGGTTCTCTCCATTTCTAGAAATATAAAATGCATTCTGTTTGCATCGATACTTTTAACAACTGTTTGAGGGAGAATATTTCATACAGAGGAGGTAGCCAGATGTCACTGTTTTCTATAGCTGGTAAAACAATTAGGACATCATCTGAAAAGCCACTTTTTTTTCAAGATTTAAATAGCAATCTGAGGGCTGTGGGGTGTTTTAACCCATAATTCATTTAATGTCAGCAGTATAGCTGGAATTTTCCTTTGACACAGTTTTTCAACCTGTCAGATTTTGGGTGGAGTTCCAGTTTTTGTGTCTTTTGTTACAGTTTTGTTTTCTGTTAAAAGTATGGAGAGAAAACTTCTGTGTGAACTCAATCAGAGGGCTAAGAACATACATAAACTAAAAATTGAAGGCCGACTGGCATTTGACCAGAATTCAGTGTTTCAGTCAAATGCCTGGAACTTAGTTAAGCATACCTGATTGAAGTTATTACCGTAGCGCTCCCCCAGTCCTGCAGTAGTTTCAAGCACCAGGGATAAAACATTCCCACTGCAAGATGTTGAAATCATAATGGCCATTTATAGCATGTCAACTTCAAGACTTTACACTGAACAGCAGTTCAGAAATACAGAATCTGGCATTTGAAAAAGCAGAAGTCTTCTAAACCCATTTTTATGAAACCAGTGTGAAGCACAACACTCAATGTACTCTATAGGTATGTTTTAGTGGAAGCTGTTGTTACAATAACAGTGAAGGGTTTATATTATAAACAGAATAGAGACTAAAACTTTGGATGTCAGGTTACACCCACCTTGGTTCTTCATCTGAAATTCCCTTAATTTTTGTATGGTGCAAGTAATGTCAATTGACAGGGCCATAAGAGGATCTTGATATTATGCAATGCTTGTAATCTGAGCTCTCGATATTCAGTAGGCATTGACAGTTTTTGTGCTGTTTGGATAAAATTTTGTTGCAGTTGTTTTATAAGTCAGCAGTCATCACTAACAACTTGTTTACAGTTACTGAACATCATTTAAACTTTTAATAGCTTTTAAAAAAGAATTAATCTTGCCTTTTTTCCTTTCCTTCTAATTTATATATTTTATTTGCAAATTATAATTCAGTTATAACTCAAAACTCTCAAGTACACATAAAAATTCATTTTAGCCCTGGACAGCATGAGAGGATTACAGATCAGAACACTGGATAATAGGTCAGGATATAGGAATTCGTTTTATTTATGCAAATGAGCATTTTATTGCAATGAGCACAATGTGTTTATGTTCTGAGTGGCTTTAAAAACAAATTTATTTCTGTGGGTAAGAGGACATAAATAGAAGTTTACAAGAAGGAGAAGATCAGTATTCTCTTGCCTGTAGTAATATAAGAGTCTGTAAGTTTTGAGCAAATGGAAAATGAGCTGAAGAGAGGGTGAGATACATTTACATCTTCTCCCCTCTAAGCACTCTGTAAAGAGTGTGGAAGACACATTACCATGCAATGTTAGTGTTTAGCACAGAGCCTAACATTAATACTATTTACCCGTATACTTAAATGCCTAAGAAGAGATGATAAAAGCAGTGATCTTAGAAATATTCCTCATTAGTCTATCTTGATTAAATAATAACACAAAACCACCCTAATCTTTCTTAATACACTTACGATTTGGGAAATTGTATTTGGTGAAGTATTGTGCAGATAACTGTTAACCAATCTATAAATTATTAAAGTGATTACTTGTTCTGTATACACAGCCAACATTTTTTAAGACTGTTTTCCTATCTTTTAAGAAAATATAAGATGAGAAGCTGAAAAAATGCAGACCGTATATTCTTATTTTCTTTATCCAAGGAAGACTTAGAAAATATTTGATCAGTTACTGGCTAGGAGAAGGGATTTCTGATGGGAAAGCATATGAAGCTGAATGACTGGAAACCAAAATTAGTCAACTTCAGTAGAGAAATTGAATAAAACCTCTGAGAGTGAATGAACAGCAATAACTTCTGAGGGTATTTGAACAACTGACTTGAGGTTATAGTGGTCTCATAGTTTATCAACTGACTGAACATTATTGTCTGTAATAGATTTGCTGCAAGAATCCATGGTGGTATATAATTATATATGATATATGATCCTGATGACCCTTTCCAGCATTAAAACCCATGACAGTAATTTTCTGAAGCTGTGGTAACTCTGTAGTTTCCCTTGTCACAATGCCCATTACAAGATTGGTTGGACTTGATGATCCTGGTGGTCCTTTCCAACCATAATGATTCTATCATTCTGTGATTCTAAGATAGACAGTTTGTAGTTTGGAGATAATTTTGTTGGTTTTTTGTTTGTTTGTTTTGCTTTTCTTTCTGTGGTAACTTTCATAGCAAGTTTTTGCTCTCTCACATTGACTAGAACATTAAATATGTGTTGGCAAGATCCAAGCCAATTTTAGTGAAGGAAACACTGAGAATGAACACTGAGTGTGGAGGTAATATTTATTCTGGATTTTTGTAAGACCAATTCAATATTTTGATTCAATCACAGATGTTGTGTTCAGATTAGAGCCAATCTTCAAGGGCAGCATAATAGACTAAAAATAATACTAGAACATAAGATCATATAAAATGACAAAAGATGTATTTCAATTTAATTATCATAAAACAACACAAGGTACAAGAGTGATCAGTTCTGTGTACCTAGTTTTGAAGTCAGATGCCTTCGAGTCCTGCACAACTAGTTCCATTGCAGTCCTGAGGACAACCTAAAGTTCTTTCTGCCTGTGCTATTGATTGTGGAAGCTACGAGAGGTTGTAAACATGCCTCTATACACTGTCAGGTTATGCCCTAAAGCCGATACTACCCAGCTGTCGTTTTTGCATTACTGTAAGGAACAGAAAATTAAGGTCTATCATTTGTGTTCATACTCATGAGGCTTCAGTATCTTCCTGTGCCTTCATGTTCAAGGCCTCTCCTGTCATGTTGTGCTTGTACTCTTGCTGTCTCCTGCAACAATCCTATTTTTTAAAACCAGCCCTCAAGATACCTGTTTGTAACTTCAAAGCTAGTTTTTAATTAGCACAGTTCAGTGACACATACATCCTGAACAGTCCACTCCGTAAAGGAGTCAGCAAGAATATACCATATATTATTTATGCTAATATCTCAATCACAATATATTACAAATTATCATTCTTTGGTAACTACTTGTTATTACTTTTTATTATTTGCATCAATATCACAGCTTTATTGTAAAAATTTCTTACTATGCACGTAACCACATCATACAATTCCATGAATAAATTCAACAAGTTGTCTGAGAAACCATTTCAAAATTTCACTCCTTTAAAAGTTATAAACTTTTAATTTCTGTATATTTTCTGTTCAGTTAGTGTCAATCTTTTATTCTGATCATTGCTCAGTTTAACATGACTTTTGTCTTTTTTCTTTTTTTCCTGTATCAATTTGTTAATTTTATTCAATTAAAAATTTTAATGCCCTATAAAAGGCTTTGGTAACTTGCAGGGGCCAACTGATAACTCTCTTCAAGTGGTAGACTATTTTTTTTTTACTTCTGGGACTGAAGTAATGGAAGAGTAGCACAGCACAACTTTTTTTCAGTTAAGAAGACAGAAAAATATTCATAAATTGTTTTGAGATATTACTTATGCATTATATTATTTGACAGTATATGGTCATTTGTTGACAACTCTGTTTTCACAAAAATCCTGTTGGTGGTTTTGTAATGTGAGGAGGTTAAAGGTTGAATATGATTCAGTAATTATTTAAACCCCAGTCAAATTTAGAGGAAGAGAATTAATAAACCTGTTAGCAAAAAAATGCCAAAGTTAAACAAACAACTAAAACTAATGAATATTTATAGGAAAACTATATAAAATTATATAGAGCATCTGACATTGATCTAGTGTTAGGGCACAACAGTACACATACTTCCTATAACCTTGAGCATATTTGTAATACTTTAGAAAAATATATGCAAAGTTAGCCACTTGATTGAGATTTGCAAGTAGAGACTTCTTAAAGCTTCCAAAAGATGCAAAATTAGAGTGGTATTTCTTCTGGAATTTTGAAATAGTGTTTTTAAGGTACAAGATAGCATATAACCAGGATCCACTGGGGATTTGCAAGTAAAAACACGTAACGTATCCTTTTAATATTTTACTCTGCAGGCAATCATATTATTTTGACAGCTACATAACAAACATATCCATTTAGATTTAAATCCCATAGGGTTTATATGAGAATTTGACAATGATATAAAGCAGCATTGTAAGGAAAGCATGAGGTAAAACTTACTAGAAAAATTGGTTGCAATGATACTTAAAAGAAAGAAAATAAATACTAATGAAAATAACCTGTTTTACAAAGAACCTGATTTGGTATTTGAAGGCCATGGCAAAAATTCAGGTCTGGCCTTTTCTGAATAAATTTTTAAAGAGTCATGGACAACTTAATTTGGAAGCTTCAAATTGTTCTCCCAACTGAAGTAACTTTTCTTTATGAAAAGATACAGAGGAATTTAGCTGGTCACAGTAAATTATTCATAATATACATTTGAATGTATAATATTAACATAGGATTCATGCTTTGATTTCATTATTTATTTACAGTGAACAGCGTGAGGGTTATTCTCAATGGGAAGGTTAGTTCTCTTCCTCTCAGCCCTGATCATACGTGCAGTCCACATCCATTGTTCCATGGTGCCAGCACTGCTGCTTGCGCAGGAAGCTGTACTGGGAAACGGATCCATCTGAAAGCAGATGAGCTGGAGTTCAAGTCTGTAGTGGGTCTGGTCGAGCTGGTTTTCCACATAGCAGCAGTGTTTTGTGCTGAGAGCTAGAAGGGTGTTAATAACACACCTGTGTTGTGACTACTGCTGAGCAGTGCTCACACAGCACCAGGGCTCTTCCCATTTGCCCCCGCAGTGGGATGCGGTGGACAAGATCTTGGGAGGGGACACAACCAGGACAGCTGACCCAAACTGACCAAAGGGATATTCCAGATCTTATGACATCTGCTCAGGAGGAGGAGGGGACTGTTCCATTGTCCTCCGGAGCTACCGCTACGCGTCTTGGAGCCCTGCTTCTCAGGGAGGGGCCAAACATCGCCTGCTGATGGGAAGTAGAGAATAAAACTTTGTTTTCCTTTGCTTCCGCGAGTGGATTTGTTTGGCTTTGCTTCTATTATTATTAAACTGCTTTTTGTTTCTCATCTTATTTTCCTCCCCTTTCTTTTTGCTCTGCTGGGGAGGGAGAGGGGAAGAAAAGGGGGTGATGATAGAGCAGCTTGGTGGGCACCTGGTGCTCAGCCAAGGTTAACCCACCATAAAGTCTCAGGAGGAAATCACCCAGTCAGGCAGCAGTCCACAGTTATATCTGCTGTGGTTTAACCCCCGCCAGCAAATAAACACCACATAGCTGCTCGCTCACTCTCCCTCTCTTCCAATGGGATGGGGAGAGAATTGAATAAAAAGTAAATGTTGTGGGTTGAGATAAGAACAGTTTAATAATAAAAATAAAATATAATAGTAACAACAATAATAATAGTAATGAAAAGGAAGATAACAAAGAGAGAAATGAAAACCAAGAAAGGACGAGTGATGCACAGCGTAATTTCTCACCCCATGTTGATCGATGCCTGAGCAGCAATTGGCCCCTCCCAGCCAACTCCTCCCAGTTAATATACT
Source organism: Eurystomus gularis (assembly GCA_013400335.1). Lineage (NCBI taxonomy): Eukaryota > Metazoa > Chordata > Aves > Coraciiformes > Coraciidae > Eurystomus > Eurystomus gularis. Next base: position 66,467 of record VZZY01022221.1, on the reverse strand, counting down.
GGACATGGTGTTCTATGGTATGGAATATCCCTTTGGCTAGTTGGGGTCAGCTGTCCTGGCCATGCTCTCTCCCAGCTTCTTGTGCACCTTCACACTGGCAAAAAATTGGAAAATCCTTGACTTGGGATAAGCACTACTTAGCAACAACTAAACCATCAGTGTGCTATCAACGTTATTCTCACTCTAAATCTGAAACACAGCATTGAACCAGCTGCTAGGAAGAAAACTAACTCTATTCCGGGCAAAACCAGCACAATGTTGGTTTTAAGTTACTGGGACATTGCAGGCGCAGCCGCAGTTGTTGCTAGGCAGTGAATTATGTGATTGTCTATGTGGTTTTGCACATAACGAATATGCTTATATCTGGAAACCACAAACGTGCAAAATTCTGCAGTCAATCTATTTTCAATCTTTTTTTTCAAAGCGCTAAACTTTCTTGCTGGTACAGAAATCATCTGAACTAGCAGTACTTATATGAGAAGGTCAATAATTCAATATTAACTGAAAGAAATTTTGTACGATTAAGCTCTAGAGGCTTTTTTTGTTGTTACTGGAGATCCCTTTACATTAGAATTAGACTTCATTTTGCAAAGAGAGCAATAATTTGTGATTAGTTTTTACTTTTAGCAATTCATTTAGTGTCACAAGCACATTTATTTGCAAAGGTAAAGGAAAAAAACAGCAACACTTCGCAGGTAATGCCACCTTGCTCTTAAAAGCTAACACAATGAAATAAAAGTTATAGTTGAGCATTATTACAGAATATGAATAATGCAAAGAGACAAAGGGAGATGATACCCTGGTTCTGAGACCTACAGAACGCTGCTGAACAGAGACAGGCATGGTTATTTCTGCGCATTGCAGAAATAACAAGCCTGCGAGTGGCCCCTGTGTTCAGATGTCAAACTCCTGTCAGCAAGTAATTCTCTGTAGGTCATATTCACACTAATGAATGATTCGTTTTCAGTTTACTTTGGTAGCAAGACTCCTCCATGATTTCCAGTGGAGCATATATATGGGGGAAGAAAAAAGATTATAACTTAAGGTCTGTCTCTAAAATTTGATTTCTGAAGCTTCTGGCTTAAATAATAAATGAGGCTTCTCAACCCACAATTGTTAACAGAACATGTTGAGGGTTTTTGTAATTATTAACTCACAGAACTCAGGACTCTAGGCTGCTTTTGAATGATATATTTAGTGAAAAAAACTAGTACTAAACTTTGGATTTTCATCCTTTAAATCCATTGACCTGCAGTTGACATATGAAAAGTGCAATTGGTTTCCATTTAGCCATAATGGAATTTATGCCTAGGTTATATTGACTGGAGTGAGAAATGTAGGGTGCAGTGAATCACAGTTCTGATGCTCACTCCATCTTGCGTGACGCATGGAGGGATGTAGACTCCTTGGAAATAGAATTCCCTTGTTTCTCTTTAGTCAATTCACTGCAAGCATTGTCTAGCAGAGTCAGTAAGGGATGTCCTTAAGCAGAAGCAGGAGTGCATGAGCAACCATAAAGCTCCTCTAATGAATTGAATTACACCAGTGATACTTCCTTATTGTTCTAGACAGTAGTGCCTGATATTGTGCAAGTGCCTAATACTGAGCAAGTAACATGATCTCAGTGGATGTCCATTCATTCTTTCCTAGCCCCCCTATCAGCAAAGGGGTTTAGAGCCATACATCGGGACTACTCGTCTGAAATGTGTTTGAAGAGCTCAAGAGGTGTAATTGGAAATCTTCGGGGAAAGATTTTCTGCTCCTATGAAAGAAGACCCATAAAAAAATGCCTTATTTCAAAGCAATTTTCCTTCTTTGCTCATTCATAAAAATGCTTTTAAAAGATCCAAAAGAAGTTTTTAGTAACTTCTGTCATGTTTCTGTCACAGTTTCTGCTGCTGGGTTTTATTTGCATAGTACCAACACTTTGCGTATGATGAGGATCTAAGTTTTGAAATACTTACTTTTACTAGTGTTTGTGGTTTTGTATTTATTCTACTAACTTCAAGAGTTATCACCTCATCTTGAATTTATTTGGAACAAAATTGAGCAGCTACTTTATTTTTCCTTTAATTCAGTTAAACCTTAGGTACAGGCAGTAATTTTACCTTTTGTTTTTTTCTCTCTCCCCTAGTTTGGTTTTTAATTTAATTGGTTGGATTTTTCTTTTTCTGGTTGTTTGGTTTTTTATTTGGTTGGTTGGTTAGTTGTTTTGTTTAAGATATGCTACTCTGACCAAGTTGCTGGGTTTGGTTGTAGGTTTGGGGTTTTTTTTGCTAGGCTTCTGCTGAAATATACTAACAATCCAGTACAGAAAAGCTTTTGCTAGTAACATGACTTTCTTTTTGTTTTCTGAGATATTTCTGTGAATGTTTTTTTGTTTCAGTTAACTTCTATTTTGTTAATAAATCCATCAATTTTAGATTTTTGCATGTTTCTGTTCAGGAGACTTCTCTGTCCATGAACTTCAGCTTTCAATTTTATGTAAAAATTTGTTTCAGTATTCTTTGCCTGTGTTATATGAGGTAACAACTGTGTGATATAAGAAGCTTGTTTTCAGACTGGAATTTCTCAGGTGCCTGGATACACTGACTACAAAGCCTTCTCCATGTAATAAGTATGTCTGAAGAAGGGCAATGAAGCTAGTTAGGTGTCTAGAGCACAGATCTTGTGAGGAGCAGCTGAGGGACCTGGGGTCATGTAGCCTGAAGAAAAGGAGTCTCACGGGAGACCTTCTTACTCTCAACAACTTCCTGAAAGGAGGTTGGAGCTAGGTGGGGGTAGGTCTCTTCTTCCAAGGAACAAGCAACAGGATGAGGAAACAGCCTCAAGTTGTGCCAGGGTTGGTTTATGTTGGATATGAGGAAAAATTTTTTCACTGAAAGGGCTGCCAAGCGCAGACCCAGGCTGCCCAGGGCAGTGGTAGACTCCCCATCCCTGGAGCATTTTAAAAACTGTGGAGATGTGGTGCTGAGGGATATGGTTTAGTGGTGGACTTGGCCGTGCTAGGTTAATGGTTGCACTTGATGATCTTAAAGGTCTTTTTCCAACCTAAATGATTCTATGGCTCTAAGTTTCCACAATTCTCATCTTTAAATAGGAAATATAAAACGTTTTTAAGCCTGTCAAACTACATAATGACCTCATGTCAAAGCTACACACCTGTTTTATATGAGTAATAGTTTTTGAAGATGTACATATACCTTCAGTAGGAAACATAATGACTCTTTGTCTGAGACTGGCAAAGTATGCATCTGTTAGGAGTCTGATGGCAAGTTTAAAAAAAAACACAGAATTTTACACCATATTTAGGAGTTTTATGAAAATATTTTTCCCTTATGTTTTAAATCCTAAAGTAAAAGGTATAAATATTATTTTATCTTTTACATTAAAGATTTGTTTCATGCAGTTTTATTTGTGTAGGAATATTGACTAAAAAAAACTTTATTTGCAGGATGTAATCAAGAAAGCTGGGTTCTCAATTGTAGTTTAATTTTTTGCACATCCAGTAGACCACCTCTGAGAACTAAGTACAGATGAGACTGTTGCTTTTTCCATTCCAAAGTTGTTAAATATGCATATCTTTCATTAAATGCTGCTGGAGTCAAAACTGCTCAGAAGCATTGAATTTCAAACCTGCATTGTCCAATGGATATCCATGGATAATGGCTTAAAGAATACACATTTTTGTGTAGCATTACTTTTCTGTGACATTCTCCAAAATTATAGTCTACTTCAGATCCATAATCCTTCACCACTTGCTGATTCTCTGTGCTCATAGCTCTTAAATTCTATCACAATTATTTCTAAGAAACGTGTTGGATTTTCCCATTGTCGGGTCTATAATATACTCTCACAGAGTATTATGCCATTTTACTATGGAATAATGATTTTTACCTGAGCTTGATTGGTGGTTGTAGTCAGCCTGACAGCCTCAACTGGACAGCCTTAGGCAGCCAAAGGCACTAGAGCTTTGCTCCCCACATGCTCAAGATAGTTGTCTTTTGGAAGCAATTAATGAACCAAAACTACCTTCTCTGACCACAGGTAAGAGAACTTGGTCCTGACTTTTACCTACCTACGGACCATACTTAAGATTTTGCCCTTGCTTTTGCTAGACTTGATGGCGTTTGTGGCAGCCATTTCTCCAGCTTCCAGCATATTCAGGTACCTCCAGCATATTGACCTCCTCCAGACTCGGTATTCACAAGCTTGGTGAAAATGTACTCTGTCCCATTATCCTGGACCGTGACACATTAAAGAGTGTTGGTTCCACTATTGATCGCTGAGGACAGGATCGACACCACGGTCTGTTTCATGGTCTATGAAATCTTGGGCAGTCGTTCTACCTTACTCCGCTGCATCTGCTGTCCATTATTAAACTATTTTGGTTTAATGGGTTCGCTTAGAGTTGCTCTTGCCATCCTATAGTGAAGACATCCATAGGTCCTGAGGATCCAGAATATACCCAATGCACATTCTACTTCCTGGAAGGACATCTGAGAATGTGAAAGACTCTACCTGCAAAAAACTGAATTCCTGAACAGCCTAGGGAATTGAAAATTTTTTCTCAGTGTCACTGTAGGCTGATGGCCCTCAGACGTCTGAGGATATGTAGGCTTTAATCCTTCTGGGGAGCTTTCTGGTGGTTCCCAGGAACAAATCTGGTGTTATGTTCAACAACTTCCTTCATACAAGTACCTTGCACAGCCTGCAGTAAGAATTTTTCTCAGTATTTCTCAGTAATTCTGGATTCCTAACCACTTGAGAGGAAATGTTTGATTATCTATCAGTTTCATTTGTTAGAGGCACAGAATCAGAGATTGGTAGAGGTTGGGAGAGACCTCTGGAGATCATCTCATCCAACCCCCCTGCTAAAGCAGGGTCACCCAGAGCAGGTTACTCAGGATCACATCCAGGCAGGTTTGGAATCTCTCCAGAGGAGGAGCCTCCACAACCTCTTTGGGCAGCCTGGGCCAGGGCTCCATCAACCCCACAGGAAATAAGTTTTTCCTCGTGTTTAGGCAGAAATTATTGTGTTATAGTTTGTGCCATTGTCCTGCCACTTGGCACCACTGAAGAGTGTCTGGCCCCAACCTACTGATGCCCGCCCTTTAGATACTGATGAGCATTGATCAGATCCCGCCCTTTAGATATTGATGAGCATTGATCAGATCCCTTCTCAGTCTTCTCTTCTAAACAGCCCCAGGTATCTCAGCCTTTCCTTGTAAGAGTCTAACCAGGTTAGCCTGGTTTATGGTTGAAGCTGAAATGGGTGAGTTCCACACTGTATATTCTCACAATGGCCACAGGGGAGAGTCGGAGATGAGGATGCCTTTTTTACTAACTGCAGTAAGAGACACTGTCTTGCTCCAGTCTGTGCATTCATGTATGCATAGACTTTACATCTCAAAGAAAACTACTTAATAGCAATCAACCCTTTTATTTGCTGCTGCTTACTTCAAGAGTGGAAGTATTTGAAATGCTTGTTGTGTATAGAATAAATATTACAGAAGATAAAATACTTTTTGCCACTTCATGGCACTCTTTTTAATTGACCTTATAATGAGGTTTTATAAAAGCCTAATGGGGTCTGATTCATGTGTTGTTGATGCCAGTGGAGCTTTGCGGGGTGACTTTGGTGCTGCATATAGAACTCACTTCTGAACAGAGGTCTGAAGTGGGGAAGTGTAATAGCATTTCAATCACTGTCAGAAGTTAGAGTGGTTAGTCCAATCATCACCTCACAGTAATTACATTGAGGATTGGGTTAATTTTTGATCACTCTCTCATTTACTCTAAGACACGTTGTTTTAATGTACACGCTGACACATTGAGGTGGACCATTTATGGGGGGTGATGGACTCTACTGCCATTAAGTTTTAATGCATCATTAATTTTCTAGGCAGATGTAAAACAAGGATTATGATATTCTGTTCTTCGTTCTCAAGGTTGACTTAAAAGTCAGTGACCTCTCTTGATTGAGTGGTCATTAAAATTGTCTATACTACTGTCATTTTAATCTTCAGAGCATATAAATATTAGGAGGTTTTAAAAAAATCATGCAAATTTTGCCTAAGACTCCAGCATATTAATTTCTACACTAAAATAATGCACAGATTTCTCTTCAAATGTACCTGAGAGAACCTTTTCAGTTCCTTTATCTCCTTTGTACAAGGTGAAATTCTATTAAAAATGATTGCATAACGGTAAAAGCATTTCAGACACTCAGTCTGCAAAGATTCAAACATATTCAATATTTAGGTATTTAAATTATGCCCTTCAGCTGGACATTTTTGTGGAGGTAAGAAAAAAACAGTGCTTGACCATATAATAGAGCAGATTATTTATAAGGTGGAATGATAATGTCCCCAAAGGTTTAAGATCCAAGGAAATATATCACTGTGCAAAGCTGCAAGTCCAGATCTTGTTTCCTGCCACATTCCATGACGGTGAGTACAGCTTCTATTCTGGAGTGGTTGCACAGATGCTCATGGACAGAGAGTTGACTAGAAAAATCCACTAAACTAATTTATTTGGATTGTCACCATAGGGTTAAACTTCACATGCAGAATCTAATCTGGGTTTCCAGGTGTTATCCAGGGAACAGTGGGAATCTCCACCTCTAGCATCCTTGCAATGGTATTTTCAGCTGGATTAGAGGAGGCTCACCAAGCTGTTGCTCTGCTCATATGTGGTAACAGATTCTAACATCAATTTAAAATTTTGTGCATAGAGTTTAGCCAGTTCTTTGGTCTACAGTAGGAACTGCATGGTGTCTCCTAACTTTTCTGGTCTCCTTCCCCCTCCATGAAGTTCATCAATACATCCTTGTATGCAAATAGTGCCTCTCAGCTGGTCTAAGCACCAAAGAAGCTGCCCGGGGCAGTTGCCCCAAACCGCCTCAGATCCCTCACAAAAAGCTCCTGGGCATTTTTCTCTGTTTTCACTAAACCATCATGTAGGTTTGCTCTGAACACATGAATTGTTGTTAATTTATCAAAATGGATTTTTGAAATGTTTTAAAAATTAAAATAGAAACAGCTTGGGGGGGGGGCTGGGAAGGTGGGAGGTGGGGTTGACTTGTTATGTTTTGGTCGTTGTTGCTTGTTTGTTTTCCTTTTGATAGCGTTGGAATAAAATACTGATTTTTTTGTGTACTTTGGAGTGTGACTGAAAAAAATCAATGTATATATATCAGTGTGCTTCCTGTTGCTTCTTATGGCACGTCATGTAAGTGAAAATAAATATGTGCTAGCTCTCTCTTTACAGTGATGACAGAGGACCCCCCCACCCTCTTCCCCCCAGACACCTCTTTGGGTATGTCATTGTGCTTCTTTGATCATCCAGTGAGTGAAAACTAAAATAATTTTCAGTGTTAAGGATGGTTATCATGGTAAGCCCCCAGCAGGACAAGCAAGCTTGTCCAAGCAACTTTAAGATCAAGAGAGAGTCAGATGCAGGGCAACACGGTGCTGCCTGGCCTGAGAATGTCTTATCTGTTATGTTTTGGGAAAATTGGTACATACTGGGATGCACCATGATGGCACTGAGAAGCAAAGCTTTCTAAACCCTTTCTCTCCTCTATGCTGGAACTGGTTTCCTCAATATACATGTTAAGGAGACAGACAGTAATATAAGTGGACACTTTTCTTTTGAAGTGGGAGTGTTAGTTAAGTACATAGTATTTACAGAAATGTCCTTTCTAAGAGCAAAAGGTAGTTTGGCTTTCACAGTTAGAGGAAACATCCAATATTCTTTTGGTAAGAAGAAATAGATGCAGAGTACTTTTTTAAAATCTCCTCAGATATTTTGTGACAACAGTATTTTTATTTCACAAAGACTAATTTAACAGAAAAATAAGGAGCAAAACACCAGCTCTTACAATAGTGTTTTCACAAACTTGAGATTCTCCTTTCTTATTCTAATCACATTTACCCATTTAGTGTCTGTACTTCTCCCGTCCTTGAAACGCACCAGAATAATTTTCTTCCCTCAAGTACTATTGACTGCTGTCCTCTAAATGTTGAGCATACTCCACTATTTGTTTGGGTTTTGTTGTTAGTAATCCCTTTTTTATTCAAGTACTTCTTGTTCTGAAATACATGTGGCTCACGAATCAGCATTGCCCTGAAGTCTGCATTGTATTTTAATAGGGAGTGTACATCACTCTTCCAAGTGCCTGCTAATTGCCCATGGACATGTGTTAGAGATTGTTTTCCATTCAATTCAATTTCTAAATGTACTTGTTGGTAAACATATGTAACTGTTAATCCTTTCTAAAATTGCTGAAGTGTGAGAAGGAAAGGGGAACTCAGCAGAGAGTGACTCTTATGGACTGACCACAATCCCCCATTCCCCAACCCTGCTGCACCTCTTAGAAAACAAAGGACATAAAGGAGTTGTGAATGAAGGAGTGAAGTTCAGCCTGGGAAAGTGCACGTGGCAAAAGGTGCTGTTTTAATTTAGTATTTAGTTTCTCAGTATCCATTCTCAGTATCCAGATTTTAGTCGGCAAACAATTAAATTAATTTTTCCCAAGTCGAGTCTGTTTTGACTGTGACTGTAATCAGTAAGTGATCTCCCTGTCTTTAGTTTTTATCCCAACCCATGAGCTTTTTCAACTTATTTTCTCCTCTGCCTGGTTGAGAAGGGAGAGCAAGAGAGCAGCTGAGTGGGCATATGTAGCTGAGGTCAACCCACTACAGTATAATATCTTTATATAGATATATTGATATAATATATATCAATTCTATATCAATATATCAATATTGATGTAGGAAAAAATACTGCTTTGAAATCAACATTCATAGAACATCAAATTTTATACCATTATCAGTACAGAAGAAGGTGGGAGTATCAGGATGATGGAACTAGAGGAGTATGAGAGTGACGTAAATGGAATTTATTATTATGCCATTCTTCTTTGCAATGCTTTCACATTTTGTAAGGATAAAAATGGCCATGAATTACATGAGTTTTGCAGTTACATGAGGGTTATCAGTCTAGGCAGGGAGATTTTGCCACATCCTCCTCCTAAGTCTGGGCAAAAACTTCATTACTTTAGGAGTGTTGTATGATTTCACCAACTGCAATAACATTAGGTTTGATCAGTGATCCCTGGTAGGAGTAACATCAGTTTGCATGGATTTCTAGTGTATCTTTACCTCAATAGTGGACAAAAGTAGCTGCCTATTCATAAATATGTCAGATTACTGACAAAAAAAATTTGGGATGTTACTCTATCTAGGATATTTGAAATAGTTGTAGCATAAGGACCTCAGTTGTGATCAGACCATTTTCTTCATTTAAGTAAAAATGCAGGTTGAAATTATTAATTCCTTTGACTAGGTGTGGTTATAATGTTGTTGTTTCAATAATTATTGCATTATGTAAATAAAATGTTATCTACATGCATCAAAGTCATTCTAAATCCAACAGAACAAGATGACATTAAAATGTGTAGTACCTATCAAATTTAGATTAAAACCTGAAATATTTTTAAGGAGTTCATTAATAAACACATTTATGGGTTGAACAAATGGGTTAATATAGATTCATTAACACAGCAGTTTTTGGTGAGTGGGACCCAATTTAATAATGGTCAAAATGAATTTGGCATTACCACTGAGCTTTTCTCTTTGCCTGTTCACTGGGTAGTGCTTCTGTCTACAGAATGTATAATTGTTGGTGGATGGAATTGTGGAGGAAATCACACAGCTGTTGAGAAATCCTAATCAACACAAATTCCTTAAACGGCATTGAATCATGTTAGGTTTGACTGATTTTTAAAGGATGTAATCTCATTGTTAAATACAATATTCTTAATGGAGAAAAAAAAGATATTAAGGGAAAATGCATATATATGTCAGACAGTCATCAAAGCTAGGTACACAATGACTACTGATTTTTTGTGTTCCGTTCTCAAGCTCAGATGATTATTTGCTAATGGTTTACCAGTTAAGTAAAATTAAGTTTAAACTTTTAAAATATTTTCAACAAAGTAAAAAAATTTAAAACTTGCTTTGCATTAGCTGAAGGTCTGTTCCAATGAATATGTTCCTTGTTGTTGTGAAAACGGGGCAATAAGTCTGGTCTTGTGAGGCCGGCACCGAATGTGCGACAGACGCAAATCAGGGAAACAAATAATAACAAATAATAATGCAACATTTGCAGGTTCTTTTGGATCGCCGGTGATAAATTAAGAGCTACAGGTACACTACCGTTAACTGATATTATAGCAATAACACACTAAAACTGACACACACACACACATGCTAACAATGACAATTTGCCCACTGTAAGCCTGGCCTCCTGGCTGATAGACAAGCCCGTCAAACAGAAATACAGTGGAGCACAAGACAGTACAGTCGCAATGAAAAGATAAAGGGAAAACAAAACAAGAATACACTCAGGGAAGCACAGAAATGCACCTGAGGAGAAATGTGAAATACATCCAGGGAGGAAAAGTATATCACTCAGCATGAGCTGAGGTAAATAATCTTACCCACAAGGTGTCCCGAGTGGGGGGGATGGAGAGGGCGAATTCGTCAATCCGTCCAGTCATCGGTATGGTTCCGAGTCCTGTCCCAATCTTTGGGCTGCGATTGGGGTGATATTTATACTCAAATTTCCACATTTATCACCAGGGTGGGTGGGGATGGCTATAGACAATAAACAATCTATAGACTATAGACTATAGACAATCTTATCGCTTATGTTAATGTCACAGACTCCATTAATTCACACCTGCATGGGTAGAGGTAATGACTCCTTTGTTTTAGGGCAGAAAAATGGGGGACTGGGACCACAACATCTCCACCTCGTTTCACACTCCGCCAGGCATCCAGATAACACCAGATATCGATCTAGTGATGGCTGCCACCTCGTCCAGTGCTGAGTATCATGCTTCCAGGCATGCAGCTACAGGGTGCATGTGACTTGGACTTTTGTGATTAACTTTGCTCTCCCTACACGTGTGTAATGACAAATCCTATTGCGAATAAGAAAACTACTTAAACTCTTACATACACCATATTACAGCATATTTTATGATTCGTGAAGCCTAAATGTGAACATGAATTGATTATTTTCTTCTTTCTTGTGCTTGACTGGAAACTTAAGTATGTTTTTTCTCCTGAATAACCTACCAATGATTTTTCCATGTCATTAGACTACACCTTCTTGTAAGTACGTAAATTCTACCAACTCATAAATATGAGCATATTATGTCTTGATGTTGAAGGATGTAAATGCAGCTTTGTGGTATTTCACAGAATCATAGAATCATAGAATGGTTTGGGATGGAAGGGACCTTAAAGATCATCTAGTTCCGTCCCTCCTGCCATGGGCAGGGATACCTCCCGCAACACTAGATTGAACAAGACCCCATCCAACCTGACCTTTAACACATCCAGTGATGGAGCATCCGCAACTTCCTTGGGCAGCCTGTGCCCGTGTCTCACCACCCTCAGAGTGAAGAACTTCTTCCTAATTTCTAATCTAAATCTCCCCTCTTCCAGTTGGAAGCTATTACCCCTCATCCTGTCACTACAAGCCCTTGTAAAAAGTCCCTCCCCAGCTTTCTTTCAGGCTCCCTTCAGGTACTGGAAGGCCACAATAAGGTCTCAGTTTGGAGGTGAGGAATGAGGAAAGAGAGGAGGAAGTAAAAAGGAAACTACAGTACAAGTTTTTTCAAGTTCAAAAGCTGAAACTCGATTTCTAAGATTAAAGTACTTGGATGTTTCATTGCACTTTCAGCTCATGACCATTTTTAAAAATTACAACCTTAACCTCGCTGATTTTTCCTTGGTCGTGGTTCTGTTAGGGTTACCTAACATATCATAGACATTCTGTAGCCAAACAATAACTTGACTTTGGTATAATTCCAGTTTCTGCCATCTCAAGAGAAAGCTATCAATACGATCACTTCCTAGAGGCAGAAGAGATGCCAGGTAGATAATGCCTACCATAATGCCTTTGGCATCGTTAGCTGAACAGTCATCAGTTTTGGGGTGTGGTAATTAAGTTTGTAAACTGTGGTTTCACTAGGAAGATTGTGTACATATTGAAGAGTTCCCCAATAATTGTAAGCCACTTCAGGAAAATTCAGCTAATTATATTGATAGGAAAAATTGCAATTTTGCCTACAGTGACTTATGAAACAGTAACTGACTCGTGATGCCTGAGAATCATAGTCCAAGTGATGCGGCACACACACATACTGATGGAGATATTGCATCCCAGTTGCTAATGGGGTATGTTGATTCTGTACAAGCTAAAGTCAAGTCATCAAGCATATTGCGCAATATCTGTTTACAAGCATTTGCAAGTTCCCATTGGACAGGAAGCAGAGAAGGTTGTGAGTTTGAATGTACAAGAGAACCTTCTTCTGCATGGAAACAAATCCGACGTGTTTGCTCCAGTTCCTAACTATACCATTTTTTAATTTATCGAAGTAGTTGCAAATACTGAATAACTATTGAAAGCAGTACTTTAATTAGGTACAGGATCCTTGTGAAGAAGAGGAGAGCAGCAACTTGTTCTTCCGAGCACACGGTGAATGAGAGAGCGCGATAAATTTACTAAGGGTTTAGGTTAGACATTTCCATAGTCAGACAGATTCCAGGTAATTTATTTGAGCATGAAATATTTCATTATGAAGACTTTTAAAAGCAGGTTAGGGAAATGTCTGCTAGAAATAACGTGTGTACAGCTGATATTGCCTTACAACAGAAAACTGGATGACTAGTAGCAGTCTCTTTTAGCTTTGTTTTCTGTGATTATAATTCCCTGTGATGGTCTTGGAAAACAAAACAAAGCAGTACTACCTGTCTTGGGAGATCTTGGCTTGGACCAGGGTCAGGTGGCACATAAATTAATACTACATAGAGTAATTTTTTGTTCATGTGCTTATATATCAAACCAGAATGGTTCTGGTTACAACCTCTGCAGTGACTCATATGCTGAAAAGTCTGAAAAAGGTTTTAAAGACTGTCCAAAGTTGCCAGAGGGGCTGTTGAGTTTCCTGTCTTGGAGGTACTCCAGATTTGAGTGGGCAAAGCCCTGAGCAACCTGATCTATGCTGGCCCTGTACAGAGCAGGGATTGGATGGGCCACTTCCAGAGGCTCTTTCCAACCTTTATCATCCTGTGATGCTATGATTTGAAAGGGCATAGTAAAGCACTCCTCACTTTGTTTCATTTTCTGATGTCTGAGTATGCAGAATCTCATACGCTTCAAGGGATGGGGTAGTATTGCACACAATTGTGTATTTCCTCTCTAAATCTGAAGTATTGAGTCAGGCAAGTGTTCAAGGGAACCTTCACTTAGGTACTATAACATTGTGTTACTGAATGCATACTGACTTTAGAATATTCTAGACAGAATTTCATGCTATTAGGTATTAATATACTACGATTTTGCTTACAACCCTATTTTTTGACAAATGACTTGTTTGCTTGTTTGTTTGTTTTAGACATGCTAAAATAAGACACTTCTAATGGGACTAGAAAGACTGCCTGATGTCTTCAGGTAAGTGTCCTTGCATCACAGCTGTCTGCAGTTGTTCTTATTTGTATGTGGTTTAATGAATTTGGGTTTTCCTTTTCTACTGGATGAGTAAGACCTTGCTCCAGTGAAACACAGTCATAGCAGCTAAACTGGCACTAAAGTTATAATTGTGGGGAAAAGTGAATGGAGAGTTAGAAATGATAACTTGGACAGAAATATTCTGAATATGAGGGAATCAGAACAAAGCACTTCTTTCCAGTGGTCTGGGGCTGAGAACAGTCTTTCAGGGGTGGTTTGCACCATGGATGGCACCCAGCCTGTAGAAATGCTTTCTTCTAGGACCAAAGTAATAAGTCGTTACAAATGAAGAGATCTTTCTTATCATTTCATACAGGATAAACACCAAACATCCTTTGTAGTTGTGTATATAGGTATACATGTTCTCTCTTATTGATACACTGAAAAAATGCTCCTATGACTAGGAGCAAAAATGCAGACTGAATTATAAAATGGGTAATCATAATTTGGTAAGAGGTGTAGGTGACCTAGGTGACCTTGTAGGAAAGTAAATGTGAGCCTTCTTTTGAATGGCATCACAGGAAAACTAATTCAATCTGTCTGTCCACACAGGAGAGTGAATGGAAGAAGAAAGTATTTAATGGATCATTTTCATCTGAAAGTGTAGAATTGGCTAACTTGGTGTTGAAATACCATCAACAAATACATTCTTTACAATCTAAAGAAAAGGATGTGGAAAAAAAAATGAAGAAGCTGTAAAGGAATCACAGAAGGCATTAAAAAGATGCATTAATATAAGAGATTTAAAGAGTATGATCTATTTAGCTTAGCTAAAAGAAGGCTGAAATGTGACTTGATCAAGAAGTCAAAACCTCTTCAATTAGAGATATTTTTAGAGAGTCCAAATTAGCAGAGAAAGTCACAGTGAAAACCAGTGCTGGAAGCTCCGGACAGACAGATTCACACTGGAACTGTGTTGCAGGCTGGGAAGGGAAGTAAAAGCAAAAATTATTTTAAAGGAAACAATCTATCAGGAAAAACAGTAGAATAGTAGGTATTTCTCATTTCACACTGCCTTCAGAATAAGTCTTCCAGGAACATATGGTTCAGCTGAACACAGAACATTGGACTCAAAGAAATACTAAGTCAAAGTTAATGGTCTGTGGTATAGGTAGAAAATAATTTCACCCTCTGTCCAGATATTCACACAGAATAATAAGGATTGCACCCATCCCATGAAAGAAGTTGAAAGTGGCTTCAATCTTTCATGTATTCTGAAATGGAAGTAATTCCTGTTTCAGGAAATCTACAGAAGAGGCTGAAATTATGAATAAATGTCAGGGGGAAAAAATACCATTTTGTACCGAAATATACAAACAGAAATAATTTTACTAGAAAACATTCGGAAACATTTTACTCTTGCTTTTTTCCCTCTCCCCCTCTACAAAACATAATATAACTGTCTAAAAGATAAATTCTTTCTGTTGTACTCATCTGGAACAAATATTTATGGTTGGTTTTGGTTGTGGGCTTTTAAAATTATTATTAATTGTTATTTTTTTAATTGGTCCTGCATTCTAGGAAAGTAAAACAGACTTGAAGTAACTTACTGAGTTCATTGCCTTCCTACAGTCAGCAACTTTGAGATATGCAATTTATTGTGTCCACCACATTCTCCTTACCGACACCATTGGGATGATAATTTAGATGGCAACTTCATTGTCTACTAAAATAATTTTTAATCGACAAAAAAAAAAAAAAAAAAAAAAGAAGTCTTTTTAAGCCTATGTAGTACTTCCGTGAGGTTCTTACAATACAACTACTTGCAAATATATTTTTTGCTCTCCATCAGCATCCTTTTTGAAAGACAAGGATCAAGCATCGCTTCTAATATAGCAGTTCATTTTACAGGACACTGCAATGAACCCTGGATAAGGATGAATGAAATAGCCAACGTATAAAGGATGGATTTCCTTCACAAGCTGCACTTACAGGCTGCCATAAATCCCTCTGAAAAAAAGGCTTAAGATTTATGAGTCTTTTGCACAAATCCTTACATGAGAAGTTTGACACTCAGATTGTGTTCTTCCCTACTGTAATAGGATAAGTCAAAGATCACGGTATCTACTCACAATGTGTAGAAGTTGTTCTACATCCAGGACTCATTGTATCTGACACTAGACCTCTTGGTTGCTGGTTAATATGATGATTAAGAAAGAATAGGCTGATAGCTTTACAGGAGATTTGCTTTGGCAAAAGCATGAAATGTAATGCCTAGAAAACTGGACTGATAATTGAACTAACAACTCCTTCCCCGTTATGCCACTAAAGCATGAAATGTCATTTCACCTATCACCTATTTCCATGTTATTCATTATCTTTTCCTGGTAAAAATGTAAGTAATCTGGAACTGTCTATCTTTTTGCAGTATCTGTTGCTGTGTAGCTCCAACATTTGGAGCTTACAGCACTACAATGTAATAGAATGAACAGTATATTATAACAATAAGATAAGATGAGATAAGATAAGACAAGACAATATAAAATAAGATAAGACAATATAATATAAAAATCTCCTCTTTTTGGCATAAAGAGAAAAAGGTATGTTTCTCTCAACAATCTTAGATAATGATCTGTCAACAACATTATAACTTCTATTATCCCAGGAGAGATTTTTGCCTTTACTAATAAAAAGCCCGAGGCTTTGTACAATCTGCCCAATGCACAGTCTCGAGACTTTTCTGGTTTTCTGTTACGCTGAGTGGATTTTGGCTTTATTAAGTTAGATAACAGGTGTTTAGCAATCAGAAAACTGTTGCCTTATTTTTGGTTAGTTTTACTTCAGTTCATAGAGATCAAAAGTAATTCTTCTATGTGGATTGAATTGTTTGTGCCATCCAGAATAAAATGTTGTGTGGAAGTTCTACATACAGGGTGATTCCAGAAGTCTCACACTGTTAATACCAATCACAATGGTCAATCAGTGGTCCTTATAGGGATAAAGCCTCATGTGACCCAAGTAAAACCAGTTTCAGAGATAACAGAAGGGAATAGCTGAAAAACAGGGAACAAATGAGGAGAAGGGATGTGTTGGCAGACTGCGCTAGGAAAAAGTATGTAAATGAACTACGAGGATCTCAAGAACGAGGAAGAAATATAAACGTGCTCCTCCTTCCCGGCAAAGGAAGATAAAATGAACATCCTACTCTTCCCAGCCAAGGCCTCAGGGTGCTGAAAGCTCTCCACACCACCTGAGCAGAAACCATCAGCCTCAGGACCCAGAGGACCTCAGATTGTAACATTCAAGAATATGAGTTCTAGGATAGCACCTTAAATTGTACTATTGAGGCATTCCTGTCCTCATTTGGACTGTAAATCTTAGTACTATTGTAACTGAACTAAAAACTATGGTGTATTATAATTTGAGTAGAGCATTATGATTTTAATTACACTACTTATATATTCTTGGCTTTCCAGACCATCCTGTCTCTATTCAGCCCATAATAAAATTCTGAATGCAACACTCTTCTTAACATTTGAATATCCACATGAGGAACTTTACACTTATATGCTATACCAAGGTTCAGAGGGGCATACTTATGACTCTACCATGCATGAATCAATGAAGGGACTGCTGTGTATTAATATTGGTGTGTTTCACCAGATTCAATTTTACTGTTTATATTTGTTTACATGATTTTATGCTGCATCCATTTAATATAATGTCTTTTAGTTTGGTTGAGTTTTTAATATCCCTTTATTTGAGGAAGTTCAAGTATAGTGTGTAAATCTGTGTCACTGATGAGCTCCTATAGTGTAGTTAAATATGAATGACTAAAACCAATGGTTTTAGAAATAATCTGTAATTCTTTAATCCTGTGCAATAAGCAGTGTTTCATTTTCTTCCTCCCTTTAAGCTCATTGCCAATGGAAATCCACATTAAAGGGAAAGTAAGAAGAATATTGACATTTTCTCTTCAAGTAATACCAACTAATTATGACATACTCTGACCACTTAATCAATGTACTGTAAGATAATTGGTCTCTGTCAGGATCACGATGTATTTTGCTGCAGGTGAATTTATTTAATAACTGTGGATTACTTAAATGGTGTCACTTTCAGTTCTTTATGCGTCTTGAGCTGAAATATAGACCCTAGACCATGGACAAGGAGTAGGGGTGGGGTCTCAGGAGAGGCTGGACATAGTAATCGCAGCCCATTGGAGTACTCGGCTCCATGACCTATATATAAGCCATCTGTCAAAAAATATGCCAAGTAACACCAACCGTAGGCAAGTGGAAACTTTAATTAGCTGATCTTTAAAGTTGTATCTTATTTTCTGCAGAATAGGTTCTAATCCTTGTACTGTTTTGACATTTTTATGATGGGAAATGCATTTCCTTTGCTGGCAGCGTAATCCAGATTTTGTTTAAAATTATCATTTATATTTGCTCATTGTTCCTTTTGCTGAATTTAATTAGAATATTGCCAGGATTGGCTAAAGGGTGTTTTGGGGAGGGAGTTTGTAAAACAAGCTGTAGCATACTGCAAGAAATTATAACCTTGGGCTTTTTAAATTAAAGTGAAGGGTAAATATTAAAAGTATGTTGCAAAAGTAATAATCTTATTTCATGCACAGAAATTCGTAAACTAAGATATTATGCAAGTCTTGTTAAAAGTTATAACAGAGGAGTGTAGTCTTATTACTTCCACTGCATTGTTCTGTTCTTCAGCTGTTGCAGTAGCGTAACTGAGCATTTTGTGTCTGAAGAGAGTTATGAATTACAAAGCTACTGAACAAACAGAATATGTAATGTCAAAATTCTTTCTGTAGAAAAAACTGTTGCTAAGAATTCTTTCAAATTCACACTTGACTGAGTTGTTAGCCTCTACATTAGAGGACAACACAATACCATTGCAAGTTAAATACTGATTTTTACAGGCAATCTCCACTTCTATTTGCTGAACAGATTTTACATGAGATTTTAGTTTTCCTCTGTAATTACAGCTTAGAATCCAGATGCCTCACAGGAACACACAATTATCTGAACAAGCAAGTTTGTCATTCTCCTGAGCTGACTAACTAATGGATCAGGTTTATTTTATTTTGAAATTTAAAGTAGACTGTCCTCAATTCTCTTGCCAAAATTTTATTCTCAAGTATACATAAATGGTAAATTTCCACATTTTATTCAATGCCACTGAAAGTCAAGATTATGTAGGCCCTTTTCCACAGAAGGAAAGCTGTGGTGTGGACCACAACCTAGTGCTTGGAGGGAAAAAATCATCTCTTGGCATGGCATGCAACTCACCAGAACATTTTGACCTGCAGAAGGAACCATCTTACTAAATTTTAAGAAAAAAGTTAAAGAAAACTTTAAGAGGCCTTTAACAATTTTAAGGTCATACAGGAATGAGTTTATGGTGATGACTCATTATACATTGCATGAAAAGAGAAGGTTGAAAACATAAAGGTGTGTAAATCCATTTCTGTATATTGCAGTGAACTTGATTCGCATGGCCATGTAGCAATTTATGGTTCTTAAACCACTGTGTCATGCCTCCCGCTGGGTGCCTATCACGAGAGGAAAAAATATATTTGACCCTTTCTATTTGATGACAGTATGTGTGTGCCCAAAAGGAAAAATACTGAAATCTGTCATGAGTTATGAGGCAGGGAATGTAAACTGGGGCCTGCTTCTTGGATGATTCTGTAGTAACTCACAGGTTGCAGCTTCCAAACGTAGTTGTTGACTTTCCCAGTGCTGTTTTAGACAATACCATGAATCCTAGAATCCTAGAATGGTTTTGGTTGGAAGGGTCCTCAAAGATCATCTAGTTCCAACCCCCCCTGCCATGGACAGGGACGCCTCCTACTAGACTAAGTTGCTCAAGGCCCCATCCAACCTGGCCTTGAGCACATCCAGGGATGGAGCATCCACAACTTCCCTGGGCAGACTCTGCCAGGGTCTCACCACCCTTAGAGTGAAGAATTTCCTTCTAATTTCCAATCTAAATCTCTCCTCTTCCAGTTTGAACCCACTACCCCTTGTCCTATCACTACAGGCCTTTGTGAAAAGTCCCTCCCCAGCCTTCTTGTAGGCCCCCTTCAGATACTGGAAGGCCACAATAAGGTATCCCCTGAGCCTTCTCTTCTCCAGGCTGAACAAGCCAAATTCTCTCGGCCTGTCTTTGTGGAAGAGGTGTTTCAGCCCTTTAATAATCTTTGTAACCCTCCTCTGCACTCTCTCTAACAGGTTTATGTCCTTCTTGAAAGGAGGGTACCATGAAAACTAGTACCCTCTGGCAGGGGCCACCCTCAAGTATTTGTATTTCACAAAATGACAAAATACTGATCATCTAAACAGAGCAGGTATTAATATCAGATTGATACGAGAGCATGAATGGGTTGTCATGGCAAAATCAGATGGGGAGCTCCCAGAGCTCTTAGCTCTGATCCCCGGAGATGCTCTTTTCAGTGACAGTGTATAGTAGATTGTGGTTTTAGTAGTCATTATACCTTCATAAAAAAAAAATCAAACTACCTTCTTGGACATTCCAAATTTATTTTTGAGAATTTTGACACCTGGTAGTGTATTTAGGGATGGTCAAAGTCAAAGTGGACAAACATCAAGGGCATGTTAGGCCCCAGCTTCTTGTTAGGGTGAAGAGCAAACTCGTGTTTCCCATCTGCCACACTTAAGCTGAAACCTGCCAAGGCCTCTGCAGCTGCAGCGGTAGAGGAGCCCTTGGGCCCTGATGTTCTCTGTAACTGAACTGGAGAAATTCACTAGATCTGTGATACCTATGGAGTGTAACATTTTAAACAGAGGGATTTTTCTCAGATTATATGACAATACACTACCACCAGAAGCAAAAAAACTTCAGGCTACCCAGCACAGAAGCTGGCAAAAAAGTCAAATGTATAAAAAATTACTGATTCTTCTTAGTGGCTGGAGCCTGTTAAGGACAAAAACCAATTTAATCTGTGAGCATCTACTTGCCACATTGCTGACATCTTTGCTTGGTTCTGTATACCATCACCATTGCTAGTGCCACCCTTTCTGAGCCAAGGCATGAATAGACTTCCAAGCAACATCATAAATTTTTCTACCACCTCTGTCATGGTAAGAACAGACAAAGGCTTGTTTTAGCAAAACCCTGATCCGTGTGAGGTATTGTATCCCAAGTATTATTGGTCATAAAGAATTGTTATTCTATATGTTATTCCACATTTTTATTAGGCAAAATATTTTAAACTATATAGAATGTTATTGCAAAAATCTGTAATTCTCTTTCTGTAAATGAGTTTACAGATAAAAAGTGTATATTACAGATCCTGGAACTAGATGATCTTTCAGGTGCCTTCCAACTCAAACCATTCCATGATTCTATGATCTTTTAGAAAAGTCAGCAGACCTAAACATGGGCTTCTGATAGCATTTGTGTTTCCTCTGCGTACCTGAGACCTCTTCAGTGGTTGGCAGATATGAAAGTGGATCAACAGGAAACTCTTGTTCTTACAAAGTGACACTTACAGACAAGATGTTAACTTGTCTACATCACATAAGTAGTTGAGCTTCACCTGTGTCAGGTGAAACCCACCATTTGCTTCTTTGGAAATATAATTTTAAAAATAGGTGAAAAGTAAGTGTGAGTTATTATTAACATCAGTAAGAAAGTGAATGAATAGAAAATATTTTAAAGGCTTCTGGGAAGACTTTAAATTGGATAAGCTTTCTGTCACTTTTAGAGACAATAAATATTGAATTCCATAAGAGAGTGCATATGTAAGGGCAGTAAAAATTAAGTTCTAGGATTTTTTCAACTGCTTTGAGCACAGATATCTTTTCCTTATTACTTTAATATTTTTTAATGTTCAGTGGGAAAGCTGCAGGTGCTTGGTCTTATGTTACTCACATCTCCAATAATGCATCAAAGCACAAGGTATCTGAAGTTAGAACTGACAGATTTTTATTTTTTTTTTTCTATTGTAATAACAGTTAAGCAGGATAGTATCAGGTTCCTGGAACCAAAATGTCTTCCAGAAGCACGTTTTGGTAAATTGTTTCTGAGGTGGTGTCAGAGTTATGACTTTTTTTCCTGAAAGATTTCTTCAGAGTCTGCATCATGAAAACAGCTCTGTCATAAACCACTGCCATGGATACCAAATATTGGTCATATTTTCTCAACTTCACAGCAGCCTTTGGAGGCAGATGCTGAGAAGTTGTCTTTCCAAAACCAGGATATTTTTTTAGGAGGGTCACATGAGTGAGTGCCTGAGAATCCTCATCTTTAGAGAGTTTTCTAAGTGGAGTCTGTTCATGATGCTGAACAACAGTAGCAGTGAAAATGGACCAGTCCATTATTCTATGAACCTTCCTGCAAACATTCAGTTATGCACATCTGTTGGAGAATAACTGAACTATGGGACAAAATTAAATTATTCATCCTTCAGCTGCTGTATTTGTTTGCTCCTAACCCAAACCTGGCTACCAGCTGTGGTGTAAAAAAAATTATGGAATTATAACAAAATTTGAATACATCTTAATTGGGTAATTATATTTTTTAAAAATGCCCTTATCATGTCTTGATCATTTCAGCCACTTTGAAAATTTGAAAATATGCATGTAGAGTGATGTCAAGAAAAGTTTGATTGCTTTCTAAAGTGTCTGTGAAACTCTGAAGAAAATCAGCATTAGTAACCCCTGTGAATGAAACATGATGTAATGAACTTGTTCTAGTGCGGATGAAAATGGAGCTGGTTTTATGCAAAGAAAAACCTCTAGAAGTAACTGCTATCCCCAGTCTGTTAAATCCCCCTGCTCTATATTTCAACAGATATTCCGGTACACATACATATATATATAGTCAATACATAGTCCCTTATTAAGTTTCCTTGAAATATAAAAGTTCCTTGAAATATAAAATTTCAAGAAAGTTCAAAACTTTTACCTGTATTATCAACATTTTCTGATGCTAAGACTACTTCTAATAAAATTTAAAGACTGAATTAAAAGAACATGAGGTTAAGTACAAACACTATGTATATGACGTTGTAAAAGGTAATTGTAAGGAAGGAAGAGATGAATGCTGAGAAGAAAACTCACTCTGTGGGATGAAATGTTTACACTAAAAGTGGAATGAATATTTCAGAACTTATATTGACAGTAAGTTCAGAGGTCAGGTAAAATGAGTTGTTTATTCCACACTGTCAATCTAAAAGTTCATGAAGAAGCTTAAAGCAGTATCTGATAGATATCTTTTTTTGCTACTACTACCTTTAGCAGGCAACAGTTTGCTGGAATGCTTTAACAGCAGTGTACTCATCTAAACCAAAAAATATTTCTATTACGATTGCTCAAGTGACTGGTAAATCCCATATTTCTAATAAATACTTATTACAGATGTCTTTTGTGCTTGAGCCAGTTGTCATTATTGCAGTTCAAAGTTGTAGGCTGATGGGCATGACCCCTTGCAAAAGCAAATAAAAGAAACATCTGTCCTAGGGCAGAATTTGACCTTTTGACCTTATGTAGCACAAACAAAATTAAGTAAGGAAAATGGAGTCCAGATCCAAGTTTCCAGGCACATATTGAAGGAATGGTAAATAAAAATAAACCAGAGAGAATGAAGAGGAAGACAAAATGGTGGACTTTCAAACTAGTAATTTGTGGCATCATTCAATGCTATTTTCTCGGTGTAATTACCTTATTTTATAGTGAAGAATAATTCATTTACTGTTCATTTCATCTTTTAAAAAATGTCACAGAAAATGTACAGGAGCATTAATATTAATTGTATTTTATAAATAGCAGATACTGTCTACCTTAGTGACCTTTCCAATGTTCTTAATTTCTACCAGTTAACTATGCCATTTGTCCACTAAATATAATATTACTAACTCATGAAAAAGGGTGAGAAACCATTCCACTTGAATTTTAAAGTGTTGGAAGACTGTGGAAGCTGAAAAGGAAGCACTTTATTTTCAGTTTAGCTCTAATCTATATTTGTCATAGACATAGCTTTAGATGATTAGTCTTGTCCTCTGCTTTGTTTCAGTAAACCATATACAACACCATTCAGTTAATATATGTTCTTTTCACTCCTGAATTTAACTTTATATGTTCTCTATTAACAAGCATATGTATAGGTCATCTTTGGTGTCACCTTTGCTTCTGAAGATTACTACCAAACGTAAAAGATAATTAGTGTGTATTGGCATTGTAAGGTGATAAGCTTTGCTCACATTCCTGAGCATTGTATACCAGCTGTATCCACTTGCCTGGAGCCCTCACGGGAAAGCAATCTTCATTGATAGATCATCGCTGCAGTCTAGGATGAGTTTTTAATAGGTCCTCATACAAAAATTTCCAAGGTCTCTCTTAATACAATACTTCTTTGTAAAGCTAGAGCTGGGCCTCAGCAGAGGGGAAGGCGGAGATCATTTTAACCCTCTGTAAAAGAACAAAAATTACTTTTGTAAAGCTCTTAATCCGAGCAAGCCATTTAACATTTAAAATTTCCTTAAATGTCCCAGGGCATTAAGCACATTTTCACAACACTTACCTAGAAACAGAATATTCAGCTCTGCGTTAATATGAGTTAGTTTTATTTTCTTAACAATGACCTGACTGGTGGGGGTATGAATTTATGAATTTATATAAATTCCACAGGGATTAGAATTCTATAAGTCATATTCAAATGGCATGAACACTGCAGTAGGAATCAGATGTTCCTGAGCTCTGTGTTATGACCCATGAAGGGGTAAAAATGGGGTGAGAGAATGATCTTGAGATGAACTCTGTATCTCTCTCCAGACAGAGATATTTATTTCATTCTTAGTGTGTAATAAAATTAAACTGCAATACTCAGATTCAGTCCATCTTCAGTTGTAGCCGAATTCTGTTACAGATTTTATTATGTTGTAATATGTTGAAGCATAGGAGATGAGGAAAAAAAGTTAAAATAGCTGCATGCTCTAAGCTCTTTTTGTTCTAACAATGGGTCCTGCTTGAAAAAAGAGATCAATATTGCATTATCTTCTCCAGTCCCACAATTTATTTCTTTTACCTAACTCATCCTTATTGGCTTCATCCCATTCTCCATATTATCTCTATTGCCTCCTCATTCACATATTACTTTGGAGATGCCTTTACCTCATAGCCACTCCAGAAAGCTCCATTTCAGCATTCATACTGCCACAGTTGATCTAATATAAGTTAGGTCAAAGAGGCAAAAGTGTTATTGAAAGGTCTGCTCAATTTTGGAAAGTTTCTGAAACAGATGTCTGGTTGGTTTTCATGTGCATATTTTATTTCCGCGTTTCCATTTCTTCTCATGATTAGTGAGGCACCAATTTCCCAGTCTGATTAGCAACAAATCTTTTCCAGCATTAACTGCTGGAAAACCTTCAGCAAATAGAATAAGGTTATTTAGAAAATAATAATAATAAAAATTAATAATAATTACTATTATTATTATTATTTAGAAAATAATAATAATTTTAAAAGTATGCAGAACAGTAAATATCAGACTGCCTTGAATGACATTTTAATATAACAAATTTTTTGTACTCCACCTGTTGTCCTTATTGCTTGCTTCTTCTATCCAAAAAGAAAAGAAATCATGTTTGATGCAATTAGAGAAGCAATTGTTGCCAACTATAAGGTTTTTTAATGAAGCAGTATGAAGAATTTCAGGCAGATTTGTCACACAGTAACTAGTTACTGAAAATGTCAAACTTGCTAGTGCTAAATCCAAGATTTGAGAATGAGTTCCTGAGTAAGCTCCCGAATTGAAAGAAAGAACTAGGATAACACTTACTGACTTCAGAAAAATATTTTTGAGAAGCATTTTCTTAAAACTCTCTTTAAATATGTATCGCAAATATGAATGTTTTCCAATTACTCGATTTTCCTTTTATCATGTTTTCTTTTCAAGTCCAAAGCAGGAAGCTAAGAGGAACATTTCTTTTACTGTTGCTTTATGTAAAAAATTTCTAAAATGCTTCTGAGAAAAGTACATTCATTTTAAACAGACTCTTAAGCTTGAAATATTTTAGTAATTTAAAATGAACACACATTTAGGATCCTAGTTCTACATATACTTTGAACTGCACATGTGGAATTCCGCATTTTGTGCCCATCATTAATGTCTGGAAGAAATGCCATTATTACATGTGAGCAAGTCTTTTCTTTGCTTCTTCTGACACAAAATCAATAGGCAGAATAAAAACAACACAAAGAAAATTTTGAGATTGTTCATTCTGTTAACACTTCTCCTCAAAACACCTTCAGGAATCAGACTGATTGACAACAGTTTCCTCTGAGTCAGATCTTAAAATTGTCTCACTGCTCTAATTTGCATCAAATAGACAAAACTGCATGAGATCAGACAAAAATGTGTACTAAAGTAATTAATAAAATTCTGGGAATTAATAGTCACATCTATTTATTGCTATAATGATATACTATGACATTTCTTTTAAAATAATTTTGAAAATTCTGAAATAAAAATGTTTTTTAATGTTACAAGGATATTGGAAGCTAAAAATGGCAAAACCCCCTCAAATGCCTTCAAAGTCCCAGTAATATTATGCATTATATTAATTTTTAACATGTTAATAGCTTTGACCTCGGGAAAATGCATATGCATATAAAGTTACCCATTTGCTTATATATTGCTACATTAAACCTTTCCTGTGCAATGGGCATTCATAAGGTCAGTGAACTTAATGTACATAATGTTGAGCTTTAAATGGCTTTTCACAAAATACACCAGGGTGTTTCTTGGTGTCAATTTGTGTTCCAAGGTGGGAAACTCTTACTCTGGACAGACCATTAAAATTTCAACATGTGCAACCTTTAATTCACTCTGATGACCGTGCATAAGGCAGCTTGGCAGAGCTATACAACAGCAAGAGTTCACTTATACCATAAGTACAACCTTGACACTATCTTGAGCTTGACAATCTTGAGCTTGAGCCTTACTTGTCACATAAACAAGATGTACACAAAAACTCGCAGATGTGCTAACACACACTCATGCAGTCCCAAACACTCAGATTTTCCATACTCTTAGCTATAACGTGGTCCCAAATTGCTCCTATTAGGCACATTGCTGCACTGTCCCTTGGGGTGATCCCTGCTCCTCAGGGTTGTTCCATCCAGTTAAGACTAACTCAGACAGTCTTGGGGTTTTCTAAGCAGATCCTTGGTGACCTCTTTCCAATTTAGTTAAGCAATCAGTCTGGTTTACACCATTAAATTGTGTTGCTCTGCCTAGGGTTTGTGAAACTTCTCCCCAAAAACATAGGCCTTGAATGTTTGATTTTTCAAAAAGAATTAGAATATCTATTTGTGTTCATTTTGTTTTGGGAGGAATTATGATCTGTTTTATCAAATTATGATGGTTTTATGTAGTGTAAACCATGTGTCCACTGAGAAGCTTTATTATTACTAACTCCTTTCTTTTCACCCCTCAGACGCAGGGCCTTCCTGTGTGCAGCTTGAACAAAAAGTTCTTTTTATGTTCCCTTTACTTTTTTTGCCTATAGGAGTGAATCACATACAACGCTTTTCTTCTTTGTAATTGGGATAATCCTGACAATGCAATCTGAAGATTGTGGTGTCTAATTTCTACTTTCCATCTCTCCTGTCAGATACAGCAATTTTTCAAAAACTTTCCTTGCAGTGTTCTTTAATTCCCAAACAGATATATATATATATATATAAAAATAAAAATATATGATAGCTACCCTTTGCCTCATTACCTGTGAAATGCGTATTCTAGCTGACACCTCTGCATATGCTAATGAAGATTATAGAGGTCATACTAAGCATGTATGACTATAGCACTTGTCTCTCCACTCAAATCATACTACACATCACCTGAGGGGTGGAGGGAACCATGTAATTTGGGGGATTAAAAGACAGAGAAAGTTATGGTTAAATTAGGAGAGAACTCCAACATCTGATGGACCAGTTGACGGGCTGCGTTCTCTTCCTCCACCCCAGGCAGGGACCCTCGCTGGGCAAGCACCAAATCTTTCACCCTCTGGTGAATGGTAACCCCAGGTTGCTGTTGTTGCTGTATTATTACTATTTTCTGCTAGCAGTATTAACCTTAATTAGTAGTGCTATTGTAGTTAGTGAATTTATCAACAGCAATGTCAAATCTGTTCAGTCGCTCTCAGTAAAGTAATTAACTTTGAATTATTTGTGAATCTGATTCAGTCAAAGTCCTAAGTGGGGACTCTGATATGAACATATCAGTGAAAGCCCTGGGACTCTGGCAGACAAATGTCAAAATTACATTCCTTTAATGCGACAAAAGGAAAATTAAAGGAACATCATTAGCTCCTTGGCATTGTAGGTGCTTCCTTTCTAAGTATTACACACTTGTCTGTTACTTAAACGACAAGTATTAAGAAGCATTTCGAGCTTTGTATTCTGCTGCTTTTGGTGTACAGATCCCCTTGGTTTGTAAACTATAGTTTACTGTTATTTTTATTTTATTTTATCTTATTTTATTTCATTTTATTTTATATTGCATTTTATTTCACTTCATTTTCACTTTCTGTGAAATATCCTGAGCAGGAGTCCTTTCTCTTGGTTGACATCTATGTCATGACATTACAGCAAACTGTTTGTTCCATACTTCTCTATTACCTCTCCCCTCCCACTGAGAATGACAATTTAAACTGCTATATATTACTCAATATTTTCCTGCTCTTCCTAAGCTTGGTGCAAAGGGGAAAATATATTGAATAATTCAAATTATTGTATAAGAAAGAAAACAGACTTCCCAGCTTAAGACAGTCTTGAGGTTTCACAAGTGCTGTAAATTCCCATCTTCTACCACGTGTAATATGTTGTATTGAAAGAGATGCAGCCTCCTCAGAACCTACCCTTTAAAAGGTCTCTACTGATTGGTTCCTCCAATATTTTTCTACAGATTCACAGTTTACCCTCTGCTTGCTAGTGAACTTTTCTTCTCTGAGGGGAGAGCTCTAACTAACAGCTAGAAGTAACATTGAATGAGTCTGCTAAGCTCACAGTATGAGGAACAGTCTTTGCTTACAGTTTCTGTCTATTCCACCTGCTTCCATGAAGTTGTCCTGGTTATGGGAATAGGAATATGGGTCATTTCATTCCTGTGTGGATAATGTATCTTTTTCTTTTTTTATTTCTTTCTTCATGAAAGTGTCTATTTGGACCTGCTCCACATTTTCTTTCATGACAGTCATAGACTTTACCCTTAGCTATGATACTAGTCTCCCATGTTTTTTTCATGTGTGTCCCCTACAAATACATACTTCGTGGTCTTGATGCCTGTAGGAATTTCTCTTTGTTTTCAGTTTCCACACCCTGCTGGAGGAGGGTATTGCTCCCATATCTAAGAATCACTGTTTATAAAGCAAATGGTCACCTACTGCAGTATATCTGGTGGATACCAGCATATACTTCTCAGAGTTATTCTGTCAAATGAATGACTTCAGGACTGTTGAGGAAAATGTGTATAGTACCTACCATGTAGCAACCTGGATTTCTGTCTACACATTCACTAAATGTTGAATATATATTGACCAGCTAGTTTTACCCCTTGATGTAGAATCTTTGGTTAGCATGAATTGCTTAGACTGACTCACAGAGCATCCATAGAAATCCACTTGAAAGAAAGGTTATTTTTAAAGAGAAGAAAAGCTATAGTAAACAGTGGTTGATGATTTTTAGCCACACATTTCTGATCTCTATCTTTTACTTTTGTTTACTTTACCTGGGAATCTACATTGTATTTCAGAAGTAACTGGAAACAAGTTAGAAATCCTGTAATAAGAGCATTGCTAATACTCTGTGTTAAATCAAATAAAGAAGAAGAAATGTTATTATCTCTGGTTGGCATGAAACAAATCTTTCCATTTTTAAGTGACTGAGCACGAATAAACTTATTCCTGATTAGTGATTTCCATGCACATTTTTTTTAAAAAAACAGGAGTTACTAATGAGTAACTTTCTACTGACTTCTACTAAGACGGAAAATTGCCAAAATCTTTTGAAAGTTTAGACTACATTTCCTCCATGATATTTGACTGAAAGAGTCACCTGGTCTGTAGTATGTACACACCTATTTTTTGTTAACTCTCATTCCCCAAATTCCATATATTCTCTAATAAAATAGCCTTCTGATTAAAACAGAGAGTTAAATAATAGGCACATTTCTATGCACAATCTCTCTGTGGAATTTTCCTCTTTTACATGATGATGATTGAAAGGCTTTTAAATATATGATAGTTGCATGGTTTTACCTCTTCATAAAATGGTTTCACATCTAACTAAAACTATGAAGACCCAGAGAGTACTTTTAGGCAGAGAGCTTTAGAAATAATATTAGGAAAACAACTTCAATGAGATAATCTTGGTCTCAGTACTCTCAAAGCTGAAAGAGCACTCTGGTGTCTGAATTTTTGATTGTTGTTTTTCTTTGCTTTTGAGCCTAGGTTACTTTTTCTCACTGTTTAATTTCAGACTTCTGTGAACACAGTAAAATGACATACTTTGTCATGAAATTGCTTTGTTTTAGAAAAAGAATCATTGTATTCCCTTCTGGCTTTTCATTACTCTGTGTGAAGTAGAAATTTTATTCCAAGACTCCCTCAAAAAAATTCTTCAGTTCAAAACTTTGTGATAATGAGCACAAAACTTCCAGTTGCCAAATTTATGACTACAAGGGTATCAGGTCAAGAAAAGGGATTATGACATGCCTAAGAACCTGGCATGTGGTAGCCTAAGGCTCCCTGCAGCAAAGCCCATCACAGTAAATTAGGCTTGAAGCAGGGTTTCTTGAGGCTTGACTCTTCAGAGTGGGAAATGTAATGGTGCAGCACTGCTGACTGAAATGCTGGAATGGTGTCTGCTTTGCATTGAGCCAAGTTTGGGATCATACCAGGGAAAATGAATGACGCACCTTGCTTTTTTGTAAAAGGAGACCATTCTCAGTTTCTTTCAGCATCGATGTGCTATGTACAAGTAGTTACACTGGAGTTGACCAGTCTACCCCAACATCCACGTCTCTAATTTTTGTTATTTGTTTTTTAACTCTTCCTGGGTAGCAGCAACTGGTAAAATGAGGGTTTTTCTTCCCATAGGTGTTGCTTTACATTTGCCTAAGCTCAGTTTCATCTGTGGCTTACTTGACAAGATATTCAGTGTTATGAGTGTTTCGTGCAGTTCTTTGCATCAGGCCATTGGCTTCACTGTGCTCAATATTGTAGTATCTTAAGGAGACTTTGGCACTTCTGTGAATTTTCTATATTTTTTACTCTTTCTGAACTTATGTAGAAAACAGGAAGGCATAACAAATGTTTTTTTTGAGACATTTATGCAAAATTTAACATTGTAAAGTTCCCAGTCACTCGTAAGCATTTATGGCAAATGCTTTATGAGAGATGTCTGTCTTTGTTAGATACACCAGAAATAAACTCTGCCTTGAAATTGGTGGTGTCACACTAAAATCTCACAGGTTTGTAATATTTTAGGAATGGAATTAATCAGTCTTTCCCTATTCCCCAGCATTTTTTTTTTTAAACATCAGTAGAGATTGCCCTGAGCTGGGCTTTGTCCCAGCTTTCTGTGTAACATTACTTCCGAAGGCAACAGCCACTGAAAACAGACACAACAAAGGATGCAGATTTGCCTTTCCCCTGGAGACCTGCTGTGACTTTGGTCCAGTGACTGACTTGGGCCTTCAAAGTCCCACACAGTTATTAATCCTTGGGAAAGACTGGTCTGTGATTTAAACAAATGCAGAAGCTTTGATAGCAGCAGCCCTGTTGTTTTCTCCAAAGCTCATGGTGAAATGAAATCCTCTTACACTCAAAATCTTGTGACAGGCGAAAGGAACACACCATATGAACAATATGGAGTGAAAAATTTATGGTTACTCTGATTAATGTTTAAATAGTCTAATGATATTTTAATAGTCTAAATGTTTTAATAGTCCAAGTGATCTACTGAGTGCAGAAAAGTCTCATTAGTAACATAGTGAAAATCATTATATAAAAAACTTTTCTATATAAAAATCCTCTTTTTTGGTGTTATGCTCACAGTTTTCTCTGTCCTACACTGTACATTTCATTCTTTCTCCAGGAAAATTGGATGGGGTAGGTTGTTAGTCTTTACCATGATCCCAATGTCTTTGATGGGTGGAAGGCAATGTTCATAGTAGAGGGGTTTCATTCTCAAGTACCTTGGAAATTATTTTTATAAATTCTCTCATCACAGTCTATTTCCTTCTCATTGTTTCCTCTCTCCACCCTTGGTTCACATCAATAGCTCATATTTTGCAGTGATTTGTCTATCTGTTGATCCCAGAGTTTAAGGCAAGAGAGTTTAGACAAGTGGACCTTGACCGCTAGAAAGTTCTCAAGAGAGTTCAGGCCAAGGCCAACACATATGCTGAGATTTTTGCACTTATGACACCAACACAAAACCTTTTTGTCATTGTAAGGTTTTGTTTCTTGAGTGCAGTCTCAACGTTGCAAATACTACTGGATCTGTGTCTGGAAAAGGTGGCATTGTGTGAAAAGCAGTGAAGGAGCCTCTTTTTAGAAAAGACCAGATTTTCAAGGACATTGTCCCTATCTAATCCCATTGCTTCTTCTTTGGCTTCAATTGAAGACTTTCTGCTGGTGGCCCAGAAACAGTGTGACATAAAGGACTGTGGAATGCTAGAGCACTTCTGAGACATTTTGAAGACTTGTCCCTCAAAGGGAGGCAATTAAATTTTTTTAAATTTATACACTTATGGTGAAAATTACTTCCTTTTTTTTTCAAGATTGACTTCTGTGTCTTTGCCTCTAGGGTCAGCTGTATATATTTCTTCCTGAAGGGATAAATAATGAAGAAAAAATAGATATAAGGCCTCTGTAGATCAGATTTTCAAACAACTTTCATCAACGTAAATAAAGGAGAAAACGTGTGTTTGTTTATGTGATGTATTATCTACACTTTGAAAGGGAGAAATTCAGTTTTTTCTATAAAGTTAATCACATTACTGGCACGGAATCATAATTTTCACTTTTCATGTGGAAATTTGAAATAGTTCTCATGGAATGCTTAGATTTCATAAAAGACATTCTTTACCGCACATAGTTAGCACATGGTTTTCTTAATGAATTTGCTCCTCAGACTGTAGGACTTACATTAGACCAACTGAAATAGTTGAACTGAAAGCATAAATTCATTATCCACTTGGATACCCATACAAATACCAAAACCAATATCTACATTATTTTTTGCAGATACTGGCATTTTCTGCACCAGTAAGTATCTTGCAAGGGATATTTGTTGAGCTTTTACTGATTTGATAGTAATGAAGTTAACATTTAAATAGTTCGTAGATAGGTGTTAAATCAATAGGTAACAATAAAACTATTCATCTTCTGCACCTTGAAATCATTAAATGTTTTCCCTCTACTTCACAAAACACTTTCAGCAAAAGTGAGCACACAAAAGAGACTCATTGAATTAACCTGTGGTCGAATTACTGAAGAAAGGAGCTTGAGCAATAATGTAAAAGGGTATTTGGGGAGATATGCAACACTCAGAAAACCCCATTATTGTTCTATTTATTAGTGATAACTGATGACAGCACCCATAGCTAATCACATTTATCTCATTGCACATGCTGATATTCAAAAAACTTGCATATTTCATTAACAGTTTTGTAATTAAGATATTTACAGGCATTTATAATACCCAGAGACACAGTTTTAAAATCCAACAGGTTTAAAAGCCATTAGGCTTTTGTAAATACCTGAATCAGCAGTACATAATTTACAGTGTGGTGATTTATAACAATATGCAGATGACTGGTCTAGACTTGACAGTTTTCAGACTGTCCTGTGGTGATCATTTCCATGTAATCTGTCACAAAGCATAGTGCACTTCAGTTTTCTTCTGTGCTGTAATTATTTATTCTGTATGATACCGTAGCTTTCAGTATCATCATTTTTGTTCCACTAGAACAGAAAATACAATAAATGCAAGAATTTTAAACCAACATATACCTACAGGCAAAATTAAGAGCTGAAATTCTGTAATTTAGATTAGACAAAGAACAGGCTTTGCAGATAATTTGTAGGATTCCATGTTCTTTTCTCTTTACACTCTCCTGAAGTGGCCATAACTCTCTGAAGAATTACAAGGTGCAATCTTATTTTTGTCACCTTTGGGAAACTGAGCTTCTTATTGCAAATATTTTCTTTCTAGTGAAGCAACATCAGTGATTTTGTACTTCATCTTGTCAGTACATGCCTTCTTTCTGGGGGAGAAGTTCCAGAAACTGCTATCAAACAATACATGTTATCTGAATGCTTGAATGGATCATTACATTTGGAAATGTATTTGTTTGGGAAGATCAGTCAGGTTTAAACACAGACTAGCGGCAGTTCATGTATTTGCAGAGGAATGCCCTTGTTTCAGTAAGAATCCTAACGAAGGATCTAGTATGAGATTATTTATTAACTGTATATTGTATTGGTTAATACTGAGTGTACAATCTGTACAATTTTAACTGATAAAATCCTATATAACATTTTTTGGGTTTCTTCATTTTCCGTGGAAAAAGATCAATTGGTGCATTTACATGAATATCCTCCTGTCCTCACCCTCTTCCGATTTCTTGCTGTGCATATGATGATAACTTCCTAAAATGGTCTTCAACCTGTTAAAAAAAAAAAAGAAAAAAGAAAAAAGTGTGTTACTTTTCATCTTTAAAATTTCCAAATGTGATATTCTGGCAGTTTTGTATTGGTCAATACTGATACACAAACAAAACAAAACAGAGATAAATTCATAAAATATCTCATTTTACCATGAGGCCTTGCAGTTTTAGTGAAATGGACTTTTAAAAACAAGAAATATATTCTTGTGTAGCAAGTGAGAGCTAATAAATAATATCTTTAAAAGGGGCATTCCAATATTCCCTTGTTATTTTTTCCCATGGCGTTATAATTGGAACTTGGCTCTACTGCCAAAGTGATTATGTGTTCTTTTCATAGAAAAGACCTTTAAGATCATCAAGTCCAACAATTAACCTAACTCTACCAAGTCCGCTGCTAAACCATGTCCCTCAGCACCACATCTACATAACTTTTAAACTTGTCCAGGAATGGTGAACCAATCACCTCCTTGGGCAGCGTGTTCCAGTCCTGTTAGTATAGTGTAAATTCATTCTTCCTAAATTCACAGGAGTACAACAGGATAAAGAATTCAGTCTTTCTGGAAACACAAAAGAAGACTAAGGTCTGGAAATATAGCTTGGTCTCTTGCATTGAACAACAATATGTTCAGGGATAGTGGAATGATTTAAATATAAGTTCTTCTTGTAGTCTACAAAAATAATATAAAAATAACAAACAAGGATGTTGTTTGGTTTTGTTTGTTTTAAATTCTAACTCCTTATTCTTACATTAACAATAAGAAAAAGTCAAAGTGACTATATTTATATTAATAAAAACTTTGAAAATAATATATTAGAATGCTTATTATCCTTAAAAAAAAATCAAGTTGTCTTTGTTAAAGTAGGTAACCAGATAATTAGACCTTGATGTGAGGTTCAGCTAGATGAAGAGGAGAGACTACTGCATGTGACATGAGAAATTTCTGGACATAAGAAATGACAAAAAGAGGACAGTAGAAGTTAGAGACAGCACCATGAGGGATGGCTGGGTTTCACAGCTGCTGAAGGAGGAGATATGTGAGAAATAGCTAGACCTTGCAGATGTTTGATGGGGATATTTGATCTTGCCAGACCAACAAATCTTAGGTAATCTTATGAGAACTATCCACCTTGACCACAGATGTAGTAAAAAAGGAAGAAATCCCTCCACAGAGTTGGAGATTTCCCTCAGGAATCTTCTTTGCTTTTCAGTTTATGCATGTAGTAAAGTCTTCAGACTAAATTTATTCAAGTCTTTTATTTCTTTTGAAATATCACCTGAAGGAGCAGTAAAATTGAGCAGAAGTGTGAAGTCAGACTACTCATTAGTTTGCATCATGTTTGTACACAAACATAAGCTTCAATTAGACAATGCTTTTTTTAAAGGTTGAATTCTTAGGTGGATTTCATTTTGCAAGGTGCTCCAAATGGTCAATCACTTTGTTAATTAGTCTTTAATGAAACCCTTGACTTCAAACTCTGGACAAGTTTTTCAATGGATGATGAAGGATTATTATGTGAGATGGATTGAGAACTGGCTAAACACTAGTGCTCAGAGGGCTGTGATCAGTGGCACAGAGTCCAGCTGGAGGCCTGTAGCTCATGGGATTCCCCAGGGGTCAGTGCTGGGTCTAGTCTTATTCAGCATCTTCATTAATAACCTGACTGAATGGATGGACTGTACCCTCAGCAAGTTTGCTAATGATACAGAACTAGGAGAAGTGGTTGATACACTGGAAGGCTGTGCTGCCATTCAGTGAGATCTGGACAGGCTGGAGAGTGTTTGGAGAGGAACCTCATGAAGTCCATGTGACAGTGCATTTTTACCCCTCATCTACACAACCCTTATCTCCAGTTATGTGCTTTGGTGATAATGATGCATCTGAGTGTGGTGATTGTATCTATGTGTAACGATCCCACCCTGCTAAGCCGGATTCATAACAATACCATAGCCATGGCTAGCTTGAACAATACGCTTGGGTGTAAGAGCGATAAGAAAATATGACTATAAGTCAATCATCTTACCCCCATAAATAGTAGGCAGCCCAAGAGCCCTTTGAGCTCTCCTGCAGGGCAGCTGGCTGCACTCCAGGATCTCCCCTTGAGCAGGGATGCCTCTCAAGGATACTCCCCAGGGTTAAGAGATTCCTTGCCACAACAGATCACTGGTAGGTAACATGTAACATGCTTAAACTTTGAATCTTTACTAAGGATGTACTTAAGCTTAATTGAGCACATAATCTTTTAAGATAAACTATTGTCTTATCTTGTCCTCTGCGTAGTAAATAATCAGGTGTACCTCGCCATCCAATTCCT
Organism: Eurystomus gularis; assembly: GCA_013400335.1. Taxonomy (NCBI): domain Eukaryota; kingdom Metazoa; phylum Chordata; class Aves; order Coraciiformes; family Coraciidae; genus Eurystomus; species Eurystomus gularis. The sequence goes on along the minus strand of VZZY01022221.1, from coordinate 29,897 downwards.
TTTTCCTTAAAGTCATGTTTTACTGTTCCAAACTTTGCTGAAACCCTGTTTTGTATCAATAAATATATTGTTACTTCCCTCTTGTGAGTGAAGTGCATAACTCCACTCCTGCAACAGTCCAACAAGGGCAAGCATAGGATCCTGCACCTGGGGAGGAATAACCCCATGGAGCAGCACAGATGAGGGGCTGACCTGCTAGAAAACATCTTTGCAGAGAATGAGTTTGGGGTCCTTGTGGGCACCAAGTTAACCATGAGACAGCAATGTGCCCTTGTGGACAAGAATGCCAATGGTATCCTGAGCTGCATTAAAGAAGGGTGTGACCAGCAGGTCAAGGGAGATTTTCCTCCTCCTTTCNGGGAGGAATAACCCCATGGAGCAGCACAGATGAGGGGCTGACCTGCTAGAAAACATCTTTGCAGAGAATGAGTTTGGGGTCCTTGTGGGCACCAAGTTAACCATGAGACAGCAATGTGCCCTTGTGGACAAGAATGCCAATGGTATCCTGAGCTGCATTAAAGAAGGGTGTGACCAGCAGGTCAAGGGAGATTTTCCTCCTCCTTTCTTCTTCCCTGGTAAGGCCACATCTGGAGTATTGTGTCTAGTTCTGGGCTCCCCAGTTCAAGAGGGACAGGGAAATACTGGAGAGAGTCCAACAGAGAGGTATGAGGTTGATTAAGGGACTGGAATATCTCTGTTATGAGGAAAGGCTGAGCCCCTTGGGGCTGTTTAGCCTGGAGAAGAGAAGGCGGAGAGGGAATCTGGTCAATGTTCATAAATATCTGAAGGTGGGTGTCATGAAGATGGGGCCAGTCTCTTTTCAGTGGTGCCCAGTGATAAGACGAGGGGAAATGGGCACAAACAGGAACACAGGAAGTTCCACCTCAACATGAGGAAAAACCCCTTTACCGTGAGGGTGACAGAGCACCAGAACAGGCTGCCCAGAGAGGTTGTGGAGTCTTCTTCTCTGGAGACTTTCAAAACCAGCCTGGACACATTCCTGTGTGACCTGCCCTAGGTGAACCTGATTTGGCTGGGGGGTTGGACTAGATGATCTCCAGAGGTCCCTTCCAACCCCTATTATTCTATGATTCTGAGATTCTCTGATGTCTAATGAGCTTGAGGATTCCAGAACAGTCAGTTGTGCTCCACCATTTTTTCTGACATTTTTAGTTGTCAGCTGGACGAATATGAGCCAACGTGTGCCCAGGTGGCCAAGAAGGCCACCAGCATCCCAGCTTGGATCAGCACTAGTGGGGGCCAGCAGGACTAGGGCAGGGATCGTCCAACTGTATTCAGCCCTGGTGAGGTTGCACCTTGAATCCTGGGTTCAGTTTTGGGCCCCTCAGTCCAAGAAGGACATTGAGGGGCTGGAGCATGTCCAGAGAAGGGCAACAAAGATGTTGAAGGGTCTAGAGTACAAGTCTTATGAGGAGCAGGTGAAGGACATGGTGTTTAGCTTGGAGCTAAACCTAAGCAAAGCAGCCTCAGGGGAGACCTTCTCACTCTGTTGCTTCTGTGCATGATGGGAGGCATGTCCTGTGGCACTTTACCACTGTTTCTCAGAAGCCTCACACTGCCTTCAAAAGAGTTTCTACCCTCCATTCTGCTCATTCTTCTGCATCCATTAGCTGCTTAGTCTTGCTGTACTTTGTAAAAATACCTGCAAAAATTTCAGAATAACTTCTCAAGGGCCAACCTACAAAAATAACTGCTTATTCCCAGTCTTAATTTATTTTGACAGCTAGCATTAGAGATTAATGACTTTCACTAATTATAAGAAAAAAAAATATTGTAAGATAAGCATATCTATGTGCAATTTTTATTTATTTTTTTTTTTTCCAGAATTGTGATTTATACAGGACAGAAAAAGAAGCACAATACTTACGTCATAAATCCCATCTGAGACTTTATATAAAGGTTAAGGAGAGATTAATTTTGAAACTCATAAAATCAAATCTCAGCCCTTATCAGAAATAGACCTAGCAACCCAAACTGAATTTCAGCATTTTTAGGCCAAAAATGATCTCTTTTGTCTATGGCTACTACTGGAGATAGAGGATTTTGCTTGTTGCAGTTTTTATGGACTGATTACTTTTAAAGACAAAGCTCTGAATAGATTCTGACAGGCCACTTGCAGAAACAGGAGGCAGAAATATCTGCACATGTCTATAAACACATGCATAAACAAGGTAGTTGAGAAATAAATGATGCACGTTTGAGTCTCGTGTCTCAGTGAGTTACTGATTGGGCTGCGCAGCTGACATATTGTTAGAAAAAAAGCCTTCTTCCCTAGTTACAAGTTGCAATACAAAAGGTGAACATAAGTCTTGCTACCTGGTGTATCATGCAGAAGTTAGAAAACAGGAGACTGTGCTGGAAGAGCTCCAACAAGTCAATTTAACCCTGGTCCCATTAAAAAAATCTGACCTTATTGAGCTCATTGTTGCAAGCCCTGTCCTTAGTTCAGTTTTAGAAAGCATGCCGAAAGAGTTTCAGTCAGACCATAAAACTTCACTCGAAAATATCCTTCAAGCAATGCTCAGGGCAGACAGAATAATGTACAGCAGGTCATTTGAAATGCTACCTTGAAATAAGTCTCCCATGGATACAGAACTTACAATGCATGGCAGTATTTATATTAGAACAGTCATTGACTTCCTGACTGCTCAGCACCCAGAGGATGCTGAGGGAGTGGAGTAATAGCTTAAAATGGTCCCACCTGAAGTTAGGTTTTCCAAGAGTAACTACATTAAATGACAGAGCAACTATTTTTTTAACAAATCTATAATATATTCAACTATGAGTATGGTAAAAGTATGTCTTTTGTATCAACAGATTCATTTCTTGCAGAGACACTTTCTACTCGTATAACAGTAATGTTTTCCATAGTTAGCTAGAAATAAAACCCATCAGCATGGCTTCTGCTTTACCTGTTACTGTCTTTATCTCATCCCACAATTTTTCTCCCTTTTCCCCCTCCGATTTCCTCCCCCATTCCATGGGGGAGTGAGCAAGTGGCTGGGTGGGGCTGAGCTGCCAGCTGGGGTTAAACCATGACAAAAATAAGACAGTATTTGATGGACAAGAAACTCCAAATTGCTCAAAGCACTGACATTAAAATCTGACCATGCTCACAGGCTCTTTTGTTGTCTAGTTGCTTGATATCACAGGTTAATCCTGGCATAGCTGTAAGATATTATTTGTTGCAGTCCAAAATCCTGGAAATCATGCCCTTCCATGACAACCGTGAGCTATTGCAATACTCAGTTCTCAGTATTGCTCAAAGAATTATTTTTGGCTGGTTATTGGTCTTATCCACCTTAATTCTGTAATGAATATAATAAACCTCTTGCATTTCTTCTTGTGGCAGTAACAAATTAGGTTTGAAGCATAAAAGATTAAAAACACCCCAAAGTTATTTTTAGTTGTCTTGTTTTTTATATGAAAGTTTTAATATTTCAAAATAATCTCATTGGAGCTACTTCAGTTGGAGGATAGAATAAACATATATAACAATTACAGAAAACAGTAATTATTTACCTAAGTATTTTTACTTTCTAATCAAAGGATATGTTCATGTTTTGCTTATGTCTTTACAAGGGCCGTGTAGATTCCATTACTAGAAGCAACAGTCTTTTGGAGTTAGATTGCAGGGTGGCTTCTACAGAAAGAATATCAGTGCCCAGAATGTTTTTGAGAAGTACTGCAATTATAATCCTTTCAGGTCACTACTTTGCCTATTGTTTTATTGACCTGTGAAGCTGATTCTGGTATAATCTAGCAGTTGGCCTACATGATAATGACCCATGAGAGCTGGCACCAAGTAATTCTCCATCCAGTACCCTTCCAACTCCAAGATCTTGAATAAAAGAGAAGTTTCAAATTTCACTTTACTGTAGACGAAATCACCCTGCTTATAAAGACATTGAGGGGACTGGAGCATCTCTGTGATGAGGAAAGGGTGAGAGCCCTGGGGGTGTTTGACCTGGAGAAGAGAAGGCTGAGAAGGGATCTGATCAATGCTGATCAATAGCTAAAGAGTGAGAATCAAGAGGATGAGGCCAGACTTTTTTCAGCAGTGCCCAGAAATAAGACAAGGGTCAATGGGCACAAACTGGAACCCAGGAAGTTCCATCTGAACAGGAGGAAAATGTTCTTTCATGTGAGGGTCCCAAAGTCTGTCCCAGGCCGCCCAGAAAGGCTATGGAGTCTCCTTCTCTGGAGAGATTCCAAACCTGCCTGGACATGATCCTGGACAACCTGCTCTGGGTGACCCTGTTTTAACAGGGGAGTTGAACAAGGTGATCTCTGCCAACCCCCACCATGCTGGGATTCTGTGATTCTATGATACTGGGAAAAGTCTTTTTTCCATAGAAACAGTTGTCCAAATGGATGGTAAAGCTGATTTGAACAATTACTTTCCATCGTGGCTCTTGTATGAAAGGTAGACTTTATGTTCCCTGGAACTACTAGTTGGCATGGCAGGGGAGAGCCCTCCATTAAGAAAGAGCAAAGTTGCTAAGAAGGGCTTATATCACTTTTACTCTTTCCCAAAGGGATTGAAAAAAAATTAGTTTACAGTGATACAACAAAAACGTGTTCAACAATTTTTCAGTTGATTTTTTTAGTTCCAACAAAAATGAAAGATTTTAGGTATTATTAGGATTTTGCACGATATGATAGATGTGTTTAGAAGTTTTCATTTTAATTTAAAATGACTAGGTGGTGTTGATTTATTATTTGATGTTTGTACATGTGGTAGCCAATCACAGGCAGATCAGATAGTCAGGGACTGTCAGTACAGGTAGATAGAAAATTACTCCTGATTTTTATAGATCAAGGGGGATAAGGGGGGAAAACATAAGGGACAATTATTACTAAGTGTACAGCAAATAATGGAGCTTTTCCAGCTTTCTCCAAATCTAATGAACAGCACAACGTGGGCAGATTGGTGAGTGGAAAGGATGCACATGGTGCAACCAACTCTTGCATCCCATTTGAAGTTAAACTAGATGTTTTACATGACAAGGTTTTGGTAGTGGGGTGGGGAAGGCCTGCAAAGATGGACTTTGAGGATAGACCAGGGGCTGCCCCCATGTCAAACACAGCCAGTTCCAGCCAGCTCCTCAATGAACACACCTCTGGAAAAGGCTGTGCCCACCTGTACCAGTTTCTTTACTCCCTATAGACTCTGATCTTGGGAGATATATTAAGGATTAAGGAAATACAGACTCAATAGAGTCATAGCTTATTGGAATTTATATAAAGTCTCTTGGCCATCATATACAACAATTCTCACTATCTGCACCAGCAGGTGATCATTTTTGTTTTCCACACTTAAACACCAGTCTCTGTGGCAGTTTCTCCAGCCCTTGGTTGCATTTAAAATAAGGTCACATGTTCTTGGACCTTTAATGCCTTTTACATCTGACAGTTACCACTCTTCATTGTAATCCTCAAGACTGAAATATGTTGACAGGAGAACGGTGAAGGGTCTTTTTTGCCAAGTTTCTTTTAAAAATATATTAGTGAAAAAGCAGCAGTGACTTTTTAAAGAGTGGGGACTGAAAGGCCCATGGAAGCTTCTGGAAGCAGAATACTTGTGTGTATACATTACTACATGACTCATTATATTTGATACATATAGGTCTGTCCTGTCTAGTGCAATTGTTTGTGTCTGTTCACAGACCTGTTCATATGTTACCTGTAAGAATGAACAGACATTAGGAATGTCATTTCTGTACTAAAATATGGCTGAGTCTTTTCTTTATTCTTCACAGGTGGAGGGAAGGCAATTCACCTAAGTTATAGAATTACTTAGAATGTATCTATTATGCTTTCTGTCACAATCACTGAGCACTAGAAGAGATGAACACTATAAATCTCCAAACAAAATCAACTTGCAAATGTGTTTTCAAACAAAGCTAAATGTGTTAGGTTTGTGCAATGTTTTATACAATATCACAGTAAAATAAATAAATAAGCAAATTCCTTTCTGGTTACAGATTTCAATATATTACAATTTGTCATTATACTTTCCTGCACATCTTCACATAGAAATTTTATTTCAATTAAAAAAAATAATGAGAAAGTTAAAAAAAAAAAATAAAGTACTTCTAGGTATAATAAATCCTTTTAACAACACCACATTGCAGTATCTTATGATAACCACACTATGAATCCACATCACCTATATATACATTGAGTTCAAAACAGTCATTTCCAAAAATTTCAGTCTGAAGTATTGTAAAGCATTTTTATCATAAAGCTGTTCTAAAAAATGATTTTGTGTGGGGGCAAGAGAAAGAAATTTATATGAAAAATATTGTTCGGATAGTATTTACTTACTGATGTGTAGAGATTGCTAGTACAATAGAATTTTATGTGATCCCAAGTCTGTCGAGTTGAACTGCAGGCTTTCACAGTCTGCTTTCACAGAAGGAGAGCACTTAATGCCTTCTGAAGCAGGATCACCTCTTGTTGCCTTCAATCCTGTTCCTGTTAGATGTGCTCTCAGTTCAATACAACATGATTTTCATCATTTTTCGTTAGGTTGGGAAGATAACATTTTTTTCCTCCCTGATATCAGAAATTTGGTTAACCATTTACATGAAGATATAACTTCTTTCTACACCTGTTGTTCATGTGATAAGAACCCTTAATAGCTTTACTAATCCCTACATTTTTATTGAGATTCTGTAGCCAATAGCTAGTTAAAGTAGTTGTTTCATTTCAGAATGAAATCTCCTTTAGACTGTGAGAAAGGCTTTGTACTGGATTTAGAGATGCTTAACTCCTGCCTCTCTGGGTTCTTTGTGAAACTAAATGTCTGTGTCTGGAATGCATCCTAATGCTTTGCACATCATTATATGAAAATCACCTGATGCATTTTATTTTTACTCATTCAGCACATCCTAAAGAATCAGGAGTCAAATTATTTATGTCTGAAGACATAAAGAAAAAGAGATACAGACATTTTATATAGACTGCTGATAAGAATATCTTCATAGAAGGATATAGATTCAGAAAAGATCTCACTACTTATTAGGCTGACTAATTCTTGCAATAATTAAGTTGTATTCTCTGTTAGTACACCAGACTTGTTGCTGGGTAATGCAGATGTGGATATGGAAGAGGTTACACATGTCAGACATGGAACTAGTGTCTGAAACTAACCTCTAAGATTGACCAATTTGAGCAAATTTCAGGGCTTGACCCTTGTGCCCTCTTTATCATGGGATAAAATCCTGTAATCTGGACCAAAGACACTCTTTTAAAATTTCCCCCCTCCCCAAGAGGATTTGATATTTCTGGTCTCCAAAGCTATTATTTTTTAAAACCTAGACAAAGTACCTCTGTGTTTTGTAAGAAGGAATAAGAAATAGGTTTTCAATCCAGAAAAAGTGGTGTTGGGAAGATGAACCCAGAAGATCTGAGAAAAGCATCAGTCCTGAAGTCCTCCAAAGAACAATATTTGACACAGATTTAAAGATGTTAAATCTGTTTATGGCTACTACAAGCATAATCTAGAGAGGGAATTTTGTGGCAAAAATATTAAAGGACATTGTCGTTCTCAGCAACTACAGACCAGAGAAAAATCATGGTCTTAACCTTCTTATGGGCTACAAAATACACTGAAATACTCTTTGGTTTGTATAAGAATGGAAAATAATTTTCCAACTCAAAGTATTTAACACGGAAATCATGTCATTTTCTGCATTGTAAAGCCAAATTTAAGTCCAGAATTACACCATTCAATACTCAAATGGATTTTCAGAATTAAGTCTTTTATTCTGTTTCTGTAAAATAGAAGTTTATAGAAGAGATTTTACTTTTCTTAAGTGTTTCAGGGTTGCTTACAATTTTAAGTTTTTAGGTGTTTGAAGACCCATACCAAAACAATAGACTAAAAAATTCTGTGGATTTTCTTCACAAGCAAATGCTGCTACCTATTAACTAGTAACAAAGGTTAAAATTAAAAAAATATTAACTGAATTTTTAACCAGTAAAGTCTAGCAAGTAAAGCACAATAAAACCCAACACTTTCTAATTTCAGAAATGTTATTATGTGGCTTTAATGGCTACCTTCTTCACTGTTATCAGATTTGCTGAGTGTCTAGCTACAGATCATTTGATGATGTATTATGGAATCATAGAATCATAAAATGATTTGGGTTGGAAGGGATCTTGTGTTGGTTTAGGAAGAGCTGTGGGGTAGCCGAGCCACGTGGCCGGCTGCTTCTCCCCGCTCCCTCCCCTCTGACGCAGGCCGCAGACAGGGGAGAAGAAAAAAAAGGTTTAAAAGTGCCTTTTTGAGTTGAGATAAGGAAGGTTTAATATATATATACACATATATAAAAGAAAATAGCATATAATGGGAACTTTGCAGTTAACAAGAACAATATTAACAGTAAGAAAAGAGCAATACAAAAAAACAATACCAGAGAACAACAGCGAGGGACCGAACCCGACCGAAGTTCAAGACGAACTGACCTCCAACTGAACCGCCCCCAATGGAACTGGCCCCTCCCCGGGGCTGGCCCCGGGGCATGACGTCAGCATGGTATAGAATTACCTGGCTCCACACAAAATTAACCCTGTCCTGGCCAAACCAGGACAGATCTTGAAGATCATCTCATTCCAACCCCCTCGCCATGGCAGAGACACCTCCTGCTAAACCAGGTTGCTCAAAGTCCAACCCAACCTGGTCTTGAACACATCCAGTGATGGAGCATCCACAACTTCCCTGGGCAGCCTGTTCCAGTGCCTCACCACCCTCAGAGTGAAGAATTTCTTCCTAATTTCTAATCTGAATCTACCCTCTTCCAGTTTAAAGCCATTATCCCTCATCCTATCTCTACAAGCCCTTGTAAAAAGTCTCTCCCCAGCTTTCTTGTAGGCCCCCTTCAGATACTGGAAGGCTACAAGAAGGTTTCCTCGGAGCCTTCCCTTCTACAGGCTGAACAACCCCTTATCTTCAGTGTTGCATGTCAGTAGTTGGATATCTACTTCTGGGAGGAACTGGAGAGGTAGAATTGGGTAAGACCTGTTAAAGGACTCATTATAATATTATTTGGGTAAGCAAGAGCCACAGCAGTATTAATTGCACCCAAGTGAACCAGGGCATTCAAATGCTCAGAATTTGTTGGAAATTATAATCTGGATGGCTGAGATTTATTCTCAGAATTTTATGGGGATACCAAATTTGAATAACATTTCTGGGAGGTCACTGGCTTCACAGAGCAATATCCATTTAAACTGACTTTTTGACATGTAAGGACTTCCAATGTCACTAGCTTCAAAAATTTGCAGCCTAAAACCACAGTCATCAGGTCAAACAATATGCTGAAATAGACAGTTCCACACCCCAAACTTTTTACTAGCAGTTTTAAAATTCCATATTATAATAGATGTCAAAACTATAGCCTTCAAAATGCTGGTACTTCAAGCAAAGTGCACATTCACTCAAGTATATCCAGAGTGGGATTATTCTAGTTTTGTAGACAGATACACACAAATCTTTCTCACTTTGCAAATGTACTTGATGCAGCATATTTAATGTATCACGTTTAATAAGAACAAAAAAATCCTAAAAAGACTATTTAAGACTTTAATTGCAGTAAAATTATTTTCTTCCTAAAATCACAGAATTTTTTTTTTTTTTTAATAGTGGAGTGTCAGATAAGATCATACCATCTGCAAGGATTTTATGGCATTTTTTTCCTCTGCTTTTACTTTGATTATTTTGAAATACATTTGCCACAATCCTTTCAGAATGACTTGCTGGGTGGAAAAATACAGTGCTTGCAGATGCCTACCTTTCAAAACAGGAGGTAAATTGCTTAAGTTGGGCTCTCTCATAGTGGATCACAATTGTTGTCACAGCACAGGAATGCACAGTAATGTATAATTATATTTAATATGTATCTTTCTATAGGACACTTCAAGTTACCTTCAATTTTAGGGATTTTACAGGAGAGTAGTTTATCTTTTATTATATATAGTGGATTTTTTTCTCTGTCTTTAAAATAATTTGTTGAATCATAGAATCATAGAATGCCCAGGTTGGAAGGGACCTCAGGGGTCATCTGGTCCAACCTTTCAAGGCAAATAATAAATAATTAAAAATATATATATATAGTTCATGTGAGATGACCCAGCACCCTGTCAAGCTGAGTCTTAAAACTATTCAACATTGGAGAATCCACCACTTCCCTTGGAAGTCTATTCCAAAGTTTAAATGTTCTCATTGTGAAGAACCTTCCTCTGGACCCCAGTCAGAATCTCCCCAGGAGCAACTTGCATCCATTCCCCCTTGTTTTTTTCCATGTGACTACTTGTAAAAAGGGACTCCCCTTCCTCTTGGTAGCCACCCTTCAAGTACTCGTACATGGTAATAAGGTCTCCCTAAGCCTTCTCTTCTCAAGGCTGAACAAGCTAAAATTTCTCAGGCTTTCTTCTTACAGTAGGTCTTCCAGTCCCCTAATCATCCTTGCTGTTGATATTGCACACATTCCAAATAACTAATATAAACATATTACAATTTATAATTATACTAATTTTTATATTTCATTCAACTGTTGAAACCTTAATGTAACTTACAAACAAATGCATATTACCTCATTTCATAAATTGTTATTATAATCATTTTTTTCCATTTAGATATAATTTTGTATAATTCCAGAAAAAGCTAAATTTTACTCATTAACTTTTTTCCTTTAGGCAAAAAAAAGGGTTTTGTTTGCGGAGGGAAGGTTTAATACATTTTGAGAAGTTTTCTGTCATATAGGCAAATGATCCATAGTTATTATGATACAGTCTTTTACAGAAGCCTGAAAATGCTGAATGGAAACTCTATGAAATTTGCTCCAAACATGTAGCTCAACAGATGTACTCTTGCTCTCAGTATGTCTTTTTTATTTTTCCAGTGTCTTTATTTCAATTAGCTGTGTAAGGATTGATACTGTTGGTCTTTCTTGTTATTAAAAAACCCATTTAAGAGAGGAAAATCTGTATTATAGTCCTGTGGGATGCGGCAATAACCGATGTTCTTTCTGGAAATTTGGAAATGAACATTTGTTCGCCTCATTCAGCATTCTTTGTCATGTTAATAAAGGAATAATTCAGTACAGCACATGAGAAAAATTGGAGATGTCTGATTCTAAGATGATAAATATAAACTTTAACTCAGATTCCTTTAATATTTTAGAATTTTAGTATTAAATAGATGATCCCCAATGTGTCTTATTTCTGAGCTCTGGTACGCCCTACTGCTTTACAGACATTTAATTTATACACATCCACTCTTTTTTCATTCTGTGAATAGTCCTGCATATACACAGTGGCTGAAGATGGCGAATGGATGGTGTAGTAAGGGAACTCATTTTGCAACCTCAGTGTGTAATTTATCTTACACTTAGGTGTCACTGCAATTTGCCACTTTTTTCATGTGTTTCATCTTCATCTGCCTAAAGTCTTATTTCCCCAGATCACTCCCAGTGCTTGTTTACCTGTAAGAGAAAGCTCACTGCCAAAGTAACAAGGAAAGATAAATTCAGTAATAAATAAGGCCAGACATATCCTCTACCTCAGGCTCAATTTTTATTGGCCTGTAAACTCTATGGTATCAAATTCAGCAGAGGATGAAAGGAGAACTGGCCACTGCTTTCAGAGAAGATCTCTCACATACAAAGAAGATAAGATCTTGCATATTCAAATCATTGTGAAATTAGGTATGTCAGCATACTGACTCAGTATGAGTCGTATCCAGAGACCAAGCAGAGTAAGAATAAAAACTTTGTGCTGGACTTCAGCATTTGCTTTTTGTATTAGTTTCTATACAACACTTTATGCATTGCTTGTGAAAATTTCATTGTGCTGGATCTTTGGACTTTTAGACTGAAACGCAGGAAATTTCTTGAGAGCTTACTTAAAATTAAAATTTACCTGAGAACAGCAAACTGATTCTGAAGGCTGACCTATCCTGCAAGCCAACAGAGCTGAGATGATGCCATGAGTGTCTATGCACATGCTAACAAAACCACAAGGATTTTCTCTGAGGCTTTATGTTAAATGGTTTCTGAAGGTACTTTCTTAGATAAATTAATTATTGTAACTTAATCTCTTTTCCTAATAATAGATGACAAATGGTGTGTACCTTCGTGCTTTCTTTTACACATTTTATATTAACAGCACCATGTGCTATTCCCTATAGTGCTGTACTTTATTTATAGTTTTCATCTGGCTGAGTTGGCAGCATGCTGCATTTTAAGGCAAGGATACCTTATTTCACTCCTTTGCTTGTGTTCATTTTGCATCCATAATTGTGAGTGCCACGTTCCTCTTGATGTTGCTGGAGATACAGACAGAAGAGGTATTGTACCTGAAATAGGCATTTAGGCTCTTAATTCAGAAGTCTTTCAGTAATTTGAGTTCATGTTTTTAACTAAGAAATCCTTGTAAGGTAAGATCAATTCAATTTTTGTCACCACTTTGCTCTTGAGTACTTGATTCATTTTTAGTCTTTCTGTGCTTTTTTTTTTTACTGATGAAAAATCTCTCAATTCATTGTCCATTAAACTACCATTAAGATATCTGTTTCCTGTATACAGCTGTTTCTTTGGGAGACCATTCAGTTATGGATTTATTTTATTTTTTGTATGAATTCTGAAATTAGTGATTAAGTGTAATCGACATCTTGAACCATTCTTTATGAGATAGATATTTCACAGGACAGTGAAAGCCTGACACTAAGGAACTATGAGGGCCTAAGAAGCAATTATTAAATTAATAAGTAATTTGGTGTCCAAGGTTCAGCAGCTTTTCCTTTCTGTACCTGAATTATGCAAATTAAATTATTTAGATAAAGTTAAAAAAAACCAAAACAACAAAAAAGCACCAAAAAACCCCAAAGTTTAAAGTTAGGAAAAAAACCAACATTGAGATTATTTGAAAAGAGGGATTACTGAAAGCATCCTTTCTACAAGAACTATGTGTCAATGACTTGAAATGGAATTTAAATGTTATGTAAGTTTTTGCAAAGATATACACATAAAGAAATCACTCTGATGCCTATTTCTGGATGAAAAACATTTACACTGCATGTTGAGAGACATATCATCAAGATATGATGCTCTCGTCTGAATTAAAGGACTGTTAGAAGATGCTAGTTATGATAAGCCACAGAGCATGGTCTTCAGACTGGAGACCCATCACATTTAAGTAGTCTGCTAAGAAAAAAGCCTCATCACTGGGCTACCTAGAGTAGAATATTTTTAGAAATAATATTAGATGAGGAAAAATAATGCTGTGAGATTTTAATGTGAAAATAACAGGTAAAAGTATCTTCTAATTTAAAAAGAATGAGTCATGCTCTGACTTACAGAAAGTAACAGAGGTTCTAAAGAGAGTATGGGAAGCTGTTATAGTTACCTTCAGTGTTGGATGAAATAACATGCAATAAACTTTCAAGTCATCCAAAATGCCATCAGTATTGTATTTCTAGCAATGAGAAACTATCAGAATATTTACCAGACAGAATGCTTTTGCTTAAAGCAATTCTGATCAATTGAATGGCTTAACTGAAAAAAATGCTCTTAGTTTTTCAGCAAAATAAAATGTGAGGATTGTTTTGCTGCCACTTTCAAAAAATGAAATGAAAAAACTGTTCAGATTGCAACAAGAGAAAAGAGTGTGTGGGCTCAAATAAAGGTCTCTACTGACTGACAGAAATATTAATTATTTTTATTTGGTGTGGTCAATTCTTCAACATGTCCTTCAGCTAGAAGGACATAGACTTGTTGGAGTGGATCCACAAGAGGGCCATGAAGATGAAGAACCTAAGGGCTGGAACCCTTCTGCTACAAGGACAGGCTGAGAGAGTTGGGGTTATTCAGGCTGGAGAAGAGAAGGGTCTAGGGACACCTTACTGAGACCTTTCAGTATCTGAAGGGGGCCTACAAGAAAGCTGGGGAGGGACTTTTTACAAGGGCTTATAGAGACAGGATGAGGGATAATGGCTTTAAACTGGAAGAGGGTAGATTCAGATTAGATGTAAGGACGAAATCTTCACTCTGGGGATGGTGAGACACTGAACAGGTTGCCCAGGGAAGATGTGGTTGCTCCATCCCTGGATGTGTTCAAGACCAGGCTGGACGGGGCTTTGAGGAACCTGGTCTAGTGGGAGGTGTCCCTGTCCATGGCAGGGGGGTTGGAACTAGAGGATCTTTAAGGTCCCTTCCAATCCTAGTCATTCTATTATTCTACAGCTGGAATTGCCAAGAGGAGTCACTGGGCCTGTGGGATTCTTCATCCAGTGCATAAATCGACATATTTAAGCATGCAAACATTGCCTATCAGTTGACTCCCGTAATACAGGATCTGGCAGGAGAACTTCTGGGACTGTCGCAATCCGCCCAGTCTCTAAAAAAAAAAATTCACTGTCTCAATGAGACATAAATCTCCGTTCACCACAGGGACCATCTGAAAGTCCCACTTGGAGAGATTCTGGGACATTTAATCAAATGTTTTGTGGTGAAGGTGGCAGGAGTTCAGTCAAGCACTTTGTCTCAAACCAGTTAATTGTCTCAAAGCTGTCCACAATCTCAAATCTGTTGGTTGCTCAAATCAGCCCATGGCCTCATTTATGCAGAGACTCACTGGGGAGTCCCTGGAGCAGCCAGGGAATTGGTGACTAAGTGTGTTATATATTTACACAGACAAGTGTTATAACTACAGTGGACACCTGAAATTCATCCTTATGTCATAGTTATAACATAAATGTCATACATCCCGCAACTCATTAAAAGATAACAATATGGCTGTTGCCTACTTGATATCCACAGGACTCTGCCTGTTTTTTCAAAGACTAGAAAAATATTGTTCTTGTTTAATATGGGTGAAGGAAATTCGAATAGTGAAGCCATCTCACTCATTTGCTGTAGCTTTCCTGTAAACCGTGTTCATCTCTTCCCTTCCCTGAGGGGATCAGCCCACATTCCTCAAGGGGAATGACCAAAACACAGGCTATAAATTATTCTAGGATAGGAGCACATTTTGTCAGTCTTCACAGTTACTGTAGCAAACTTTGGACTGTTCATTATGTAGAAATCAATGTCAGAGTTACTGGGTCAGAGTGGGAAAGACAGGAAGTAAGTGAGAATGTGGAAATTCAAAGAAAAAGGAATATAGTAGCTTCCAATTTCAGGCTGCTTGATGAAGTGTACGTGAAACATTTATTGCCCTGTATGCAGACACAGCCCTGGGAGGAGGCAGCACCAGAGTACCCATTGCTGTGCTATGTGTACAAGGCATGGGCCAAGCTACCAAGCACTCTGAAACATGCCAGGTGGAAAAGGAGAAATATGTCATAGAATCCTAGAATCATAGAATGGTTTAGGTTGGAAGGGACCTCAAAGATCATCTAGTTCCAATCCCCCTGCTATGACAGGGGCACCTTCCACTATACCAGGTCGCTCAAGGTCCCATCCAACCTGGCCTTGAACACCTCTAGGGATGGAACACCCACAACCCCCCTGGACAACCTGTGCCAATGTGTCACCACCCTCAGAGTGAAGAATTTCCTCCTAAATCTTTAATGAGGGAGAACTCTAATATAGAGTCCATGAGGAATGCATTTACTTCTTTAGGTGACTGATTAAGGAGGAGCCTTGTGAAGATTTTCAGGACTGCTTTTTTAAACTTGGAAGACTTTATTCTATGTATGTCCTCTTCTGGGTCTTTAACTGAAGAGGAAAAAGAGTCCAGCAGGAGATTGTTTCACTTTTTCCTTTCAGTGTTCCTTAACTACAAATGAATTAGGTAATTCATTTGATGATGTGTGATTGACTGGGAAACAGTCATCCAGATTGTGAAGGAAGACCAATCAATACTGAAAAAAAAGTACTCCACCAAAGTCTTTGTACACAAATTTAATTTCTTTTTTGCTATTAAAACTAGTGCTGTCCCTCTCACCTTTCTATTTGTACCAATTCCATTTAGTTTCTAAAATGTTAAAGAAAGACCTAAAATTTCTAAAGATGCTATAAATAAATAAATAGATATCTAGAAGAGATCATTTGTTTTTGATGTATTGTTTTTTCATGCCTTTACTTTCTCTTACCCCTTTTGCCATACTCAGATGCTGGCATGCACATAGATTTCACTGGTATTTCTTTTATAAGCCCTAATTGTTCGGCTCTTTTGCATTTGCACGGCTTTAAGAGAGCTAGTATCTCTTTCATACAATCCATTTAAAATTCAGCCCCTTCTGCATATCTTTTTCCTTTGATTTCAAACACTGGAGGACATCAATACAAGGATTTTTTAGGAGTCCCAGTTGGAATTTTTCTGACCTGGAGAAATTACTGCTCTGATTATTTCTTTCTCTCTTTTTTTTTTTTTTTAATGGGATAAAGCCCACTACTCAAGGTCAGCATGGTTTTCAGTGAGCGTAAACACAAGATGTTCTTGGCCTGTGGATAAGGCAAGTGCTATTTTCTTTAACTTATGTGTTGTGAATACAGACAGAAGATGATGATTTAAGTCAGAGAAAACAGCATTCCCTCTTACATCTTTTAAGCATTCATTTGTAACCTGACAGTTTTTAAATTCTCATTTTGTATTTGAGTTGTCACTCTGCATTTAAAAAATATGTCTGTGAGCAGCAGTACCAGAACCATCTTCATTTGCTTTTTGGAAGCTCATACATGTTCCTATTTCTTGCTGAAAATTGCCTTTTCAACTTGAACATGTGACACATCTAAGTGTTTGACAGCCAGAAGAGTGTTCACACACAGAGCTTTAGGACTCAGGAAATGAGTCTTTGTTTTTAAACAAGGTAGACACTGAAGAATGATATATATATTAAATATTAAACATATTAAATATAATTTTTAAAAACTACCTCAACAATAAAATAGTAAGAAACAAATAACACTTGAATTTCATGTTCAGAACCTAAGTCCAAAATAACCAGGGATACAAAAGCTTGTGCTTTGGTGAGGTTTAATGTATCCACTGGTCAGTAGAGGTTCCTTTCAGAAATAGACAGTTTCATCCTCATCCCCTGCCAGGAGAATCCTAATCTTAGGATTTCAAAATAATTAAATTATATGGGAATTAATTCTATGCAAAATCAAGATAATTTTTCAACATTTCCTTATTTTCCCAAAAGCATAACCACAAACTGAGAGCCACAGATCTGAAAAACTGCTCTTCTAATTCCTCACCCAACTATACTAAAAAGTAGTCTCAGCAGAAAACAACAAAAAAAGGCATGTATTTTCATTAGTGAATACAACAGTAGTAATAGCATAAGTTTTTAAACTATATTTTAAAATTGAAAGGTAAAATTCTGTTCTGGGTCCGTTTAGGGGTTCAGGACAGGTCCCCACGGAAACAGAACGTATGCTCTCCCCCCTCCCTATCCCTTAGTTCCCCCCCAGACAGTTGGGCAAAAAGGGAGATCAGGAGTAAAAAAAGAGAGAGAGACTTTGCACTGTATTGGAAGTTTAGAAAGATATATATTGTTTAAAAGGGAACAGAAAACAAGAAGGGAAGGTAGATATAGGTACAAAGATGGGGGAAAACACAATAAATGCAATATAATACAAAACCAAAGGTTGGATGGCTTCGGATTCACTGGAGGATGAGGAGTAGTGAGAAAATGGCTCCTGGCCGCATGGAAGGGTCAGCTCCCAGCGTCTCTTCCTCCCACGCTGGAGACCACTTCCTGCCTCCAGTATCCGGTGTGGACAGGAAGGGGGAGGGAATAACTGCTTCCCCCCTGGGACCCTCAGGGTGTCCAGCCCCTGCCTGTCCTGGTCCCAAACCTCAAACCATAACAATGAACGATACCCTTTTTCTCTCTCAAAATACAAGGCATGATAGTTGCTTAAGACAGAAACAATTTTTTTGATAGAACCTTGGTGCTTTATTTATCCACTTTAAGCCAGGCAAAATCTGGCATACACATTTCATCTCCAAGCAGTACTCCACCACTAAACATGTATAGCAAAAATGCCTCAAGGTACTTATATTACTATTACTGGAAATACATATGGAACTTCAGTTTCTGGCATTTTCCACTGAAGAGTACTACAATATTGAAATAAAAATAAAGTGATTTGCTGGGAAACCTATTACAAAAGAAGACTGTAAGTATAATACATTTGTCATTTTCAAGGATAAACAATGCATGACATTACTTTTATTTTGTTTCTGGGAAAGAATGTAATAGTTTGGGTTATGTGGCAGCAGTTTTTAATACTTGTTTTAATTATGCATCACCTTTGATTTAGTAATACACTTCAAGGTAATGTTTGATATACATACTGTGTAGGAAACGATACAATTCAAGTTTGATAGTGAAACAAGAAAATTAGCAATCTAGGACATTTTTTATAACTTAATTTGTGGAAACCTGTAGTAATCAGAAAATTCATGATATATGACCAACAAAATACTGGGTAAAGAACTTAACCATTTATATCGTCTCACTATAATTTTTAGGCAAATAATAATTTCAAAAATGCCAGATACTATAGTAGACTACTGATAGCTTTTTGGCTACACACTGAAGCATGTTTTGAAAATATGGGGTTTTTTTAATAGATACATCTTTTGTTGATTTAACCACTGTTTTTCATTTAGGATATAGGCAGAAAAAAGTTTTATGTCACTATCTCAAAACAAATGCCAGGCTGCTCTAACATTTTCAATGAAGAAACGTTGTTTTGGGGAAAATGTACATAAAATATAGGTTTTCATTTTGGAGAACTATGACAAATACAGCTAAAGTAGAATGAAGAACGAAACAACCAAAAAAGACTGTACTTGTACTGCTGTACAAAAAACTGAGACCAGGAATAGTTTATTCAGTATCCGGTGCTGGACAAGGAATCTACCTCCCGCTTCTTGTTTCTTCCTGTATTGAAGAGAAAAAGGCTATTACACAGGGAAGATGTAGTTGATAAAGATTTCCTTCAAGTGGCAATTGCCTTATGAGTCATAAATCTTAATTTTGAAGTTTAGTGATAATGAGATTCAGAAACATCCAAAGGAGAGAGTTCCTCTGCAATTTCCTCCCTCCCCTAATAATGGGCTTGAGATATGGGATCAGCCTGCAGCCTACATTAATACTCAAATAAATGGTCATTCATACATCTTCTCTAGCGAAAGTTTTACTGGTAAGCAGGACACCAGCTCACTGAGCAGGAACAAATTGGCTCTTAGGAGGACAAGGTCCCTTTGGCTTAGTATGCACTAAAAGATATGCCATACCCATGCATTTAGTTTGGGTGTCTAAATACAGTCATTCCTGAAGACTTCTATTTTTCCTTCCTTGATAACTTTTTTTGTTGTTGAACAGTTGACATTTTGCTATTGATCGTTTTTGTTTGTTTTCAGAAAGATTCCTGTCAGATGAATCCTTTGCAATATTTTATACAGGCAAATTCTGGTTTGGAGTATTGTTTTTGTCTTTTTCTATTTGTTTCTTTGGATAGGTTGGTTCAGGGGTATCAGTGTGTCATTCGTACGGTAAGGAATACTTTGGGTCTTTATATCTGATTGAACGGATTTTATGAATGTAGTACTCAACATCTTTGATCTTGCCCTCTAAAGAAGTATGTGGCAGATTGGTTTCTAATTGGAATAAGAAGCATAGACCATGTCATTGTATTAAAAGGACCTTTGAAGCACAGCAGGCGCCAATCATTAACACAATGGTGGACTGGTGGCAATATCGTACAAACTGAGTCGCCCTAATTCCCATCCATAAGGTGATTCATCAACTGGAGACCTAAGGGGTGATCAGCAAAACTCACCCACCCTTCAACAGCCCCATATGGCCAGTGCAAAAGTCTAATGGAGAATGGAGACTAACAGTGGACTATCGTGGCCTAGATGAAGTCATGCCACTGCTGAGTGCTGCTGTGCCAGACATGTTAGAGTGTCAGTACAAACAGCAGTCGAAGGCAGACAAATGGTATGTCAGAACTGATATCACTGATATGTTTTTTCTCTATTCCTATAGCACTAGAGTGCAGGCCACAGTTTGCTTTCACTTGGAGGGGAGTCCAGTACACCTGGAATAGACTGCCCTGGCGGTGGAAACACAGCTCCATCATTTGCCATGGACTGAACCAGACTGCACAGGAGAAAGGTGGAGCTCCAGAACACCTGCAATACACTGACAACATCATCGTATGGGGCAACACAGCAGAAGAGCTGTTTTGAAATGGGAAAAAAGTAGACCAGATCCTTTCTAGAAGCTAGTTTTGCCATAAACCAAAGTAAGGTTAAGGGATCTGCATAGGAGATCCACTTTTTAGGAATAAAATGGCCAGATGGATGTTGTCATATCCCAATGAATGTGATCAACAAGAAAGAAGCTATGTCTCCAGCAACTAGTAGAAGCACAGACTTTCTTAGCCTTTCTGGGTTTTTGGAGAATGCCCATTCCAAATTACAGTCTCACTGTAGCCCTCCCTACCAAGTGCCTGGGAACATTCTGGTAACAGCTGTGGTGATGTGTCTGGGCTGGCAGATGGCCAGGACATCTCTGCTGTTCCTGTACTGCTGTACTGGACAGGCTGGAACTCCAGTGTGAACTTGAGTAGAAGGGATTGTGTCTGTGGATGTGTCCACATGGGAGCAGGACAACCCAAACTGTCTGTGGCCATGGATAAGCCCATGCCGAAGTAGGTACATCTCAAAGTGTCTGTGGCCATGTTTATGTCTGTGCCACAGCAGGAAGACCTCAGAGGAGACATTAAGAGTGATGGTGTTTGTCTTCCCAAGTCACCATTACATGTGATGGAGCTTTCCTGGAGATGGCTGAACACCTGCCTGCTGATCGGAAGTGGTGAATCAATACCTTGTTTTGCTTTGCTTATATGCATGGCTTCTGCTTTACCTATTAAATTTTGCTTTACTTATTAAACTGTCTTTATCTCAACCCATGAGTTTTTTCACTTTTACTCTTATTCTCATTTGATTAATTTTTCCTGACTTTCATTGCTGGCTGTACCCCAAGTTATTGCAAAACTCCAAGGGAATGGTTGGCTGCTGAGGTCCAGTCACCTTCTTCAGCCCTGAAGTACCTCAAAGACCTCACACAGAGAGACCCTGAACATCTCTTTTTCTCTCTTTATGTATATTTAAAGGTTACAAATATGTATAACTATGCTTTTATTTATACATAGAGATGCAGATTTCTATCTCTGTTTTACATAAAAGCATATATTTATAAAAGCACATGAATAAAAATTACGTAACAAATTATGAAGAAATTAACAAAGTTTGAATGTGAATGGTAAGAAAGTTAAAGAAAAAGAAAAAGCAGGCTTGGAATCAGCACTTCACAACTTTGCTGAACAAATCTAGATGGACTAGATAACCTTTAAAGGTCCCTTCCAACGCAAAGCATTCTATGATTCTATGAAATTCTGACCAATCTGGGCTGGAGTGAGTTGAAGAGGATGTTGGGAAGATGTCAACGAGGGTGGGGGAACTTGGATCACTTTGAACATGTTTGCGGTTGAAGGGGGGAACGGAAATGGAAATCCATCCATCAGTGCTTCTGATGATGTCAGGGGAGGGTTTGAGAACCTATTTGTATGCTTAGGTATTTCAGCTGTATGCTCCAGCTTGACCCAGCGAAGCCAGTAAATGTGTACTCAAAACCATTGTGGTGAACCGACCACATGATTTTTTCTGCCTTATTAAAACAGTGAGCAAAAGAACTCGATTTCCCATAAATCTATTCGGCATAAATCCTCCAGGAAACCGGAACCGAGATAACGCCAGCCATAAATATCGAAAAAGAAAACAAACTCTCTCTTTTCCGCCTCACTGCACAAAGGGAGCACATCGCTCCTGCTGAGCGCACCCCCCCCCTCCCTCCGCCACTGCCGGAGAGGAGCGAGGAGGAGGGGGGGGAAACTGAACTGAGCTGTCAGCGCAGCCCCCTGAAGAAGCCAAGCAGCCAGAGAGGGGGGAAACTGAACTGAGCTGTCAGCGCAGCCCCCTGAAGAAACTAAGCAGTTAGAAAGAAGGAAGCAGCTGCCGCGGAGAGCCGCCGGACAGAACTGCTGACTCCCACTGCTCTAGGAATCCGGGGGAGAGAAAGAAGCCGTGAGCTGCCGCCGGCCGTAAGGTGCGCAATCGTTGCCACTGCCGTGAGCCGCCGCCACGAGCCAAAACTGAAAGAATCCAGAAAAAAAGCTGCAAGCTGCAGCAAGAAGAAGAAATTGCAACAAGAGGCCATTGGAAGCCGCGTGCTACAGAAAGCCACGCCGCAGAAGGCCACGTTGCCAGAAAAAGTTGCTCCAAGCTGGGAGCACCATATTGAAGAAGAAGTGGTGCCGAAGAAACTGCACCGAAAGCTGCACTGCCAGAAAAGACGTGCTGCCAGGAAAAGCCACTCCAAGCTGCAAGAGAAGGAGAGAGAGAGAAGCTACAAGCTGCTGACGTCACTGGAAACAGTCCAGGTCTGCCGGTCGGGCATCGTCGCCATTCCACGGAGACCATCATCAAACGCCGAAAGGACACACGCACGCACACACACACACCATCCACACATACAGGTCGTATTTTGACATAATTAAGTCCTTATTTGCCCTTATCTCTCGGTGGGTGAGAGAGGGAGTGAATGGGTGGGCGTGGTGTTCTTTAATATTGTAATATTTCCATAGAGTAAATAAGGTTTTATTTGAATATGTTTAATAATAAACTTGTTAGATACTCATTTCGGTCTCCGTGTCTGCTTGCGAGCCTGGTGGGGAGATGTCCCAATTTACCCTCAACCCTTCTCCCTTTGGGAGGTGGTCGGACCTCTGCGCGCCTGACCGCGACAACCATGTACATGTTCATTGATTTTTAGTGAGTTTTCTCACAGATCAGAGTTTCAGGACATCTATCACTTCTAGCACCCTTATTTTAACAGGAATTGATCATTCTGGGATCACTCAAATTCTCATCCCTGTTGAAACAATGCCTGTGTGTGCTGTAAATCTTAATGTGTTTTTTTACTTACCTGAAAAATAGTGATAATTGCACTCCATCTTATCTCATTTTGCTTATATTGGAGTCCATTTAAAATTTCATCTTGGGGCAGGGGGGCGGTCATTCCTCTCACACTACAAAATCATGTTGGTTCTTTTTTTACATGGTGGATTCCCATCTGAGTGAGGACCTTCCAACGAGTGTTTTGCACTGAATATAGTAGCAGCCTCAGTAGTTCACAATATTATGAACTGATACTTGTCAGTATGTGCTTTCTAAATGGACTAGTTTAACTTCATACAAACAGTTATCTGAAGTGCGGCTTTTCAAAGATGATTTATAACCCTCAGCTGACAGTAATTCCCAGAAAAATCCATGAAGAACTTTAATTTCTTTTCATGTAAAAATACATGGGAGATTATTTTAAGTTAGGAAAGACATATCTCTGTCATGTCATAAGTCTATTAAATATCTAATCAATTAGCCTCTTCCTCTTTATCCAGAGTTTGTCCAACCTTTTTGATAATTCTTCAGAAATAAAAGAATAAAATACTAATTCATAATCATCTGGTTTATCATAGAATCATAGAACAGTTTGGGTTGGAAGGGACCTCAAAGATCATCTAGTTCCATCTCCCCTGCCACAGACAGGGACACCTCTCACTACACCAGGTTGCTCAAAGCTCAGACTTGGCCTTGAAAACATGCAGTGATGGAGGATCCACAACTTCCCTGGACAACGTGTTCCAGTGTCTCACCACCCTCAGAGTGAAGAACCTCTTCCTAATTTCTAATCTCAATATGCCCTCTTCCAGTTTAAAGCCATTACTCGACATGCTATTACTACAAGCCGTTGTAGGGCCCTTATTGCATCCAGCTCTGGAGCCCCCAACACAAGAAGGACATGGACCTGTTGGAGCTTGTCCAAAGGAGGGCCATGAAAATGCTCAGAGGGCTGGAGCACCTCTCCTATGAAGACAGGCTGAGAGAGTTGGGCTTATTCAGCCTGGAGAAGAGAAGGCTCTAGTGGGACCTTATAGTGACCTTCCAATACCTGAAAGGGGCCTGTAAGAAGGCAGGAGGAGATCTGTTCTCGAGGGTCTGTAGCAACAGGACAAGGAGGAATGGTTTTAAGCTAGTAAAGGGTAGATTTAGGTTGGACATAAGGAAAAATTTCTTTAATATGAGGGTGGTGGATCACTGGAACAGGTTGCCGGGACAGGTGGTGGAGGCCCCACCCCGGAGTCATTCAAGGTCAGACTTGGTGGGGCTCTGAGCAACCTGACCTAGTTAGAGATGTCCCTGCTTCTTGTAGGGGGGTTGGACTAGATGACCTTTGGTAGTCCCTTCCAGCCGAATACATTCTATGATTCTACTCTATGATTCTTGTAAGAAGTCCCGCACCAGCTTTCTTGTAGGCCTCTCCCCAGCTCTCTCAGCCTGATCATAGAATCATAGAATCATAGAATGTTTCAGGCTGGAAGGGGCCTCCAGAGGTCATCTAGTCCAACCTCCCTACACAAGGAGGGACATCTACTTAGGTCAGGTTACTCAGAGCCTCATCAACCCTGACCTTGAATGACTCCAGGGATGGGGCCTCCACCACCTCTCTGGGCAGCCCATTCCAGTGCTCTATGGCCCCCATGCTAAAGAACTTTTTTCTAATATCCAACCTAAATCTATCCTTTCCCATCTTAAAACCATTCCTCCTTGTCCTATCACTACAAACCCTTGTGAATAGACCTTCCCCTGCCTTCTTGTAGGCCCCCTTCAGGTACTGGAAGGTCAGTATAAGGTCCCCCTGGAGCCTTCTCTTCTCCAGGCTGAACAGCCCCAACTCTCTCAGCCTTTCTTCGTAGGAGAGATGCTCCATTCCCCTGATCCTTTTGGTGGCTCTCCTCTGGACACGCTCCAGTACGTGCACATGACGTCCTGTTCTCATGTCAGAGATGTTCCAGCCCTCTGATCATCTTTGTAGCCCTCCTCTGGACCTGCTCCAACAGGTCCATGTCCTTCTTGTGTTGGGAGCTCCAGAGTTTAGGAGAAATCACACTTCTCTTATTGCTACACTTTAACCTGCTGCAATGTGAAAATAGTAGAATAACTATCTAGTGGCCTTTATTTTTACTTGCACAGGTTTGGCTATCATATGAAGAAAAATATTTTTATTGTGAATCTTCCAAGAAATGATATTTCATGTCTAAAGCACAGAGCATAATGTTGGTGGCCATTAGGGACAGAAGATCCTCCTTCTGCTATAATTCTTTAGCAAAACAGCTAGAAAGAGGAATATGCAAATTAAATTTCAGGAGAAATTAATATGGACCTAATAATTACATCTTGCTAGTCACAGTGCTTGATATGTAAATGCTCAAATATTCACTCCTAGTTGCATAATGACATTTACTCTCATCCTTGCTTGGTGGCCAAGCACAGTCCCTGGACGGGGATAATATTTCCATGTGTTTGAGCCCTCCAGTGGCCACTATTGTTTTTTTGTTTGGAAACTGTCAACTAAAGCATCAGTGTTTATAAAACTAGATCCTGTGGCTTTGTGTGTAGTTAGCAGTGTGTTTGTGTGAACCTAATCTCATAAAATATTTTGTTATTTTGCCTGAAAGAGCAAGGGAATAATCTGTCGCAGTGTCAAAGCTCACACTTTCACTGGCAACATCACTGCTGTATATCTAATTTTCTTTATTGTAACACCCTCCGTACATCTTTTCTCTGGGTGCTGTGGCTGAAAACACCCTTCCCCAGCCCAGCACTGAGGTATCTCTGCCCTCTCTGCTGCTGTCCCACCCCTGGGGCTGGGGAGGCAAAGAGAAACAGCTCCACACTGCACTCTCTGTACAATCACCACTGATGGTGCAATTACCACATGGGCACCTGTACAGAATCACAGAATGGTAGGGGTTGGAAGGGACCTCTGGAGATCATCTAGTCCAAGCCCCCTGCCAAAGCAGGTTCACCTAGGCCAGGTCACACAGGAACATGTCTAGATGAGTCTCGAAAGGCTCCAGAGGAGGAGACTCCGTAACCTTCCTGGGCAGCCTGTTCCAGTGCTCTGTCACCCTCAGGGTAAAAAAGTTTCTTCTCATGTTGAGGCAGAACTTCCTGTGTTCCAGTTTGTGCTCCTTGTCCCTCATCCTATTACCGGGCACAACTGAAGAGACTGGACCCATCTTCATGACACCCACCCTTCAGGTATTTATTAACTTTGATCACATCCCCCCTCTGCCTTCTCTTCTCCAGGCTAAACAGCCCCAGGACTCTCATCCTTTCCTCATAACGGGGATGTTCCAGTCCCTTAATCATCCTCCTAGCTCTCTGTTGGACTCTCTCCAGTAGTTCCCTGTTGTCCTTGAACCAGGGAGCCCAGATCTGGACACAGTATTCCAGATGTGACGTTACCAGGGCAGAATAGAGAGGGAGGAGAACCTCCCTTAACCTGCTGGTCACACTCTTCTTAATGCAGCTTTGGATACCATTGGCCTTCTACAACTATTTACGTGCAACCTCAGCACAACTTCCACTCCCAAGAGGTCTTATGCCTTCTAACCAGAGAGGGCTTCAAACCCTCTTGCCATCAGAAAGTTTCTTCCTGTTTTTACCGTAAGCAGTGCAGGTAAGTGCTGTTCCTGCAGCTTCGCAGTGCTTGTTTTGCGAATGAATTCCGTGTTCCCTGAAAAAGCACTTTTCTCCATCCTTAATACCAAACTGCGTGGCCACAGAAGTAGTTGCCAAATCGTAACAAACTGACTGCATGTATGTTCCCCAGAGGCCTGGGCAGCTGCAATTTGCTGCTGTTTTATAGCTACTTCATCAATGTGCTGAGCACCTTCTGAGCTTTTGGTACAGGGAAGCACTTTTTTTACAAATGTGACAGGACTTTAACAGCATTGCAAACCTGCTTTTTTTTTCTTTTTATAACCAGGGGCCGTTCAATTTATTCCATCCTAATATCTTAAAACAAGCTGTTAAACAGACCAGATTTTTCTTGGTGTTTTTTTTTTCTTCTCCTTTTTTTCTTTTTTTCTTCTTGTTGCCTGTATATTCAACAATTCAGGAGGCGATAATGTATTTCAGAAGTTACAATAAATTGTATATACATTTAATAATCTTTCACTTGTGGGCTTATTTCCCATGAATGTTTTTAGAATGCCTAGCAATAATCCGTGAAAGGAAGACAAGAGTTTCTTTTTATCTGAAGATGAGAAAAACCTCTGTCTGCACTATAACAAGAAAATGAAAGGTTGTTCTGCCTGCAGATCTCTCTATCCCCTAAATCTCAGTTTTCAGTAACGCAGAGGTATAACGAGGAAAGTGGGAATCTTCAGTATCCATGCACAGTGGCCAGTGCAATTTTTTTCCTTTTTCTTTCTTTTCTTTTTTTTTTTTTCTTTCCCACATTGGCTTTAGTGAAGCATTTGGATCATGGCAGGAAAGAAAGGATGTATCAACTACTGTTAATTCAGTTATCCGCACCTTAGCAAGGTTGTCTTCTCCTCCACTGCCAGATTTTGACCTTGTTGAGTAACACATTTCTTCTGATTTTATTTACATGACCTTCTATAATTTAATTGATGTCCAAATATTTCCTTACACACGTTTTGAAAACTGTCCTACCCATTCCTTAAGCTAAATAAGGAAACCTTGAACTTAGTCTGCCACCATAGTTACATCTCGTAGTAAAGTCATATTTCACTTTTGTTTGTGTCTGAGTTTGGAACTTGCGTTTCTTAGTGCTATAACTTTGGGCTGCAATACTCTTTTTCAGATTTGCTTTCTGCTTTGTGATACCCAGTTAACTTATTATCTTCTCCAAAGTGATACATGAGAAATGCTAAGTTAACAAATTTTAGAATATTAGAATATTAAATATTCAAACACTAAAATGTTTTTCTGCAAATTCAGCTTAAAGTTAATGCAGAAACCTTTTATGGGGGAAAAATGTTTAGATATTGTTCAAATAACATTGTTTTAGAATAAGATCTATGGCTATTTTTATAAAGAATGAACTCCGCTGATGGGCTATGGATTTTATTTAAGGTAAATGTAGACATCTTATGCACTTGCTTTTGACTTGATTTTGTCAAATTCTTTGTTGCCTGGAAACCTCCACTCTATTTAGCCAAAAAGACTTCTGAAATACATGCCCATTAGTGCACTACAAGAGTTGAGTTTTATGTTAGACAAAGTGACATTATAGAAAGAATGGTTTAAAATCATGGAAAAATACAAATATGTGAGTTTTCCTGTTCTTTTGTCTAAAGCACCACATTTTGCTTAAGCATTTCTTGTGCAGATTAGAGCAGTGGTTTGTCACAAGGAAATGAGGACTTGGGTGCATGCAAGAACACAATCACACAACTCTTTTGTATAGAATCTCAAATTTATTTTCTGAACGGGGTGGATACAGTACATTGACAGTAAGTTCTAACTGAAGACCCCTGTTCTGCAGTATACACACACTTCACACTCAGGCCAGCACTATCTTCTCAGGGGAAGGGAACGCTCACTTTGACCATTGGATGTTTGGAGTCCTGGACTGGTGGCTCAGCTTCCATATGTAGCAGTTCCATCAGAAGCTCAGCCATTCTGGTGTCTGTTTGATGCCCAGGGATATGTTTCTCCCAAAGGTCTCCTTGATGTCCTCCATATCCAATGCAAATTAGTAGTTATCACTAGATTTTTTATAACCTGCTAGTCTGTAAGTGTGCTACAAATATGAATATGGTAACTGTTAAATCAGTAAATTAATGTTACTTCTCTGGAAGCAATTACTGAACTTATTGGGCCAGCTGGACAGATGTTGTCTGTCTCACAGTTCTGCATGAAGCTTTTGGGTAGGCTTTAGTCCATGATCTACATCCCTCCACATTGCTTTAGTGATCCTCAAGTTGTTATTTCACCTTCTCTAAAATGCATTGAACAAGCTTTATTTATTCTTTTACCTAATTAATGTTAGAGTAGGAAGACGTGTCCAAAGGCAACACCTTGTATTGACTTAAGGTCTTCACTAAGGTCGTCTCTGAAGAACAGAGTTGTTGCCTGAGGTGCTTTATATATTGCTTATCATGATGAGCAAATCTCATAGGACATATAATTCTCATAACTGTTAGCTGAAAAAGTGTCTAAGGCAAAGTACAAAGATAAGAGAGGGAAAATGTCTATCCTGGTGGATAATTTCCTCCTTACATTTACTTTTGATGTGATTCAAAGACCAGCTGAAAGCATGGAGAATCAAGATGGGCCCTCAGCACTCTTCCATGCCCAGTTACAGGAACTGAAGGAATCAAAATAAGATTTAAGGAGGTTTGAAGAACTTTTTATTTCCTTCCATGTTGGGTTTCAGAACCATGAATGTTGGATATTCTTATTTTTATTTTTACAAGAAACGAGTCTTCCGCATAATCATCTAACTTAGCATTAGGTGACTTAAGAATAAGACATCAGATTTGAAAAACGGTGATAAAAGTCATAAGACTTGGAAACATTTCAGTCAATAAAGGCAGCAGAACTGGAGCATTATATTATCTAAAATCTAACATTATTCAATAAATCTAACATTATGCCATATTATCCGATTATCTATATTCAGGCAACTTGATTTTCCAAATGAAATAGGTATTATAACTAAATCTATCCACTACTGTGGTCCAGAGTATATCTGTATGATTTCAGTAACAAAAGCTTGAAGATCCCTATCCTGTAGCTAGTGATATCTGCCAAAACACAGGGATCTGAACAAGCACTAGATGGTATTTCTTGAAGAATATTTGGGGAATATTCATTTCTCTTTTCAGGATAAGGTGGAATTATTCTGCACTGATGGTCTTCTGTGCAATACTTTTCAAACACGATACTTAGAATCATAGAATCAT
>VZZY01022220.1:19269-53181 GCA_013400335.1 Eurystomus gularis | reverse complement strand
CTTGTTCCAGTGTTCCACCAAACTCATTGTAAAAAATCGTTTTCTTATACCTAGTCTAAATCTACCTTCCTTTAGTTTACAACCATTACCCCTTGTCCTATAGCAACAGGTCCTGCTAAAATTTTGTGCCCATCTCTCTTATAGGCTCCCTTCAAGTATTAAAAGCCACAATAAGGTCTCCCAAGAACCTTCTCTTCTCTAGGCCAAACAATGGCAACTATTTCAACCTTTCCTCTTAGGAGAGCTGTTCCATCCTGCTGATCATCTTCGCGGCCCTCCTCTGGACCCACTCCAACAGGTCCATGTCTTTCTTGTGTTCGGGGGTCCAGAGCTGATGCGGTACTCTAGGTTGGATCTCGCAAGAGTGGAGTAGCAGGGCAGAATCACCTGCTGGCCACACTTCTTTCGATGCAGCCCAGGATATGATTGCCTTTCTGGGTTGCAAGCACACATGGCCAGCTCATATTCAGTTTTCCATCCAGACCTGTAAGTTCTTCTCTGCAGGGCTGCTCTCAATCTATTCATCCCTCAGCGTATATTTCTGCTTGTGATTGCCCAAATCCAGATGCAGGATCTTGCACTTAGCCTTGTTGAACTTCATGAGGTTTGCATTTTATTATGACAATTTAATTTTGAAACGAAAAATAATTGTCATAATCTCCACAATTAAAAATTTATTTTGTCACAGGAGAAACATTTTTTCTTTAGTAAGTATTTTACTCTACATTTTTAAAACGTTGGCTTTTTCCTGAAAAGCTTTCCAGAAGTAGTAATTTTCATTTTCCAACAAAAGGAGTATTTTATGGAAAATTTCTGCTTACCTCCAAAAATTAGCACATCTTTGGTAACATAACTCACAGAAAAGGGCTCTGAGTTCTTCAGAACAATCTATTTATATTTTCACCATTATTCATCTTATTTTGTGTTACCAGGGGACAGGAGAGACAGTGCTGTTGCAGTAAACAGAAGCTAATATATTTAATATTGTGAATTTGCTTCACTAAGGTAATTTTTGAGTAGGGTTAACCAAGGTACTAGTTCAGACACTCATTACATTCTGCAATGCTCCATCATCTTACCACTCTGCACAAGGGGCTTTGGCTGTGAATGATCTCACAGCCTGTCATTTCCTCTCTGGCTTCTGGAGGTTGCTACTTAGGCACAGCTGTCCCTAGGTTGTTTCTGAAATGGTAGCTTAAATGCTTTCCTTGCCTGCACCATTTTGACAGACAAGGTTATGAGAACTACATGCGCAGGTATGCTGATGGAGGTAGAAACAGAGAGAGACTTGATGAATTGAGGTAATGGCAGTAACCTCATAGTCTTCAACTACCACCTACAGCAGTAAAATTGTACTTTAAATGCTACCTTTGTGGCATGACACACATTCACTGAGGAATGAGAAAGTACATTATGTCCTAGAGGAAGAATGAAAAGACCAGTTGTGGGGTTTTTTGGTCTTTGGAACATTATAGGTTTTTGACTGCTTGGCAAAAACTCTGTTCTTTCTTACATGAAAAAACATTGTTCCTCTTCATTACCTAATAAAATGTATGCAACACTTTACATTTTTAGATATCCAAAC
The DNA here is from genome assembly GCA_013400335.1 of Eurystomus gularis. Taxonomy (NCBI): domain Eukaryota; kingdom Metazoa; phylum Chordata; class Aves; order Coraciiformes; family Coraciidae; genus Eurystomus; species Eurystomus gularis. The sequence goes on along the minus strand of VZZY01022220.1, from coordinate 51,596 downwards.
ACACAGATCAATAAAGCAGCAAGTGCATGTAAATTTATTACTGTTTTATAGAATTTATACCCCTAAATATGGTTACCCACTAACTGCACTGCAGTTAAATGTCCAAATCTAATAAATTACATCAGGTCTTCTAAAGTTACCATCTAATTAGTGTCAAATGTTTACTATAATTAAATTCTATATGTCAGAAAAAAATGATGTGAATCTGCTTTGCCACTAAATTAAATAGTTTGCACGAAAAAAAAAAACCACTAAGAGTCAACTGTAACTAGAAAATTTCTGTAGCTCTTTCAGTGGGTGGTAACGCCACAGTAAATTCCATAATTACTTAGAATGATACGTGGTATTACTTCAGAAAGGCCAAGCTATGGAATAGAGACCTCCTCTATTATGATTTATTTTCTCAGCTGATAGAAAGTGGTACAGCCCTACTGACTGTGAAAACCCTCCTGTTCTGCAAGGTGGAAGCTGGTAACAGCAACTATTTGCCTAAACTATGCAGACTGAATAATAACTCCAATTTTTGCCAGGCAGAAGAGTGTTTTGAATTAGATTTGTTGTAGGACTTTTCCCTAAAATATGATTTTGGTCAGAAAAATTACAACTTATCAAAACTTGTAAGTCAGTGCTTCAGGTGTTTTGGTGACAGCAGTGTAGTGTGCAGCTCATGTTAAGCTAGCCAGAGCTACTGCTAACAGCAGTCTCATAACAGCTTAAAACTCAGTATAACCTCATGTGGCTGCAGTGTGGACATATCCTAACATACCAGCATTCATGCAAGATAGGGGACATATGTAAGATGGACTATTCGAATACAGTCAGATACCTCTAATCACATCTAGTTCACATTCTCTATCAAGGGCTGTTTTACAGCTTCTCCTAGTTACAGTTTTTGGTTTTGGTTGGTTGGTTGGTTTTTGTTTGTTTTAAGCTGCACACTGTAATATAAATGACCAGAAGAAAAAAGCACTTGTTTTTAACTGAAATTCTTGCTCTCCAAGGAAGCCCTGTACAGCATTACTCCATGTTTCTCCTACTCATTTCTGCTTTCTATGTTAGAGGTTAATTTAATAACAGATTAAAGACAAAAGCCTTTAAATATATTTTATATAGAACCTTTGTGATAGCCACAATGTAGATGGTAGCTTTATTCTCTAAAATGTGAAACGGAGCTAAGAACAGCCCAGAGATGACCATGCACTTCAGAAGAGTCGTTTGTCATTTCTCCATTTGCCAGGTTCACAATGCCCTTACCAATACTTAAATAACTTGAATGTTTTCAGAAAATAGGGCTCCATCCAATTCCTTAGGAACAATGAGGAAAGGAACATCACCAAGATAGACTTATCTTGATTATTTCCTCATAAATCTATACATAGGATTGTGGAAATATGTTAGTGCAGTCTGAAATCCAGTTTGTGGCTTGGATGAAAAAGACATATGCAGATCTAAAAAATAACATTTACATTTAGAAGAATCAAAATTTACCTGACATTTTGCTTTATTAGTACTTACATATATTTGTGTTTTCTTATGCTTTCAATGCCAGGGTGTGGTAAGAGGACAAATCATGATGGGGAAAGAGAAGAGAAAACCATAATAAGTGCTTTGCTTACACCAGTAACAACATGATAGTGTGTAAAGCACTAATGCTGCCATTTACAATGTCATTTACAATGTCATGGATTAAAAATTCCTTTCCCAGAAATTTTTGGTGTTCACCCCTCTAGTAGTAAAAACTATTCAAGGTCATTAGGCTACTGCAAACACACTGAAAATTTTGATATATTTATAGTCAAACCATGTTAAATACAGCACTTTTCCAATGATTTGCAAATGAAAGAAGGCTAGGAGCTTTATACAAGTTCAAAGTACGGTAAAAAAAGAAAAAGTTTAAAAACCCGAACCCTGCTTTGGGATCACTATTACAGTTGTTCCTATGGTAACAGGTTATTTGTGCTGCACGCATCATCATATATATTTCAGGAACTAGAGTGCTGGAAAAAGTAGAGGGAAAGAGATCACGTGTTACACTCAATTAATTCCAAAGACAAGCCCATATTAAAATACTTGACCCTTTGAGTAAAAAGAAAAGTACCTTTGTGTGATTTCACAAACTTGACACTTTTAAGTGTGGTTCTCAGAAACAGAGCTATGAAAAATTGGTGTACACTTACTCATCTGCTCATTTTATTCTGAATCGTATCTCTAATTCATTGCTAAAAGGCAATTTTAGTCTTGTCTGAGCCACATAACCGAGGTGCCAAAGGGAGAAAGTGTTCAGTTGCTTTCAAGACCGCATACTTCCACAGGACTGCAGGCAGTGGCAAAACAGTGATAGCCATTTGAAGTAGCTAGTTATTACAAAGCAAAGGCAAATATATGCCCAGAGAGGAGAGCGAGTTACACTACAGAAAGTCATTTGGGAGACAATACCCATCAGCTTCAATAGGGTTCAATCTTTTGGAATAGATAAAACATGTTCCTCTACAAGATTTCATTTGTTAATGCAGTCAAGCTTTGTTGTGAGGTCTCCGGATGCTGAACTTTCTAGTAATGTGCATAAAGAGTCAGTTGCTTCTCAGAGCCCAGACTGAATAAACAAAGCTAGCAGCTATTAGATCATCCTTTCCACTGTAATCTGAAAACATTGAATCCTAAAGGAGTTTAAACTTGAAACTTTTCAAAGTTTTAGCTTATTACAAAGAAGCACTGTTAATCACACTTTGAAAACTGTGTTGCAAAGGACAAAAGGATCAGATTGACAATGACTTTTAAGTGCCTTATCCCTATTTATATATACCACAATTCCAATTGAAATCAAAGGGAAATCAGATTCATAAAGAAATATTAGACTCCTAAACACCTTTGCACATCTAGGGTTTTTTTTTCACTTATGTAAACCAGGAATTAAATGGAATATAGTAAACCCCATTCAAAAGTATGTAAGATGAAACTTTAAATTTTTCTTAATGTCTTGAGTTCTGCCTCTATGCTTGTGTATAAGTATTGAAAAAGTCAATCTATTTTCCCTACATAGGCCTGGTTCAAGTTTGAATATTTGGAATTCTTCTACTGAAGCATCTTGAGAAGCCCATCCTGTTGAGGTCTGAGACTCTCAAACACATTCAGGCCTCCTATGAAATGCAGCTGTGATAGCTAATTTTTTTCTAAAAGGGTGTCATAGTACCACTGTCTATCTTTTATGTAATACCTTAGGGAATTTGTCTAGGAGTAGGAGTTCAGTTCAATCAAAACCCTACCAGGGATCCAGCCCACATATCTCTCAAAAGCACCCTATCATCAATATACAGACTGTACTGAAGTTCTCCAAGCTTTTTGTAACTGCTGTACAAGTACTAATCTGACGTTACAGAGTATACAAAGATAGATGTAAGGTGATTTTTTCACTGCCTTCTCTGTAAGAAGGAAGTTCTGGTCCTTGTTTCTAAAGCTCTATCTATATTTAGCCTCTGAGTAAAATACAATCCTAGGAGCAGAAAAAAGTTACAGTTGCCCCCTCACAGCTGAGTGCCTTCAGTACTGGACTAAGAAATCATTCTCTTTTTTTTTTTCTCAATAAATTCTGAATTATTTTCAGCACAATGCTACAGAATCAGATCAACAGGGAATGTGGCCTTCTGCACTCCACTAAGTTAATGTATACCAAAGTTTTTTCAGCATTTGGTAAGAAGTGAAGCATGATCTTGAACAAGGAATGAAAATGGGTGTCTCATTTCTTGTGGAACTGCTCTGAAGTGTGGGGAATTGAATTCTCTAGTTCCTACCCTGGCCCTGCATCCCATCAAAACCAGTATGGCTGGAGACATGATTGTGAAGCTGTGGAACTGGGAGAAGGCTTGCCATTAGAGGAGTAGGCTGAGGGAGTAGCACAGTAGAAAGGTGAGGACAGGGAAAACCACAAGTTTAGGATCCTTGTTCGGGGGACTGAGATTTGTAGTTTGAGGAAGAAACAAGGATGAACCTCTTCTGCACCTGTGTGACTTGGTATGAACTTAAAGGTCCTGCTACCTTATCAGTCTTCTTACTAATTACCACTGCCATTGGACATACCTGTAACTCCTACTATATTGCAGCTGATACTAAGGGCTACATCTAACTGTCCTGAATTTGAAAACCTGAGTCCTCATTGTGCCTGATGGGCAGGAGCACCACCACTGCTGCTCCTATTGACACAGTTTAAAAGAAAAGAGCTGTAGACAATTTTTTACAACAAAGTCTTTCATAATTTTGATTTTTGCCCTTCTTCTGTGAAAACTATAGCAACTTCTGAGCTGGACTTACATGAATTATCACCAGACAGACTTCAGGTCTATCCAGATCCTTGCACTCAGGAAGAAAAATCACAAGAATAAAAGCAGGAAAAAAATATTCCTCCTAAATCTACTATCAATTTATTGTATAAATAACTATTCTGGAAAATCATCACATATAGGTTCCTTGGGCCGTAAACTGGGTACAATATATATTACTTTTCAAATTACTTTACCTTGATGGTGTTAGTGTACCTCACTCCAAATTTTCTGTGCAGGGATTCATACACCGGCATATCCTATTCTCCAAGTCAACCTTAAGATGTCATCCATTATTCTGTATATTCTATATATGAAAGAGAAAGGATAATTGACAATAACTAAGAAATATTTAACATATCTTTTGTAGCTAAAACAGTCAGGGAATGTGAATAATATCACATTGTTATTAATTTTTAGTAAGGTTCAGAAAAGCTGTGGAGCCTTAACTGACTCAACTCTGGGCTTTAAAATCTTTTGTATATGTTTTCTTCCTGTGGATGTTTACTAAAATTACAGAATATAATTAAATAAAATACTTTCCTAAATTCCAGTATATTAAAAATCAGCCATGGAAATAAATGAGGCTACTTATACAATATTTTCAGTTTCAGATGTAGAATTTCTGACTTTGTCTACTTTATGCTAGATTTATTTTTTAGATATTGATATTTAATTACATCAATACATCTTAAAAGCAGTATTCTGGGATTAGTTTCTGCTATTCCCATTTTGAACATGTGTGACATCTTTTTGGAAGTAGCATATTCTGCAAGTTCTGGAAAAATAAGGAAAAAAGAAAAATATATAGTGGTTTAGAGATAAAGATTGAGAAAAGCTGTTAAAGAGGAATCTGAAAGTTGCTACTAATGTTTTTGGAGCTGGGACACATTTGAAAAATTATGGCCCACTACAACAGAGAAGTGCCTAGGCTTTTGCTGGAAAAAGAGGAGTAATGTGACTCTGAAACAGTAGCTGTACAAAAGTCACTCTTTTTGAACAAAATTTGCCCATTTTTCATGTCTAAATTAGATTGTCCATTCAACTACAGCTTTTTGTATCCACATGAACCTTTTCAAATGTCATAATACTGAATCCTTTGAATGTTGAAACCACTTCACATAGGTGACAGTTCTATAGTTTCTGCTTTTCACAGAAACCACAGGTGCTCCATTCCAGAAGAGGATTCCCTCTCGCTGGTAGAAATACATGTTATTGGTCTAGATTTTCGAGTTAAACATACAAAGAAACCCAAACCAACCACATTTATAAGACACCCTTGACCCTGAAGTTACTTTTTTCTCTCTAGTGAGAAAAGAGTTATCATCCTAATGTTCAGCATGGCCTGAATCTGTAACTCAATTCAAAACCACTCATCTTTGGATTAGGACTTGCAATATTGCTTCACCTCTCCAGCCACAGAAGTTACTCATAGGAGTAACTATAAATATAAGCACAGTTATATGCTCTATTTTTAAATAAATAAAAAGNAAGTTACTTTTTTCTCTCTAGTGAGAAAAGAGTTATCATCCTAATGTTCAGCATGGCCTGAATCTGTAACTCAATTCAAAACCACTCATCTTTGGATTAGGACTTGCAATATTGCTTCACCTCTCCAGCCACAGAAGTTACTCATAGGAGTAACTATAAATATAAGCACAGTTATATGCTCTATTTTTAAATAAATAAAAAGATAATAACATATAATGATGTCAGCCATTTTTTAGTAAAGAGAAGAAAGAGTAAGTCACAGGATGGTATGCTTTTCTAGACTTAGACTTACTGGGAAGCAAAATTTTTTTGATACAGAAGCAAAGCATATTTTTCATCTTTAAAAGATACTTACACTTTTATGTTCCAGTCTAGCCAAACTCAAATTTTGTTTTACTTTAGCAGTTCTAATGAATAGGACACCTACATATGTCAAGGGAAATAATCTACTTCAGCTATTACAATTGATATTTCATCAAAAAATAACAAAATTTACAATATACTAAAAACCCATCAAGCAATTTGTTTCCAATCATGTTTTAATAGCTCAAAATCTAGGTGAAGCCATTCAAAATATACAAGCTTCATTTTTACATCATCCTAGGAAAAAGTACTGTAGAATCTCTGGCATGATGCTAGAGTTAACCATGAAGCAGCGTGAAGGCACTGTGAAGAAGCAACTGCGCTGTGCTTAAAGGTTGAAACATTTCTGTTTCTTTTCTTCAGTTGAATACCATTTTAGCTTATTGCTTAAACAAGCTTTTAAAACATCCTGTTGGTTGCTGTGATGCTTAACAGGTTAAGCTATTTTAGCAAATTGTTATTTTTCTTACTACCATATTGTAATTTACAGTTCATCCTCTAGCTCAAACTGTTGCTTTTACATCTCATCAAATTTTATTTAATTCTCTTCATCTCCTTCTTTGCCCATAGTCATCTCTCTTTTTCTCCACTGACTTGAAAACAACTCAATGGAAAGCAGTACATCTCTTGCAAAAGTTAATAACGAGTGCAAAATGATTTCATAATTTGATATTTGGCATCACAGCAAACAAAATGGCTTATAGAAGAGCTCCATCTAACCTTAGTTCCTCTTTAGTAAGAAATTTGAATCAAACACTGATGCTGTTAGATATCTTGTAATTACTGATCTCCTAATAGCAGTATCACAAAGCAAGATTCTCATTATAGCTATTATATGATAAGAAAATTTTCATTCATTTCAGCTTACAGAGAAAAACCTTAATCACTCAGTAAAAATTGTTAGGCAAAGGTATTATCAAAATATATTTCTGAGTAAGCTGGCTTATGAAAGAGAAAACAATAGTTCTATCAACTGAAAGTCTAACCTAAGTCTATTGTAGGTAATAGAAAAAATCCAGATGAGATCAAAGTGAAATGGATTAGTCTATGAATGCCTTTTAATGGTTGAACAGCAATACTGCAAGCCTTTTGCAATGCTCAGTGGATTTAACTTTGACGACATTTCTTCCACTTACACAAGAAAACCTTTTTTCATACCACGTGCAATCCTTGGCTCCTTTTAACTGGATTACTACTAATGTCTGGAAGGGTAGTAATGCAAACATTGATGGTTGGTATGTTCCATTTTCTCATGGCATGCTTTTTGAGAATATGTTCCTGAGAAGACATGGATGAGCTTTGAGAGGGTAGAGATAGAATAGGAAGAGAGGAATGGGGCCTGAACATGCAAATGGCTGCTAGGAGTGAACCTGGAGCCAAACAAGAAGACTCCAGAGAGCAGGGAAATCTTCCAACAATCTTAACCAGGCCTCTGGGCTACTTCTTCCCTCCAGGAACTCAGAGCAGGCTGTATGGAAATTACATTTCTCTTGTATCTTATAAACAAATTTGTCTTTTTATTTCTCCTGATCTTCTTAAAAATAAAACCAAAAATCCTTTATAAAACTCCTCTTGTATCTATTCAAATAAAAGCATTTTTGACCTTAAAGCCTTGATGGTAGTTTTGATACGCTCAATGTAAGAAGTCAACTACTGGCATTGACCTCAAAGCTCACGGCAGCTTCAGGGTCCCATCACAAAGTGAATAAAAAGAATAAAAATGCACTTAAATGAAATGAATTTTTACCAGCATTGAGAGGAATGTTTCACTTATTGCTGCTGATCTTCAATTCAGTTTGTCTACTTTTAGCACATATTCAGGTCTAAACTATAACAGCTGCTCTATTATCCCTCCCCAGCCAAAAAGGGGGATCATGAAAAGTAAAGAAGACTCACAGGTTGAAATGAGAACAGATTTAATGAAACGGCAAAACTATACCAATGCCAGCATAAAGTAAAAAAAAATTTACTCAGCCCAACAAACATACAGTGCTCCCAAACAGGAAGACAGTCCTGAGAAGCAGGATCAGGAAACACAGCTATCCTTTACAAACTTCCCCCTTTGTACTGAGCATGACATTTATGGTATAGAATACACCTATAAGATAACTCAGGTCAGCTGCCCTGGCTAACTCCAAACTGCTAACAGCCTGCAGACAATGGAAGGCCTGTCCCAGTGAAACCAGGTGTCCTGGGTTTGGCTAGGATAGGGTTAATTTTCATCAAAGGCTGAGAGGGGGCCACAGCCAGGATAGACAACCAAACAAGCCAATGGGGTGTTTGGTACCATACTGACATTATGCCTTCTATATAAGTGCGGGGAGTGGGCCAGACCAGGTGCAAGGTCTCTGATGTGATGCAGTTGGTGGAGCTCTAGTCAGTCTGTGCACTTTATATCATTCACTTTATATATTGTTTCTTAGTATTATTGTTATTACTGTTGTTTCTTGTCATCCTATATTGTTCAACTAAATTCTCCCTATCTCAGCCCATGGGGTTTTGCCTTTTTCTCCCTATTCTGCTTCCTATCCCACTGGGGGGAAGGAGATGTGAGTGAGTGGCTATGTGGTGCTCAGCTCCCAGCTGGGTCTAAACCATGACACCAGACACACTTGTACTGGTCACAGAGATAAAATTTGCTGCTTTTTTTTTTCTCTAAGGTGGGTCATATAACAAATGATTGGCTCAATCATATAAGTCATCATCAGAACTCAAGATATTTTGGGTAGCACTTGGCTAGCTTTAAGAGTCTTTATTGCTTTTTGTCAAGGGTTAGGACTGGGCTGGCCACTAGACAAATGACAGATACTCTCTTAACCCCTCTCCCTTTTGAAAAGGGAAGCAAAAGGGAATAAGAGAGAGAGACTTCTTGTATTGGAAAATAAAATAAAAGATCTTTAATGAAAACAATAATAATAAAATTAAATATTTAGGAACTCAATATCAAACTTAACTCCCCTGAGGGAAATTACATCACTGTCACCACTGATGCTGAGGGCAGGCACTGGGGAAGTCCCAGACTGGACCCAGTGGCATATGGGAACCAGATTCAGGAGCCAGCCATTGAAGAAGAGGACTTGTGATCCCTCAGCTTTATACTGAATATGACTGCTCCTCCCCACAGATGCAACCTTTTTATGCCATCCCAACATGGTACACAAGATTTAGCAGTGACTTTGGTCTCCATAGGAGCAAGTATAAGCAAGAGCCTTTCTGCATACCAATCCTTGGTAGTAACTATAAACGTCAAGTGTTACCACTTCTTTAAGTAGACACTGTGCAAAAATATGCTGATAACTTCAGAAAGTGCAGTTAGAAGAGATTTAGCTGACAAGTAAAACCACTGAACAGAACCAAATCTTTTCTAGCTCAAACTAGGACACTATTGCATGCCTCTAACTCTAGGAAAAAAAAACTACATTAAAAAAATAAGTAACTGTGAGCCGTAAACCCTAGTTCTGTTTTCTGAAAGGAACTGGAACATGGTCTACAACTTTTTTTTCCTTATCTGTAAGTCAATCAACAAGTGAAATATGATATGAAATTCCAAGTGTATACTATGCAGTTGAATCCTAATATCTAATACATAATAGGTCACTGCTAGCTCAAACATACAGTTTCAACAGTTCATATTTGGATCTATGCTTTACTTCTAATGACTTTAAAAGAAACAAGAAGATCCAAAGACAAAAATAACCAGAGATATGGAATAAACAAAAAGTTCTAGCAAGAATCAGATTAGAAAGTTATGCAGATATTAAATGTATCTATACTTACATTAGGTAGGATTTAATATTTATAAGGCACTTAAAATCACATTCTTTGAGACAGAAGTTAGCTATTAGCTGCCAATGCTTGAAGAAGGTATTTTGCCATATGACTAGATGTTCTATGACTGAGCATTGTGGATAAGCAGAAGATGAATGTTCATTGTGGAAAAATGATTTTTTGTCCTCTCCTGCACCCACTGTCCTGCAAACTGCAATCCAGACGTGGTAGATGCAGGTATTTTTAAGTGTTTGTATTTACATCAATGCCTTTTACACTTTAGTGTTTCTCAATAATACCATACGTCATTTGGTTGTACATGAATTATAAGATCATATAGTCAGAGGAGTTTTTTCACTGTTTGGAAAAGCCACTCCTCCCTTGATTCTTCTCTACTTTGCCTCAGTTTTGCAAGCTCATTTCATAAATACCTCACTAATCTGACAGGGCTAAAAAAAAAAAAATCTACAACTCCAATCCCTCTTAGAGCTAGTTCATCTGAGAGACTTCCAGTTTGCTAGAGAAAATTTTTTCCCTTGTACTTATAGATATATATGTAAATACATACTCCCACAGCCTTAAAGGACATTTCTAAACTCTATTCAGAGGTGAGCGCTGAATTTGTCTTATTTCTGATGCACTTACAGAACTTGTTCTTAGGTGATTTTTGTCTTTTGCTAGTTTTAAGTAATTTTGTTCCTTTTCTAATTTTATCTCCATAAATTTGTTCTATCCCTTTGCAGAATTATTCTTAGACATGTGCTAGTTTCTAGTATTCCTGTGATTCCTTTCTGGTGTAGGAGTCTCTCTCAGTGAAGCTGCATTTCTCTGACACCAGACAGTTTAGTGTTGTAATTTCAACAGTTTGGTTTAGACATTAATTGATAATAATTATACTGCAATATGTTCCTTATATTATGTTCCATACCTGAGTCTGCTGAAGCCTGTTTTTCAGAAGCCTAGTCTCCTCACAATGTTTCTGTCATAATTTCCCCTTCTTAGAAGAGTGTTCTCTAATATTTTGTGATGACTTTCACTCAAACTACCTTCCACATTCCTCTCAGTCAGCTCTTTCCCATTAGTTGGATTCAGATCTACAAATAGCTGCTCCACTAGTTTTCCTTTTCGGAAACAAAGCATTGTCCCCTCATTAACTATAGCAGGTTCCCTCTGCTCCATTTAGGATTTTTTATTTATTGTAAAACGACCAAAATAATTCAAACGATGAAAAGAACTTGAGCAGTTCTAAATTCAAAAGCTGTTTTTCTGTAAGTTAGAAAGAAAAATTGTAGCTTCTATACTCTCATATATGACAGTCTGCAATATTTATACATTCAATTTTTAAGAACCCTACCTACTTATGTTTTCAGAAGTTACTACAGCTAACATTCATAGATTTTTTTTTTCTTGTAGAATATACATACTTATTGCATTCCATATTCTTTTATGAGTCTGTTAGGTTTACATGAACAGGTTTAATGTTACAGTATAAATAATCTACAGCAGGGGTCCTCAAACTACGGCCCACGGGCTGGATACAGCATTCTTTTCCTGTTTTTTCTGTGCACTACTACAAATAAAATATGTGCAGTGTGCATAGGAATTCGTTCATTTTTTTCCAAACCTTAGTCCGGCCCCCGACAGTGTCTGAGGGACAGTGAACCGGCCCCCTGTTTAAAAAGTTTGAGGACCCCTGATCTACAGCATGGTGGTGTATCTTGGATATATTTGTCTTCATTTATCACTTAATTTTATACCTGAGTGATACATTCAAAACACACAAAAATATCATGTAAGTTGGAAGGGGGCTGTGTATATTAAGTCTTATTAAGATGTGCATCTGCAGTCTCCCAAAAGCACCAGAATACAGTGAATACTGCTGTAAAGTCAAATAAAGAAATAAAACTTGTCAGTATTCAGGAGAACAGTGAAGCTGTCTTGCACATTTCTGGTACAGTATAATAAACAGGATGAGAAAAGATTATATGCACCTGACATATCACACCTTGAACTAAAAATAATTGTGCTTCTCTGAAAAGTTTAATGTATACTTTATTGCTACTGTATTAAACATCCTGACCTTTTCTTGAGAGTAAAATATTTCCCCTTTTGTTTTATTCCCAAATTTGCCACTGAGCTTGTCCAAACAGCTCATCTAAGTGAGACTGATATTCCCCAAGGACTGCAAATGATGAGAAGATCTTGCCCTTTGATCTACAGTTATTCCCTCTCAGTTATTGAGATACTCATCCTCACTTCTGTGAAAAACAGTTCTATTTTGTTAGATCAAAACCATCCTTTTCTCTTATTCAGAATACTGATTTGCCTCAAGACATACTGGGGAAAAAAAAAAAAAATCTGTTTCTTCTGCACTGGTGTAACTTGGCTCAGAAAGAAACAAAAGTGCAAAGCATACTCTAAGCAAACCATTATTTAGATCTGAAGTTTTTTTTAAGTTGCTCGTCACCACATACAAAGTCATAATGACAATTTAGAGAAAATAAAATGAACAAAAAAATCAAGAGGAAGGTACTAAAAGATGTTTGAAGAATGCTAGCAATATGTAGAAAATGATTATACAGTTCTCCACTAAGAAAGTGATGTTCATCATAAACTTTTAGAGGAGATCATATAGTTCATTTTTCTACCAGTTACATATTACAATAACAATCTCAAATGAGGATCAGAATTCAAGCATATTTAATTTATTCATTCTTTTGTTTGGTGGCAAGAATATTACCAAAAACATATTTCTGAACCAGTATTTTTCACCTTTCTGGCTGCTTTCTGCTAGATTGATTATCTGATAGAATTATTTTCCTCAAAGAATATTTAAAAGTGAAAAGATATCTTCCACTGACAAATCACTGTGGAAGAAAATGCTGAGGTCTCCCTACTTATGATCCAGTTATATATCGTTACATAATTGCACATGGCCTTTCAATTAGTGCTCACATTATTGTCAGGACTCTGAGTGCTATTGCTTGTTTTGAACATCCTAAATGGGGAAGGGAGGTAAGGCAAGGTGAACGAAACACCTACAGATGTTAACCATGTTGTTTAATTTGCTCCATTAGCTGCATGTAATATGTAAGAGCTGAAGCAGAATCAGTAGGCAATCTCCTTGCGTGAAATATATCACTAATATTGCAATTGGCACTAATACGAATCGCTAATATTATAGTTGGAGATAATACCAATGCAATGTGCCATATGCACAAATCAAAGTTCCAGATGCTTCAGTATGAAAGATTTGTCTCTTATCAAACTAAAAACTCTAGCTTGTATTACTTATTGAACTTTTTTTTTTTTGCTTTTCTACTGGCAGCCTATTTTACTGCATTCAAGGCACTTGCCTTACCGATATAAGCTGTTCAGGTTCTTACTGAAGGATTATTACCATGAGGCCAACAAAATACAGTCAAAAACTGTTGACTTTGTCTCTCATTTTTCTACCGGAACAGTGATTTGGAAAAAAAGCCAAGATCCTGCAGGTGACACAGGCATATGATGGAGTGTGAGGAAAAGAGAGGAAAGGAAAAGGGCAGAAAACAGAAAAAAAGTCTTACTTAATAAAAGGTTTCTGCTTTGTACTGACTCTGTGCTTGCATGGGCTCCCAATCAATGTGAAGAATAGTAATGGAATCACAAGCTGAGATAGGCACAGAAAGAGTATCTAGTTCAAAGTAGCCAGAATATCCAGTTCATACATGCATGTATTTTCTAACATTATTTTTATTTTTAAATATATATCCACAGCTACTCAAAAGGAGTATGAAAAGAGGCTGGAATCCCACTGCTCAGAGATACACAATGAAAGGATAAGAAGTAGTGGTCATAAGTTGAAAGCTGGGAAATTATGCCTTGATATAGGGAAGGACGTTTTCCATTCTGTAAGGTTGTCAAATCTGGAAAAGGTGCTCAGAGAGGCTGAGTATGTTCCCCTTTGGACATACTCAAAGCTCGACTGAACACTGCCCTAAGCACCCTGTTCTAAAGACCTACTTTGAACAGGAGGTTGGATATGTCACATGGTCCTGTGACTCTATACGTTTTTTTAGTGGTTTGAAAGAAACATTTCTGCCATTGAGAATTCATTTACTAAATCTGGCTTCTATTATTTCCTTCTTCATTTCCCAGAAAAGGATTAATATTTGGTGTTATTTACAGTGTTTGGATTTTTCCAAATACAGAGTCTGAAATCATTAATGGCTTAGCACGAGTACCTTACATCCCACTTTCACATTATACATTTTTAATTTTGGAACTCTGTAGTGTACAAGCAGGAAGATGCCAGAGATTAAGTCTACTAACAAAGTGGTGGCACAGTCTCCCCACTCACCTTGTTCAAATACTAATCTCCAATATAGATAGGACCATCATATTTCTAATGGGTCAGATTTCTGTCACAAACTGGAGTATCCTAATAATTTGCACTACTTCTCACTTCAAATAAAAAGTCATAAAAGTATGCCAGGTGATCCTTGACAACATTACTTTATAGGCCTACCATGGTGACTTTTTACTATGGTTTACACAGCCTTTTGAATTTCTGATAGTACTGACATTGAATTTTGAGCATAATCAGGTAAGTGTCATATAATTTATGCATTATTTGGTATTGCTGCTTAATACCCAGAAAGCTAAATTCACTTTATACAACATTAACTTGAAAGTGATAAAAGTGTATCTTTCTCTTCCCATCTGTACAGTACATAAACAAAATCAGTTTTCCTTCCATCTCCCTTTTTGTATTAATATCAAGAGTTTTATTCCCTTTTGAGTAAGCAAGCTTCATTACTTAAGCTTTCCCTTAAAGTTCAAAGTAGTGTTATGTGCTATGGACACAAGAATGTGGCACTCAGGTTCATATAATTTTGCCAATTTCTTTCACAGCTAAACATAAAAAAGACTGTATTAATATCTTCTGTTACCAAAAGCTGGATTAGTGTCACATCAGAGTTTTTGATTTTTGATAAAGTAGAAAATACAATAATGTTAAATGACTTTTTTCATTTGTTTGCAAGTTTTGATAACACAGCTTCCTCACATTTGTCTATTACTTTAAATAATCAACCACTGAACAGAAGAGAAAGGGTATTATTTGCCAATTCAGTAGGAAATACAGAGTTTGTCTCCAGAACTCCAACATAATACATATTGTCAAGTGGGTTCAAAGCCACACAATCTTTTCAGAGGTCTTTAAAGCTATACTGAATTCAAAAGAGTATCAAAAGGTTTTGATTTATGTGACACTGAGTGCACTCTCAGAGCAGGCTCCTGAGTCACAATCCTGGGATCCCCTGGTAGCACATCCAGACTACCACCCCTGGGCTCAAAAGTACCTCTAAAAGTGCATATAGCACTGAAGTGCTGGGGCCTGAGTTCTAGGCCCTGAGTTGGAGTTGACCTGTGGATGAGTCACAACCTAGCAGGATGTTTTGTTCCCCAGTTGGCTCCAGGCCCCAGAGGCAGAGCTTGGCCCACCTGTGTGCAGCCCCACCTTCCCCAGGTGGTCATGGTTGGGGCATATGCAGGGGCCAGGCCTATCTCAACCAGGAGCTGATCAGTTTTGTGAGCAGCTTTCTGTTGGGGCTGGGGGCTCTTTTGCTGGTTGCCACTACCCTGGTTCCCTGTAGAAACATAGAAGATTTGAGAGAGGAAAGAGCAAAGGGATGTGCTACTTCTGAAGGGATGTTGCTGAGTTTGGCGTTGGCCAGCGAAATCAGAGAAGCAGCGGTACAGGCACGCAGCAGTTCCTCTAATTTTCAGCTTCTCAGCACATACGATGGGTACCAAATACTCACATTCCTGATTATCAGCCATGTAACTGTCAGCTGGCTACATGTAATAGTTGAATGTGTAATACTCTGCGTCATCATTAACAGGTGGTTTTCAGTGCTGATTTTGAGTTTGAGCATTTTTTTGCAAAAATATGTACTTTATACGAATTATGGCTACAGCAAGATCATTGTGTTGTAAATTTTACATTTTCTGCTCCTAAGCAAGGTGTCAAGTTATCTTGAAGAAGCTATTAGACACACTTAACACATCTAAAATTCATTTCCCTAATGGAAGTCTGGGGTCCTAAGGTAATTAAAAAAGCCAGTGATCAAAGGCTAGAAAGTATTTTTATGAGATAATATACATCAGTGTAGGTCTTTTTCTTCTTTACACTTTTGAGTTTTCTTGAATTTAAAATTACTATTTTCACTGTTCAGTAGTAGCAGTAATAGCAGTACTATTATAATAACATGCCCTAAAAAAATCTGTCTTACTGAAAAAACAACAAAAAAGACAGGCACACAATTGGAAATTTAATTGAATTTCTGTCCTTTCTCATGATACCTAGAAAGTAGAACCTAAAGCAATTTATCCTTCCCATTCATCAGAATTCGGTAGATGAAAAAAAGAAATCTGTGCTTTTGGATAACACTGAAAGTAAGGGAGGATGACTCCTCAGCCATGAGAACTGTCTCACTGGACTCTCAGAATAATGCCAAGAATTTTTACAAATCTAGTTCTGTGAGTAAATTAAAACATTCACAAGTGTCAGTTACAACGTAGGAATAAAATTTTGTCCTCTGTAGAGAGTAACTAAACATTTTCATTTCAATAAACTAGAATTTCTTTCTCATACAATTTATTCCAATAGTTCATTTTATTTTATAATATAAAGTGGATAAGTTTTTATTACAAGTTTCTGTGTTTTTATTATTTTTTTTAAACATAAAATATTTTTACTTTTCTTCCTCAGTTCAAATTCATTAATCTTGCTGAACTTACTAGATCTTAGTGATTTTAATACAGTAAAATACAACATCATTGAAGATGTTCTGGTATCCTTCAGGTGTTGTGTAATTTCCTGAAATTTTGATTTAGTGTATAAATATGAAAACTGATTGTCAAACAGATTTTTTTAATCTTGACTGTTAAATATTACTGGGGTAGTAATGTTTCAAGAAACACTTCACATTATTTTATTGATCTAGACACAAATAAACCTGTAAATAAATGTGTTACTTGGTCCTTGTGCTCTCTACTCTCCTACACCATACAGTAGTAAGTCCATAATGTACACTTAGGTACTCAAGTTTATACCCCATCTGAAGAGTACAGTTCACTAATTTCCCAAGGATTACATAATTCTCATCTGTTTATCGTTGAAAATAGAGATATGAATGACTGAATATAACAATCACATGGGTCGCTGCTGATAACTGCTTTGCCAGTAACTTCTGGTACTTTAAGACAAGAATATGGAAAATGGCAGGATGTACAAATCAGTCACTTGTTATAAAAGGCATTTCTAGATACACAGGCTAATGAGTTCCCAAAAGAATCAACTAGGCTAGAGGTCATAAGTTTAGCCAGACCTAAACCTAAATAGGAAAGTATCATGGGAATTTGGTCTGTTGATTAACATAACTGTAAAAAATCTTGGTGTAAAAAAAATATTCAAGTTAAAATCAGTATCTAAATAACAGTATAAGACTGCTATTTGTAGTTGCTGCTGAGAATTAGTGAGATATTACTTACAGGTCCAACATTTTAACTTCCAAAATTTTTAAGACATTAACCGGTTGAAGTCAAACAAAGCTGAGTGGAAAAACCCTAGAATATACTCCCAGTTTGATAGTACCATAGTTTGATAGTCAACTGAGATAAAGTTTCCTTCACTGAAACTATGCTTAAGTACACAGTCACACATTAAGCTGCCTAATAATTAAAAGGTAAAGCCTTTACACAATCAAATACAAAAGAAATTGTGTAGGCAAGGAAACCTTAAAACAAACAAATCAAGTAAAAGCCTAACAAACATCTGTTTCCTTTCTCTCAGGGAGTGGGTCCACCAGTCAATCTCTCTCTCATACTCTCTGATACTCCTCAACCTCTCAACTTCAGCTCAGCAACCTGGCTGAGCAGATCATTCACCTGTTCACATCTGTGGTGGGTTAATCTTGGCTGAGCACCAGATGCCCACCAAGCTGCTCTATTCCCCCCCCACACACACAACTCCCCCCCCCATCCTTTTCCCTCTCCCTCCTCAGCAGAGCAAAAAGGGGGAGGAAAATAAGATGAGGAAAAAAAAAAAAAGTACCATTGTGGGTAAAACAAAAGCAGTTTAATAATAACAGAAGCAAAGCCAAGCAAATCCACGCACAGAAGCAAAGGAAAACAAAGATTTATTTTCTACTTCCCATCAGTAGGCGATGTCTGGCTCCTCTCTGGGAAGCAGGGCTCCAAGATGCATAGTGGTTGCTCTGGAGGACAATGGAACGCCCCTCCTCTCCTCCTCCTTTTCCCTAGCTTTATAACTGAGCTGGTATCATATGGTATGGAATATCCCTTTGGTCAGTTTGGGTCAGCTGATCTAGTTGTGTCCCCTCCCAAGACCTTGCCACCCCATCCCACTGAGGGGGAATGTTGGGAAGAGCCTTGGTGCTATGCAAGCATTGCTCAGCAGTAGTCACAACACGGCTGTGTTATCAACACCTTTCTAGCTCCCAGCACAAAACACTGTACTGTGAGGGCTGCTATGCAGAAAACCAGCTCAGCCAGACCCACTACAACATCTGACACAGGTGTTGTCACCACTACCCTCCATTGCAAATGCCAGGCTCCGGCACTCTCTGCAGCCAGAGGCCTGGATATCCACATGTTTGTGTGGGGCCTCTGTCTGGGTGCCCACAGCTTTTCTAACAACAGCCTTTGGCCAGGTAGCAACTATGGCTGGATCTCTACAAGCAACTGACTTG
This sequence comes from Eurystomus gularis, assembly GCA_013400335.1. NCBI lineage: Eukaryota > Metazoa > Chordata > Aves > Coraciiformes > Coraciidae > Eurystomus > Eurystomus gularis. The sequence goes on along the minus strand of VZZY01022220.1, from coordinate 32,902 downwards.
AGGGCCACTTGGGAGGAGCCCCCTTAACCTCTGACCACTTAGAGGGGTTGAACTTAGCTTGTACACTGGCAGAGGCTCAGCACCCAGCAAACAGCTGCAGCACCCCCAAGGCACACAAAAGAAGCACTGTTTGCTTGCCCTCTGCTCTGTGAGCAGCAACTCCCCTGCCTTCCCAGAGACTTCTTATCACCTGATCAATGGTGGGTGGTGCTGGCTCTGCCCAGACTATCTCAGCAGCCTGCCCACCCACCGACAGTCCCCAGCACAGGCAAAGAGATATTCCAGGCTTCAAAGACCCCCCACAAGAAATTTTTGTTGGCCCTTTTTACTGAAGATCCCTTCTGCAGTGCAGTCTTACCTGCCCTGAAGCTGCTCTCCCTGGCAAAGGTTAGGGTTACAGTTGAGAGAACCACAAAGCTACACCTCCAGGTATGCTGGTGATGTAGAAGACATGTCAAATGGAGCATGACACTGCAAAGACGTTGCTCCCTCCACACTCTCCTGATCTGGACCTCCCATGGTGATGGGTATACAAGCCATAAAATCCCAATAGCATAAGAGCTAGGGTTAGGGTTGAGAGAACTGCAAAGCATAGATCTCCAGGGACAATGGCAATGCAAAAGGCAGTCCAAGTGGAGCACAGCACTGCACCAACATTGCTCTCTCCACCACTCTGTGATCTGCACCTCTCATAGTTATGGGCATATAAGTCACAAAATCCCAATAGCATAAGAGCTAGGGTTAGGGTTGAGAGAACCACAAAGCCTACAGCTCCAGGGACATTGCTGCTGCAAAGAGCAAGCCAAGAGGACCAGGGCACTGCAGCAACATTGCTTCCTCAACAACTTTCTCATTTGGACCACTCATAGTGATGGCCATATATGGCAAGAAATCTCAATACCATAAGAGCTCGAGTTAGGTTTCAGAGAAACACAAAGTCTACAGGTCCAGCACTGCACCAATTTGTTGGTTGGAGGGAGCTTTGGCTCTCTCCACATTCTCCTGATCTGGACCTCCCATGGTGATGGGCATATAAGGCAGGAAATCTTGATACCATAAGAGCTTGGCTTAGGGTTTAGAGAACCACAAAGCCTAGAAGTCCAAGGAAACTGGTTCTACAAAGGGTATGCCAAGGAGGGCACGGCACTTCACTAACATTGCTCCACCCACAACTTTCTGATCTGTACCTCCCATGGTGATGGCCATTTACAGCAACAAATCCCACTATCTTAAGAGCTAGGGTTAGGATTGAGACAACCACAAAGCATACAGCACCAGGGCCACTGGTGATGCAGAAGACGTGAAATGGAGCACAGCACTGCATCAACATTGCTCCCTCCACACCTTTCTGATCTGGACCACCCATGGTAATGGGAACCTCTGCCTCCGAATTCCAGAACTACTAGGGTTAAGGTTGAGAGAACCACAAAGCCTACAGCTTCAGGGACACTGGTGATGCAGAAGACATGGGAAATGGAGCACAGCACCACCTCAACATTGCTCCCTCCACACCTTTCTGATCTGCACCTCTCTTGGTGATGGACACCTCCTCCTCCAAATTTCAGTACTATTAGATTTAGGGTTAGGGTTGAGAGAGTCACGAAGCATAGAGCCCCAGGGACACTGGTGCTACAAATGGTATTCCAAGGGGAGCACAGCATTGCACCAACATTGCTTCCTCCACAACTTTCTGATCTGCACCTCCCATGGTGATAGGAACCTCCGCCTCCAAGTTCCAGTAGTATTATGTTTAGGTTTATGATGAAGAGAACCACAAATCCCACAGCTCCAGGGACACTGCTGCTGCGAAGGGCAAACCAAGAGGATCATGGCATCATACCAACATTACTCCCTCTACACATTTTAATATATAAGTTATCATCTTCTTCTTCCATCCTTCACTATAGGAGTTGAGTTAGCACACGCAAGGTGTAGCTGCTGGATTGCAATTCTGGTTGAATGCTAATGCCCTATTTCATTGTTCTGATGAGGTGATGAATTATGTAACTTGTACTATATAATTTCTCTGGACGCTTCTAGAATCAACATCTTACAAAAAGCAATCCAACTGTTCTATTTTTTTTTTTTTTTTGGTATGGTAACATAAGGAAAGTAATTCACTACATTTTTGAAAGCACGCTTAAAAAAAATATGCCTAAAACTGTTTCAAATAAATCCAGGCATACTGATTCTAGTGGCAAACTAGTATTAATAATTGGAAAAACTACTACATAAGACATTTATTGAACTAGAACAAAAGAATATATTTTTAAATATTTTTACTCTGAGAGACTTCTTATGAATATAAACCAGTTATATAACAGTTACACACTTTAGCAAAACCAGACTCAGAACGGAGTACAACTTTTGGTTTCAAAAATTGCATTGTAGTGAACGGAGATTTCTGTTTCATTGAGACAGTGAATTTCCTTTCCCAGAAATGCTTTGTGGCTCCCATGAGTCTTTGTGACTGCTAGGACTGCCGGGAACAGCCGAGAATTGCCTGGATTCTTCTAGAAGCTGAAGATAACGGACAGTATAAAAGCGGAAGAAAGCTCCTCCTCTTTCTCTTTGGACTGCGCCATCAGAAAGAGAGAGAACAATTCCCCCCCCCCACCCGCCTCGAGAAACGTCAGCCGGAGTTGCCGGAGCTGAATTTAAAGGCACAAGCTGTTAAAATTGAGACTGAAACTGGCACCAGTAGGCTGACCAGATTGGCTTGATTCCAGGCGAAGAAGGGAANAGGCTGTGATAACGGTATTGTGGTATTTGGATAAGACACAGATTGTAAATTATAAGAGTGCTTCATAGAATAGATTTTGCTTAGTATAAATAAACATATATTTCCATAAGGGGGGTGTGTCTGGTTCCTGCAATTGGTTGTGGATTTGGAAGGAAGTGCCTTGCCCTTGATTCCATTTGGGGAATGGTCTGGGGCCCTGGTGGAGGGGACCACATCCCTTGTGGGCGGACCCGTGACCCTGTGTGGGCGGATCGCGACATGCATCTGTGAGGAGTCACAGATTAAAATACCAAGAGTATCAGTACAGCAACATGAAAGTGTAAGGATTCAATTTTAAAATAAGCATTTCTACCAAATAAGCCAATTCACCCACTATATATTGCAGTGATACAAAAATCTGGTCCCAAAGGCCTTTAAACAAATGCATCCCTTCCTTGATCAAAACTGTTCGTTAAAACACTGGTGCTTCAGATGATTGTATAATTGAAAAGGGACTAAAGCTTTTGCAGGCTTACCAAAAAAGAATGAATGGTAGATTATTTCAAACATTACTCTGGGATGCGTGAAAAAGATAGCTGCGTGAGGATCTTACATGAGTAGAGGCACTCCTTCCTGACAGTTTTTCTGTAAAACAGCGATGATACTCCTCAGTTCATGATTAATTTTAAGCTAAGATTAAGTATACAAAATAGAATTAAATAATTGAGCTTTGAAGAACCTGAATCAAAATTCCATTAAGTTGGTTCAGGATCAGAGTGAAAAATAATGAACCAAAAAATAATTTGCATGCTAAAGAGGAATTTAGGTAAAATCAGATATTTATCTGGACGGTGACAACAGTGGAAAACTAATGTACATAGTTTTAAACTAAGGTAAGGTTTTGTTTCTATTCAATCAGTTTCTAATGAAAATGCAAAAACACTTCCTGAAGTATAGGAGAAACATCTTCAGCTGCTGAACAACTGTTTAGTACAGTAGCCAGGCATTTTAAGTACACATTAAATGCTGTGAATCATTCGGAAGTAGCTTAGTATAGTGATCAGTTGTTTATGCTAAAATCACCTTTTCAGAACAATGGAAAACTATTGTTTGAAGAAAACTGTAGCAGTTTTCAGTCAGATCCCAAGATCTGGCAAATCTGTTTGCTTTTGTTGTGTTTGCATTGAAAATAAAAATCTCCTGTTACTAGATAAAATCATGGAAAGTATATTAATTTTAGGCTGGTATCGGAATGGCATCAACAGGGGGGCCAGATGGGATCCACCCGAGAGTGCTGAAGGAGCTGGCNTCTGGACGGTGACAACAGTGGAAAACTAATGTACATAGTTTTAAACTAAGGTAAGGTTTTGTTTCTATTCAATCAGTTTCTAATGAAAATGCAAAAACACTTCCTGAAGTATAGGAGAAACATCTTCAGCTGCTGAACAACTGTTTAGTACAGTAGCCAGGCATTTTAAGTACACATTAAATGCTGTGAATCATTCGGAAGTAGCTTAGTATAGTGATCAGTTGTTTATGCTAAAATCAACTTTTCAGAACAATGGAAAACTATTGTTTGAAGAAAACTGTAGCAGTTTTCAGTCAGATCCCAAGATCTGGCAAATCTGTTTGCTTTTGTTGTGTTTGCATTGAAAATAAAAATCTCCTGTTACTAGATAAAATCATGGAAAGTATATGAATTTTAGGCTGGTATCGGAATGGCATCAACAATTGAACTTTCTTTTTCAGGGTCCCAAATAAAGAACATAAAGCGATTCCCCAAAAAAGTAGCAGTTGACCTTTAAATTTTTTTAGATATTTTTTGAAATTATTTAGATATTCTTCCATCACATTTAAAAATTTAAAATAAAGATAGATAGTTGAATTAATCTCTTTCCAAGGTGCATACCCATAGGAAGTAAAATGACATAGCTTCCTCTGGCCTGGAGGTACTTTTTCTCCCAAATGACTCCAGAAAGAATCTAGATGCCTAGGTTACGCTACAGTTTTAAATGGTTAAATTTTGCTTATATGAGTCCTTGTGCTTTTTCTTTGGAACTCTGTTTTGGCATTTTTTCCCATGAAAGTGCTATGGAGTTTGGACTACAGATCTATGGTACAGAAACAATGTCTGTCTAGCCCAAACCTTTGTCTAGTCTAAAATCCTATCACTTCTAACAGATCATTAAGAGGGATCCTTCTTCTGCTATGCCTTCCTACCTTCTGTCAAATAAGGGAGTGACTATTTATACTTTGACTTCGAGACCAAAAATTGGCATAGAGCTTCAAGATATAGTTAGCATAGTACTAAAAAAAAATGTTGCTTTTTTTTTGTACTAAATATGCTGCTGCATAGGGTCTAACTTTTTTTTTTGAGTGAGAAGTTTCTTCCTTTTATCTTTTCAGTAAAATTTGTTATTCTATTGTCTTTTTCATGCCACCATTCACTTATATCTTTTCTATGCTGAAGACTTCTTTTCATGTAAAGATTGTTGCACATATTTGATCATGCTACTGCTCTAGTCTAAATCTTAAAATATGGTCTTCTGATGATACAATTGTAACTGCATGTCATATTCGAAATACAGGAATATTATGTCATACTGATGTTCTTTATTCCTTACGTAATCATTCTAAGAATTCTATTTTCCATTTTGGTCTCTTCTAATTAGATAATGTTTTCAGAAAAAATACCTATGATTGCATTTTTTTCTCCTTCCTAAGTACACATAACTTCTTTAGAGCCTGTCATTCCTTCTAAATACTTAACATTTTTCTTACTTAGGAAAGGGCAAATTGATTGTATTACTTCTTGTATCAACTTTGAATTCTGCCTAGCACTGTATCTCTCAGATATGCTGCATTATCAAATCTTATTCTTCAGATTTAACTTTTCCAGAATAACTTTCTACCATCAGTAAATATTTTATCTCACTTTCCAAACTTCCCCAAATAAAATTGTTAAAAAGCTCTCTTCATATCATAGAGTGCTGCAAAATTCTTCCTTTGTGTGAGCTACTTTTCAGTACTTACTTCCTTTCTCTTACCATTTAAGAAATTATTATTCCACAAAGGACATTTAGAATAGAAGAGCTTTCTTTCAAGAACTCCAATCAATTGTGAAGCAATTTTTCGTTTTTGTAAACACTGTATTGTTTCCTCCCAAATAGGTAAGATTTCTACTTTAACCTCTTTCTAAAAATGGACTCCTTCCAAAAAAACCAAAACAAACAAACAAAAAAAAACAAGAAAACCCAGCCACCAGACACTTTCAACTCCTTGCTGAGTGGGATATATTAAGAGAGTGATTACACATTGTAATTAATAGTTCAGCATACTGCACAGTAAACACAAATTTTGTCATTACTAGTAATAATAGGTAACTTCAGAAGACATTGTAATCAGGAGGCAGTAATTTCAAATAGAATTTAGGAGGAGTTGAACCATACACCTTGGCTGTAGAGAGCCATATGTCACCATGAGTGACTGCTATATAACCTGAGCACATCCCATGATTTTTTTATTGTGCATCTTGTTTTTTCCAAATAAGTTAATGATTTTTTTCCTTTTTTCTCATTTAGATAGATGGAAGGTTTTCTTACCCTTGTCATATTCCTTCTGGAATTTCTCAAGTCTGCTTGATAGGTGGTAAGTATTCTTCAGAACATCCAGAACAATGTCTTTAAGTAGTCTCCATTGTGCCTGCAGAGATTTTAATTTTGACTTTCTTTCAGATTCTGAAATACAAAATTCCCATGTAGCTCTCATTTTTATGGTTCCCTTTCCCTTTTATACCATGACAGTCGAGTTTCTTTAAGAATCTTCAGAAAAAAGGCTTTGTTGAATGCCTTTTGAAAAAGAACTCTGTATGATCTGAATCTGCAATATATCATATTTATCCATATATTTATTAGTTACAGTCTTTATTGTATTTCCTGTCAATTTGTGTGGTACAAAGGTCAAATTTACTTGGCTTCAGTTTTTAATATCATCTTAGAAACCTAATAAAGAGCAATCCTGACCCCTGCAGAGCTACATTTTTATGAATTGTTTCTGTTTGGGTCCATATTCAGTTTAGTCTTTCAAAGGCAATAAATCCATCTCATCTATTCCTGTTGGCTCATACTGGAAACAGAACCCTAAATCCATATTTATCCTGATCACAGAATTTTTCACTAGTTGAATTGAACCCAAAAGTACACCCTTAAACAACTCTTACGGTCCTTATTTGCATAAGCCAATTAACCTAAATCAATGGACCAAAAGCAGACTTAGCATTGCTACAGATCCTATGACCTCAGTCTCAAGCATATACTTTGACTGCGAGCTCATAACTCTTTTCTTCCATTGATGATCTGTACTGAATCAAAACTTAAACAGAACTCATTGGCTCTACTTGTCTGAATCCAATCTGATAGCCAAAGCTATCAGCTGCAGAATTAATTCTTGGTTTTGGCTTATGCCTGGTCCAGTTTACATTCTTACTTTATAATTTCTTTTAAATAATCTATAGTTCCTTAAACCTATTTAAACTCTACTATTGCAGTGAAAAATAGGTATGTTACTGTATTTTCGCTCTTTTAATTTGGACTAAAGAGTTTACACATTTTTCACTGCTTTTTTTTGGAACATCAGGCTGGTATATTTACTGAACTTTACTGAAATATCACTGCCATTTATAGCTCTAATCCTTGTTTCAGCCCACACATAACAGATCGCAAGACCTAAAGTGGTGTTGGTCACCAAAGAATCTGGAGACAGTATGGTACCTTACTATTGGTCTACTCACCTCTCTTTTTTTTAGCACTTTAAATTTGATCCTGCTGCAGAACAAAACAAATACTGAACACTGAAACATTTCAAAACATAGAGAAAAAATACAGAATAATAGGCCATCAAAGCACTGAGGTTTTAAGTGCCCTTGGAATTTCTCTAGTCCAAACTCATGCTCAAAGCAGAGACATCTCTGAATTCACACCAAGATGCTCAGGGCTTCATCCATTTGGGTGTTGAAAACATGCAGGGATGAAGATTCCACAACCTCTCTAAGAAACCTCGGGCAGTGCCTAGCTATTCTTATGGTGTTTATTTTCTTTAAAAAAAACAACAAGAAAACTTTTCAAGTATGTATATGCATCCACACACATGCACAAAACTCTGAGGATAAATTAAACTGAAGTATTGGTAAGGAAATGCATTATTTTAAGCACTTTTCTAACTGTTAAAACCATTAAAATGTATTACTGAAATAGCGGAATACACTTTGATCACCAAGTCAGTGACCTACTATTTAATGAATTGCTTAACAGAAGAAGGAATCTAGACCAGCTACAACAGAGTAGCCAATGCATGAATGATATTCAAGCAACAAGGTCAGGCTCCCTTCAGAATGCCTGGAGATAAAATAAATAGACATGTAAAGAGAGAAAGAGAGGAAGGAATGGAGCTATTAAAATATTGTAAAATGTGCAATGTAAGGTTGACCTATACACAAAGTAGCTGATACAGTGCAATGTGATACAGTTGACGTAAATCTCAGACAGAAAAAAAGTTTAACTAAATATTAAAATTCCTTAATTCATATTAATTACTGTGTGCTTAAATTCTTCCTGTGATTCTTTTTCTCTGCTTAGTACTAGGGCTTGGAACAAGCAAAATGTGTTAGTTACAAATCCAATTAGAGATATGAGAACAGCTAGCTTGCAAATGGAGCAACAAATTAGACTTTGTAGCATAAAACTCTGGATAAAGCCAAATAGTGTAATGACTTAAGAGAAAAGTATTAAGTAATAATTAAACACATAATCATATAATATCTATTACACGAACCACAAGACAGTTGTATCATATTTGAAAGAAATGTAACACCATTATTAATAATATCCAATACTTTTCACAAATGGATTATATGATTATGGAAACCACCAAACAATGTATAAATCGATAACATAGTTATAATTTGTATTCATAGCAAATCAGTGAAGTGATTTCTAGAAATACAAAATTTATAAACCTATCATATGATTTAGTACAAGTATCAGTCCTCTTTAAGAAAATCTAATATGTAATTATGTCTGTTAAGACTAGCTTATAAAAAATAATTTTTTATGCCAACTACATTGTTCACATCTTCAAAAAGTTTCTGTTTTATACAGAACTATTAACTTTTTGTACCTGTTTAAAGATTTTCCAGTGTTGAAGTCTGTAATAACTTCTACAGTTTTCTAGGAGTATAAATAAGTGATAGCATGGCTATTTTAATGATGAAAAAATATTTTAAAAATTAGATTTCCCAACGTACCCTACTTTCTTACATAAACATTAAAATAGTGGTTTAGATTAAACAAACACTGCTAATGTGTATTTTTCAGTTTATTTTAACATCCACCCACAACCTAATGTTTTATAACTGAAAATTCAGTTATATAAAAATAAATATTTGCTAGAACAAACAATAGCAAAGCTGTGTTTCCTGGCTGCAATAAGCTATTACTAGTAAAAGGCCACTGGCTTTGCATTAACCTCACAGTGCAGGGTCTCAGGACCTGTCTGAGGTTGCCTACACCTGAGATGCTTTTACTTTGTTTTAGCAATTGTTTAGTGACCAGGTGACTGTTGCCCAGCCTGGTTTAGTTTAAGCTCTGTGACTGTACAATACAAGAAAGGTTTTGAGAACTCTGGTGATCAATGCCTGACAAACTGTGTTAGCAGATGCAAGGGGAGACTGCAACTTTTCAACTTTAGCTAGAAGCCACTGAGAAGGAGGTAGACTGTGAGAAGAAAGCATTTAAAATAAACTCAAGATGATTCTGGCCTGGGAAAAGGGAGGAACACCTCCCACCTTGAGCATCATGCACCACCTGTCAGAAAACTCAGTACAGGTTCTGATGAGTGCTTAGGAACACCAGTGTCCCTGTCTTTTTGAGGAATTAAAGTCCATTTTTGGACCCTGAGGAGCCCAAGAAGGTTGAATACACCACTAGTGAGGAGGGGCAGATAGTAGGCTTTTTTTCCTGTGTATCTATTTCAACTCTGTAATCAATTTTAGATTAGTGGGGTGCTTTGAACTATCAGACCGCTAAAATATCAATTGAACTTAAAATAAATTGTTTGCTCCCATATGCTTATGATGCGCTTCCTTTTGTCCGTAACGATTTGGCAACACATGCTGTCACACTTTAATCACTCACAATCTTCATACTGTACATGCGCGCACCTTTTCTACCAGATGGGAGACATCATGTTCTCACAACACACCAACCTCTACTGGGATCAACTGCTACATGTGATGAGGTTCCTGGTATTTTAGTGAGATTCCACAGAAATAAAGGCACCAGTAGCTCTCTTTATCTGTATGCTTCTAAGAGCAGAAGATTCTACATATCACACATGCAGTGATATAAATATTAGCTAGCCAAATAACATTTTTTAAAAAACATTAGTGTACTTTTACATATGTAATTGATTCAAAGAAAAGTATGCTTATTCACTCTAAAACTGTTGATGATACATTCATCCATCATCATTAAATGCAAAACTCTAACATTCATCACAGAAATAGCCATGTTTTCCACCTGTGAGATATTTCTCGTACTGTGGATCCCAGAAATCAGGGCAGGGGTATTCTAGGTGGAATATGATGAGAGCAAAACAGAGAGGGAGAACTACCTCTCTCAGCCTGCTAGCCGTGCTTCTTTTTAGACGCTAATTCAAGACTTGTGGCCTCACTCAACCGGCTTTGATGAAAATTGCCACTCCTTCTTACAACACATCAGTGCAGAAGTATTCCTGAGAAAATCAGAGGAAGGTTCAGTTCCTCTGGCTGTTTCAGACTTTCTCACTTCCAAAACAAGGATCACTTCCTTGTGTACTGCTACTTTTCCCAAGCAGTTCACAAAAGATAAAGGTTACTAATGTGGGGCAAAAGTCAGGAAAAAGAAAATCAGAATGTGTTCCTTGCCTGGCAGGGGGACATTCAGATGTGAAAGCTGGAATCTTTGTTTTCTGTTTTAGTTTTAAGGACTGTTAACAGACACTGTCCAATTATTTGTTCACAAAAAACATATAAACAGGCCAGGTATTAGTATTTCTAACACAATACTCTCTTTTCTTAACACTGTATATCACAAGTTTACAGAGTGTCAACCCCAGATCAACTCTACAAAATTCTAGGTATGACAGTCATTGAATCCAACTAAACATTTTTTTTTAATTTTTTTTGCCAGGAAATAGAGATTACAGGCGATTCCCCAAGATCCTTCTTGAGGCATTTTCATTCCATTGGTGAATGACATTCTGACTAGCAAATCTTAACAACAATTGGATCACCAAAGAACTTACTAAGTGACATAGAAGCATAAACATCTTGAAAGCCACATCTATTATCATATCAGATGTGAAAGTCTTCAATGCATACGCATTTTTTTGACTCTGTTCTGAAAATCTGGCACTCATATCATTCACAATAGCTCAGTCTAATCAGTGATTAAAGGACATCTTAATCTTGACTGAAAGGGTTTTCTTTTTTCATTCCTGACAATTCATATTGGTGAAATAACACACAAGTTTGTTTTCTATTTACCCAAGCTGCCCCCATATACACACTGGTATCATAATCTTAAATAATTGTAATACCTAATTTGCATGCTGATTCTTCCACTTTCAAAACATACACATACTTAATATTTTGTGACATGCCAGGTTAAATATCACTATCTTCTTCTGAATGCCAAGGAAAACTAATAGAAGACAGAGCTGACTTTAGTAAAGCCATTATGAATCAATGAATCATTAATTTTAAAAAATGTCTTAAAGCCTGTAATTTCAGAATTGTTAGACTATAGCCCAAACGCATATCTACAGCACAGTAGAGAATAATATACATCTGTCCAAGCAGGCAGTAACCTGGCCATACTGGTGTATTGTGCTGATTCAGCCACCATCATTTTATGCTGCCATCAGTTGCCTGATCACACAGGCCAACACTGAACCCAGCAACATCCCCTCACAAGTCTTCTTGCAGACATTTCTGCCATAGGTTCCTGTGGGCCCAGCTCCTCCACTGCCTGTTGTGGTGCCAGCATCAGCTGCTGGATATAATGGACAGAGATGGCCCTCAGTGGCTCCTCACATGGAAGGACACCACCAAGAGAGCTCAGCAAGATGCAACCAGCCCCAACAGAAGCCACACCCAACAGGAAGCTCTTCTAACTAGTTGACTCCTGGTCAACATAACCCTGGACTCACCCACCACCCCAACCACAACCACCTGGGTGAAGGCAGAGCTACAGAGACAGGTGGGGCAGGTTCTGCCTCTGGGACATGAAGCCAATAAGAGAAACAAAACATTCTGCTAGGTTGTGACTCATTCACAGGTCAACTCCAACTTGAGGCCCACAACTCAGGCCCCAGCATTTCATGGTGCTCAAGGGCAAGACAAAAATACCTTTTCCACAAGAAGTAAAGCTGCACTAGTACAGTGGGGTAAACAAAGTGAAGTATATTTTACTTCCAGCACTACCTTAAGCCAACTCAGTGTTTTGCTGCATCTTACACAGCAGAGACATGACTTGAAATGTCAGTGTTGAAGATAGCACAGAATTAAGGTATTTTCTTGTTTCATTTTTTTCTTTTGGGAAAGTTTCATATTAGGTATTTTCAGTAGTTTTTTCCCTTAGACTCCTTCAATTTTTGGGATTGCTCAAGTTAAGTACTTTTAAGAATTAATTTTATTTTCCTGTATGTCTCTCAATACATTGCACTGTATCTATTATGCTTACGGCTTTATCTAACCAAGGGATGTTCCTTCACATTGTTACTGCCCTGGTGGCACTCAGGACATCACTCAGATGCTTAGGATTTGTCCCTGCCCCACCAAATATTGTAATTTCCACTGCTAGGCACTACACTCCAGTAATCTTCCATCCTGGATAAACAGGGAACCTGGATTACAAAGCAAATTGTGGACTACAACTATCTCACGGCTCTGTGCCTGTTTCAAATGAATTGAATTAATATCCTTCAGAAATGGCTGGAGATTCAAACTCTTCTAAGGCCTCATCGTGGGTGGGTTTTACACTCTTGATGGTTAGAAAACTGTCATGATATTTTGTCACAAAGCACAAATGCAGAAAGGTAGATGGATGTTTAATAAAAGAATATCTCCTCTTTGACTTGTTTAACTTCAGCTGTTATTACATGTAAGATTCAATGCAAATTTGGCATAGTTGATTCCAGAATTTGACATGGCTTGAAGGCACATCTTTATAGAAGATAATCATTTGAGTTTGAAGGGACCTTTAAAGATCCACTAGTCCAACTTCTCTTCCATAGGCAGGGACACCTCCCACTAGTTCAGGTTGCTCAAAGCCCTGTCTAACCTGTAACCAATATAGACAGTGTTTCACTGAATCAGACTGATGAATCATTGTGTTATTATGCCACATGGAATGTGAAGGTAGGTTTTAAAACTGTACAATAAAGCTTAATATTTTAATTTGCCTATTTAATAACAATAAAAATAAATATTTTCTAAAAATATTAAAAGGCTCAAGAGAATTAATAAAGATTAAACAGTGAAATGCTAAAAAAATTAATATTTTTATCATGTTAGGTTTATGATTATTTCATATGTTGACCTAGTCTATGAAAACCCCAGATTAAATAATGAGAGCATCGTATAAACTTTAAATGATATGAAATTAATTCCATTTAATAGGCATTACTTTGGCATACATACATGATTTTACAGACATTATTGATATTACTTTTTAACTCTCAAAAATCTTCCTTGTACTTTAGTTAAATAATCATTATTGCTGTGGCAGCAAATAGCTCCAGTTCTGCTTAGGACACCCCTAATTATAGTGTCATGAAGGGGGGGGGGGGGGGGGACAAAAAGAAAACACACAT
>VZZY01022220.1:0-11958 GCA_013400335.1 Eurystomus gularis | reverse complement strand
TTGCTCAGCAGTAGTCACAACACAGGTATGTTATCAGTACCCTTCTAGCTCCCAGCACAAAACACTGCTGCTATGTGGAAAACCAGCTCAGCCAGACCCGCTACAGTAACTCCTAGCAATCAAAAAAACTAGTATAAGAAATAGGAAATACAATTCAACCAGCCATTCTCTAATGTATGATCAGGACTAACAGAATAGCACTTTGCATTTAACCTAGTATTATCCTTGGCATATGATTCAAAGGTTCAGATTTTATACCTAGTCATCAAATAATTAGGAGATAGTATTCCAATTAAAATATTTCTTTTATTGTGCAAGAGACCCTATTTGTAAACAGAAAGTAGGTGTTTATGAGAGTCTTTTTACAAATGTATAAACCAGTATTTGTAACCAAGTACCATATTGCTTTCAGAGATGCTTGGTTAAGAATGCATGAATGAGAACAAGGATGAGAGCACATGCAGAAAACCGTGCTTTTATCTAGATTAAAATCAGGCTGTGGAAGTCTGGATGCTAAAGATTTTACTTTTTTTTTGTATTTAAATATGTACGTCATTTAAACACATATCTGGTCTAAACCAAATGAAATAAATTATGCAAACAAAATTTAGAACAAGTTTTAGAACAGACTAAGCATAGACACTGTTCATAGCCTTCTCTAGGGTTTTTTCCCCCTAATTAAAGGGATTTACTATTGTTAACTTTTCCTAAATTCTCATATTCCTATCAATCACAGACTGAAGTTTGTTGTGAAAGCAACTGAAAACACTTCTTGTTCCAGCAACTAATTATGCTGTGAATAATTCCCTAGGGGAAGTCTAAGAGCCAATAATAGAAGTAACTTCTATGAAAACATTCCCAGTGACTTTCCCTACTGAGAGCTACATTGAAAGACTTTGCCAAGCCAGGAGGTAGATTGGACTCCCAGTGCTGTTGCAAAAACAATCACTTCCTAGGCTTCAATGTACCAGAACAGCTGAAACACTAAATAGACATCTGAAAATCCCAATTAATTAAATCTAATGCTCCTGTCAAATGATAGGATTCTCTATAACATGAAGAATTTTCAATAAATACACAAAAATGAAAGTTCATGCTGAAAGAGTATGAATCACTATTGCATCTTCTTGATATTTTCCCCACATTCTGTTTACAGAAGAGTAATTACAATCCATTTGTGATTGTATCTACTTCTGCAAAAGCATTTATTTCCCAGAAATCCTGGAATTATAAAATGAATTATCAGTATTTGCTGGCAGATACTTAGTTGGCCTCTTTCGTCCATATTTTCACTGTCATTTCATATTACTCTACTTCTGCTATGTGTTCTTTACGTCCAGTTATTTTCATCCTGCTAAGATCCCTACTTTTCAATTATGCATGCAGATATACTTTTGTAAAGGATATCTGCCACAAAGTACTTCTGTATATCTCTCAATTTTAAACAGTTCTGGCCTTCTTTTCATAAATGAATTAATATCTTTCTTGGAATGACCATAAATTGAAGCAGATCTTTTGACCATAAGTGACTAAAAGCAAGGATAAGCCATTGCCGGAGCAGCCTGGTCTCTTAGCTGGTGTGAACTGGTATAGTTCCATTCAACTGAAAGGACGATTAGCCCAGCCTCACAGATTTCACTGAAATTATGCCATTTACAATCAGCTGAGACTTCAAGCCAAGTGAAAATACAATATTGGTTAGAGTCTTTCTTATTTTTTTCTTAATAAAGCTATTGCAATTGCCACTTTGTATCAAAGCATTCTTTAAACCTCTCCTATTTCTGTTTTATTATAGATATATATTCATATATTTTCTTCATGTTTAGTGTTATTGTCATTTCCAAATGGCTTATTTTTGTCATCACATATAGAAATATCCTAACTATCACACCTGACAATATATCTTTACTGAAGTGTTTCAAAAACTTAAATGAAAACTTTCTTTTTTTTAAGGACAGAGTAAGGAAATGACCACAAAAGAAAAACAAACACCAAACAACAATAAAACAAACCTACAGCTAAACTAAGGCAAAGGGTAAAAGGTCCTTGCAAGGACGACATGGATATGCAGGTTCAGATTATTGGAGTGATCTCAGCTTCAGCTGATTTCTGATTCTAATCAGGTCAGATATATTGCATACATATACTAGGTATCTTTCTAGCTCTGGCCTAGCTCTAAGATGAGTCTGTGAAAAAGCACAGAAAATAGACTCAGATAACAATGAGAAGGCATAACTGGAACAGAAACTGTCTTTTCCCAGGAGTAGGGAATGTGGAATTTTTCCAGGTCCACTGATTTCCTATCTACAGCCATGCTCTGTCTTGAGCTATAGGGCAAAATTAGACACATCATAATAGAAAACATGATGATAAATTAGGAAATGCCTTTCCACTCACTTTTTCACATCTAAACCCTTTTGTGATGTAATGGTGGATAGAAGTATACGAGAATTTCCATAACACTATAGAAAGTCCTTTGGTCAGTGTAGTCTATGCAGATTCTTGATGCATTTTGGATGGTGCAACACAGATAGCCTAAGAAACATATCACTTTGTAACTTCATTTTTTGTATTGTAATGTATTCTTAGATTCATTTGTTGTTTGCTTAACTGAATCAAATTTGATAAATCTTTTTGATTTTCCATTTGTATCAATTGAAATTTGTTTTGTGAAGGAAATTATAAATCTTAAAAGAAATGGCTGAATCCTCAGTTATGACAAATATCCATAGCATTCTTCAGTTTCCTATTATTTTGTGTTCTATTTAATTGTCCACTTAAATTATTTGCTACTTTCTCGACCTTTCAAGTTTATTTACAGAAAGTATTTATTACAGGTTAAGTAAGAAAACAATGAAACAGGAAGAAACTACAATTAGGGTAAGACATTCAGAGGACATAAAATTAATAGTGAGTGCAAAGGAGGAATATTGGTAATAATTTGTGAGCTACAGTTGGCCTTGGATGACGTATACTCTGTTGTTGCTCTAAAATCTATATAATACTCAAAAAATGTTTAGATAATAGCAACACAGTCAGTATTAAACAGGAAATGTAACAACAATGAATACAGATAACATACTTGCATTTAACATATTCCTCTTAAATAAGCTGGGATGTGAAGGAAGAATATACAAATTAGTATCTTTCTAGCTAGTGTTTGTAAGCTCTTTTCAGTCCATATTTTACTAAGACTGAAAATAACTGGTAAGGATTGACGGTCAAAAGCAGTTAGGCCTTGCAATATGCAGCCAAAAAAGAACACACACCTTAACTGTGCTGTAGCTTTAGTCTTTCAGTTTGGTTTAATATGGAAAAGCATGAACATACAAAGCAGAAAAGAAAAAGCTTCTCTTGTCAGTGCATTACAGCTCCCCAAGAGAAGACTGCTTGTATCTTACTTTACTAAGCTTTCTGAGTGAGGTTGTTGAGTGAGTTCCTGTTGCCTGAGGTACAGCATAGAGGTAAAAATTAATGAGATCAGTCCCAGAACAGCTAAAGGCTAAAGGTCTGTTACTTGAGGAACACATACCTAAAAGGTCGGCAACGGTAATGAGGTCCATAGGTGAACCTCGGTGGAATTCAGAGTGGCTGAAACGGAATGTGTGCCATTGCTGCATACCGAGCCTACATTTAAAGAAGACCTTGGCACATAATAGCTACCAGAGGGCAACTCTATTCCCTCTATTTCTGGTTTGCATGAAAGAAAGCACAGGCTTGTGAAATTTTAGGAGCTGGATTAAACAAAAATGTAGCCAAAAGACTCAAAGGGAAAGTGAATCTGAACTTTAAGAGTAACAACTAAAGAAAAGATGGAAGA
This sequence comes from Eurystomus gularis, assembly GCA_013400335.1. Taxonomy (NCBI): domain Eukaryota; kingdom Metazoa; phylum Chordata; class Aves; order Coraciiformes; family Coraciidae; genus Eurystomus; species Eurystomus gularis. Next base: position 8,138 of record VZZY01022220.1, on the reverse strand, counting down.
CTTCTACATATGAGCCATATTTGCAACACACTTATAGCACAGATATCCTTTGGTAGCATTTTTCACCAGACATAACTCAATAGGAAGGAATCTTTACAGCTAATTCTCTGAATTTGCAGAAACAGTGAATTGGGCCAAAGATTACAATCAGGTAAGATGTGTTGTGCTCTTCATTCAGGGTCACTTTGTGAAACTAAAGTAAGCTGGTTAACTTCATCTGTCTCAGCCATACTTTTATTACTTGGAAATTAGAAAACAATAATTCATATTCAACTTAGAAGCATACTTATCTGCATGATGTAAGTGCTGAACATCAACACTGTGATCGAAACCGAGCACATGTGCAAAATTTGCTGCTTGCAAGGTATACATGAAATTCGTTCAACTATGGCATAGTGTTCCCAGAAGTAAATTTTAAAAGCCTAGAAGAGGAAGAAAGTGATGAAAGTCTACACAAGGCATAAAAATAAACCTCGTACCTTCCTGGAGGTAATTTTAGGGTGACAGGTAACAGAATCCTCCCTTCCTCTCTCAGCAAAATATGACACATTTGATATCTACGACAGTTGCCGCAAGAGCTTTGAAAGAGGTTGTGCTACTGTCAATATTAGCCAAGTAGCGTGTTCTGAATCCGACACAGTCTCCAACTGAGCTGTTAACAATATTAAACCCGAGGTAACGTATTACTTACTTTCCATAATGGCCAGTACTTAAGTATTCCTCTAAGACACACACAAAAAATATAATCTAAATTTCAGCTGCTGCATGATGTCCTTGTCGGGAATGTATATGAGTAAGACTGTATGATACAGGAGATTAAGCAAGGCATTGCAATAATAAGTACATAATTTAACTGTTAACATATTTACATTTTCTTCACTTTTATTTAAGTTTTTGGTAAATCTTTAGTCTGTTTTTCGAATATGCAGCTGCCTGTAGTGCAATTTGTGTTTGAATAAATAGCTTGTATTTTTATTTTTCCAAAAGAATATGCAGTTCTGTCTTTGAGGAGATCAAAATCTGCACCTTCTGTCTGCTTTGATGGAATGCACCTCTTTAGTCTATCCCAAGAACAGCTGATAGCAATAGATATCACTGAAATAGGAACCACAGGTCAACGCTTCTTTCTTTTGATAAATGACTTCTGAGAACACAACTTTGTCTTTCCTTAGCTAATAATTACTATACGTCTGCTTATTTGTAGTTCCAACTTCTCTTTCTACTTCTAAACAACACTATCTTTGTACTTGTAATTCATTCTCTGAGGCAGGTGAGAATATATATATATATATAAAAGAGGTCTTGTTACAGACCAGGAAGGAAAAGGCATCTTTCTGGGTGTTTTTGGCTATCCTTGCAGATATGAGTTGGTTCACTCTAACGTTACATTATTTATTTTCCTTTGCCAACAACACAACATTTCACTTTTTATAATTCACAAAGATTACTTGATATGAACTCCACAGGGAAAGGTGTGAAAGGAAGACAATAAAGAAGGAAATAATTACAGTGATAAAGATATCTGTCCTTCAACACAGATGGTTTTTTTTGCAATATTAACTTACATTATCTAGAAATATGTATTTTAAGAGCATGAAGAAAGTGCAAATACAGCAACAGTATTTTGTTGTTGTTCTTCACAATTATGCTTGTGGCAATTATAATTAAAACAGATGTTATCATGTATAAATAGCAAGTACATTGTTCTCTTGATAACAAAACTAAATCATCCTCTTAATGTTCTGAAATTTTCCTGTTATTTTAAAAGAACATCTGGAATTTAACCAGCAAAGGGCAAAAAATTGTTAGGCTATGGTGCTACACTTCCATTTTTATTCAAAATAATGGACAGAATAGAGAGATGAGGAAAAAAATAAGTCTGCTTTCTACACACAAGATTCTTTACAGAGGACTGTGCTTTTACCACAGGCAGCAGGCCTCTAACATTCAAAATACATTTGTCCACTTTCAAAACTATCTTTTATTCAGATGATTTTCTGTCAGAGATGAAGGGAAAGAGTTTTGATTAACCTAAGCCAAGACACATTCTTCTTGCTTTCTTTTCCATCTCTCAGAAGCAGCTTCTCTTGTGTGCTACATAACAAAACAAAGGGCTTTGACAGACTGGTGCCTTCAGAGTAAAGTTTCTCTGAAGATCAGTTGGTGCCTGCAGTCTGAGTTTATGCACCTGAGGCTTGGGTGTAAAGTGAGGAGTTGCTTACAGCTTGCATCACAGAAAGACAGTGATTTAAAATGAATGGGATAACCAAATTCCACTTTTTAAATAAGAGGTATGGCCATACATAGTCAGTATTTTCTTTTAATATCTTTTGTGCTCTATTAATAAAGAAATGCATTCACCTCACTGGGAATACATTGGTAAGAAGTCACTGAAATAGTACCGAAGAGGAAAATTACAGGGGAATTAACCTAGTCAGTTGAATTAGCCACATAGAAGGTTGGTTGCTATCACTACTCTCAAAACCAGAAACTGATTTAATGAGGTAGAGGTTATATTGGATTTCTATGCGAACCTAACTTTCTGAACAGTAAAGAATACATGTTACAGTTTCAAAACAAAAAATTCTGATGGTTTAAAAAAAATCTTTTCAAAGGAAGAGAGGTTTAAGTGTCAAAAGATTCAAAACCAAAATCATTTGTAAACAGCAAAGTCAGAATTTTAAACTAAACTAAGTTAAACAAGTGCACACAAACAAGGGGGAATAAACAAGCAATAAATTATCAGCTTGATATAAAGCTGTTTTATTGATCATGAGTGATGTAGAAGGGTGAGTTTTTTACTTAATTGTAAAGTAGCACAGCTGATTAGTTATTTTAAGTGCAGTGGGCTAGCTGAGAAATAATGACTATAATAATAGAACAAAAAAAGGGGCAAATTACATTGTATGATCTCAGCAAAGCAAGTTCTGGAAGAGTGGTTGACACTAGTTAACAATGAAGACAATAGAGAGCAATGCAGTAAAAAAGGAGCAGCATTCAGATAGCCTGCCTGCCTCATGAATGCGAGTGTATCAACCGGCAATTAATGCATATGGGTCTGAAAGAAAGTGAAAGGAGCTGAAAAAAAACATTCTAAATGGTAGAGAATTAAAGAAATACTAAGAAAATTCATAGGTCCTTCATCAGGGTAATAATCTTTCTCTGTGTTGAACTAAAGTTTCTGAGACTGTCTACTCTGTCCTGGTCCTGTCCAAAGTATATGGATTAAACACATCTTGAGTGCTGCAGTGCATCTAATGGCACAATATCCCTTATGTGCCCCATGAGGAAAAGAAAAAGAATCTTCATTGGCTACTCTGATCCAGATAAGTCAAGGTACTCCATGGATCAGACCTATCCCATAGTGCAGGTGCAACATCAGTGTTAAAATAATTTTCTTCCCATTTCCTAAGCAGGTTCTACTCTGGAATCTCTTTCAATAGACTGTTTCATACCTACTAGTAACATTTATTCTCTAGTATGCATGGTCTAGCGGTTCTAGTTTCCCAAGAATTATTGTTCAAATATTTTATATAATATATTAGTGTAAAAGAGGATTAGCATGAATCCATTGATGAAAGGAAAGCCAACTCCTTCCAAGGCTACATAAGCCTTTAATGGGACAGTGATGCAGTTTCTGTCCTTTCTAACAGGACCTGAAGCCTGGTCCGGATGGGGAGGAAGTTCAAGCTTAAAATACTTAAAAATCCCAAAGCCAGTCTTTGATTCCAGAAGTACAAAATGTTTGTTCTATAAGACATCAAGTCTGTTTTCTCCAGAGGTTTGTCAGATTTGTCAAACTTTTTATAAGTATTGTCTGAAGGGATAATTTATCTTTATCTATAATTTGAAAGTCTCTTGATGTCTCAGCCAAAGGGTTTAAAAGATCTCCATTACTTTAAGGGTGAGGATATGTGGGAGTCCACAGCTAGTCTGAGGACTCAGGGTTGGACCTTAGCCTTGAGCAGATAATGATGTTTCCCTGAAAGAGCCCGGGAAGCCCTGAGGCTGAAGAGTCCCAGGGAGTGAAGGAGATAAGAGGCCTAACGAGCAAATTCCACAGAACAGCAACCTGGCAAGAAGTCAGCGGTCACAGTAGGAGGAGCAAGAAGAAGAACAACCAATCAGCATGTGTAGGGAGAATGGACTGAGCTATCCTACAATAATGAGAGCTTGAAGAATATGTGCTACCAATTAGAAATTGTTGCTAGGTAAATGATGTGCACAATGTAACCAATAGTGGAATAGCTTGTACAGCGTGCTATGCCAAAGAGATTATAAAAGAGCGATGTTTTACTAAATAAACGGCTTTCACTTGATCATATTGATCATGGTAAGATTGACCCATGCTCCTGCAAGGATATGTCCTGGTTTTGGCTAGGACAGAGCTAACTTTCCTTCTTAATAGCTGTAAGTGTCATGTTTTGGATTCAGTGTGGGAATTGGTATGAGAAGAATTTTGATAATATGCTGATGTTCTTAATTATTGCTAGGAAATCAAGCACGTTTCAGCTTCCCATGTTTGACTAGTGTCCAAGTGCACAAGAAGCTGGGAGGCAGCATAGCCAGGACAGCTGATGTGAACTAGCCAAAGGGACATTCCCTACCACAGAACATCATGCTCCGTATATATAAAGTGAAGAAAGTTGGCCATGGGCCATGCCGACCACTGCTTGGGCATCAGTTAGTGTGTGGTGAGGAATTGTATTGTGCTTCGCTTATCTTTTCTTGGGTTTTATTACTTTCTCTGTTTTGTTACATTCCTTCTTATTACTATTATTATTTTTTATTTTTATTATTACATTTTATTTTTGTTATTAAGCTTTTCTTATCTCAACCCATTAATTTTATTTTTTTTCAACTCTTCTCCCCATCCCACTGGGAGGGTGGAGGAGTAAACAAGTGGCTGCATGGTTAGTTGCTGGATGAGGTTAAATGACGACAGGATAAAAGAATCTATCAGAAACTATTTTTTGTGGAAACCAGCTGGGCAACAGGCATGCTTCTTTCTGAAATTCTCTTGGGAGATGAAAAAGTTATGCGTTTCAAAACTAGTAAATTGCACTCACATTTTAAAAACAGTATTTATTGGATGGCTTCTGCTAAGGAGATAAAGTATAACTTCATTCATTTCAGTGGATATAGACTAAATATTGAGAGTTTGCAGAGAAATATTTCTTAATTAATACACCTGCTTTTATTTTCAGCAGATCTGAAACATCCTATTTTCTCTTTTCCTCCTTCTTTTTCTTTCATTAGCTCTCAGAAGTTATAATCTTAGGTCTAAATTCTGCAGGGTACTTGTATGACACACTTGGTGAATGATTAGCCTGGATAACCTGATAAAATGAGAATTTGAGTAGAAATAGCATATATGTCTGGACTGAATACTCAAAACTGTCTGAATCCGTTTGCCTAAAACCAATTATTTTAAAGAGGAAGGCAACCATCAGCAGGATTAGAAAACAATCAAATAATTACAAGGCTTTTGATAGAAAGAAGGAAATAGCCTAATAAGTATAAAATGGGCCTGAAAATTCATAACAGAATGAAGGAGGAAGACACCTTGGAGCAGAAATGACTGGAGTGAAACCTGATTTGGCACTGCCAGATATCACCCTACAGTATCACAGCCCCTGTCCAGGCCAGAAAGAGCAGCCTCTCTGACCGATGCTGTGAGGGTCCTGGTGAGTGGGTGCTCCCTGTGGAATGGAACTGTGGCTTCCACATCTCCCATAGGAGAGGTGTGAAAGCAGGGCAGCCTTACTGCCAGGGGGCTGATGTTTCAATGGCAATCCATGTGTTCTTTTAGAGAGGAGGCATGTTTTTAACTCGATGTGTATATGTGGTCTGTATTTGTGTGCCTGTGTGTTTTGATGTGATTAGAACTTTCCAGGATAAGTTTTGGATAAAATAAAGGTGTTTATAAAATTGTACATGTTTAACATCCTGCCCCTAGTATTGCAGCTATTCTGTTTTATTACCGATATTGATCCTGTATTTATAGTACACAGATTACTGCGTAACTGCATGTTGTTTATACATCAAAAAGTCTTTCAATCCCGAGATGATTTAAATTATGTTAGCTGAGTAGTATTTTCCTTTGACAAACTCTGACCTGAGGTAGACTGGGAAAACTCATTTAGTGATACCACAAAGGTCCATTGTTAAGAGAAAATAAGAATAGTGAAGTAGAATATTACAATCTCTATTAAAAATGGTGTTGTTTGCTTTATGAACTCTTTTTCTGAAACTATCAAAGAATATAATAAGAGCAAACCAGTTAAGAAAACAAAGAAAGATTTAATCAACATAATTTATTTCTGGTCACTGTAGTCTTTCCTGTCTACTGTAGTCTTTCCTATTGTAGTTCAACTACAAAGATGAAAACTACACAGCATAAAATAATGATTCAGCACATTGTTCACAAATGTATGAGTTTCTCTGCATGTCGATAACCTAAAATACCTGGCACTGTCTCTAGCTCTGTTAGTGATTATGACTCTAGGGAATCTCATTTAAATCAAGGTCTATTTTTTCCTTGTATGTACCTAGGGAGAAATTCTTAAAACAATTTCTGTATTTTTTAATGAGTTGCTGAAAAGAGAATCTGCATTTTTACTTCACTTTTCAGCATATCTTTAGAGCTTACTTGTTCATTTTTCTTTATAGCAGCAAGAGGTACACTCACCAAGTGCTAAAAATCTTTAAAGCTATGAATAATTTCCAGATGTTCCTGATAGCTCATTATTACCGCCTTCAGCATTTTTTTCTTTCCCTCACTTTAATTACACTGTGATAAATTTTCAGGAGGCTTTAGCTAAATAGAACCTAGGTTACACTTGAATAAGCCAAGATGACTATTATTAATCACTTAAGTTGATCATTATGATATATACTTGTCCTGCAGTGACCTGCACTTCACCACTTACATTCATTAATCTGTCATAAATATTTGACCCATTACAGATAGTCCCAAAACAAAAAAGAAACAAGTTAAAATACATTTCTTGAAGTACTAATTTTGATTAAGTTTTCTAGGGAACCTTAACACTTTCTAGTTATTTGAGCACATGAGATACTTTAGCTGTTCAAAAACAGTTTCCTGAATCTTTCTTTCAGATTTCCTATCTTGTTTTGTGGTGCTGGCCACTTCAACTAATAGAGAAAATTGAAACTGAATGACAACATAAAAACATTTGTAGGTATGTAAGGATTGACTAGAAGCCTCAGCTCTGGATGCTGAAAAAAGATAAATAATTGTGACGGAAACAACATCTTAAGATGCCCAATATTATTTTCCTTTAACCTCTTTCGGCTATATATGCTTCTGAATAGACTGGTAGGACATATTTACAGTCTTTGGTCCATCCTTAAGCTGGATCCTGAGGATTCTTCCGGTACAGAAATACAGCCATATAACCTGTTTCTCACTGGCTCAACACTCAAAAGCTTTTATGGTCTTTATTAAATTTACTGATGAAATTATTAAGGTGAGGTTAGTAACAGAACACAGTCTAAAAATTAAAGCCACAGTATTCGAAGTTTAATTCATGGCAATGGCTCCCTAGGAAAGACAAAGCAATTGTCACTTACATACCAATCAATTTTACAGAAAGGTGTCGAAGGACCGTCAAGACCTTAAGGCTGAAAAAACGGAGCAGAGATGCCATTCAGTGGAGGCAACCGGGGAGCCAGTGCGGGTGCCATTGCTCCACTCTCATTATCTCTTCAAAGTGAATGACTAAAATATTCCTCTATGCACCGCTGTGTCCAATGCTTACAAAACTATTTCTGACAGAATCAAGCAAGGATTGTTTGCCTCCTGAGGCTGGAGAGAACAACTGAAAAGGGCTCTTTGGTAAATGGAACAATGAACAGCTTCCTCTCTGGCCCACCCAATACATCACTTGACTTGTCTTCCTTGATTTAGATATGTAAATGGAGATGTGTCAGAGGAGACCTTATTTTCTTGAAGTCACCTGAGCAATGCTACCTGAGGTAGTCAAAGCATTTTATGTATCATTGAAGACCTACTTCAAAACAAGACGTTCCTTCAGTTTGTTCATCTTTCTTGGGTACTCAATATCTACGCTGTGTCCCCAAGTATTCCTACTTTCTCTTTTCAACTTGTGGTG
>VZZY01022219.1:77995-89387 GCA_013400335.1 Eurystomus gularis | reverse complement strand
ACTCAGAGTTGCAATCAATGGTTTGATGTCNGGTCACACTCAGAGTTGCAATCAATGGTTTGATGTCCAAGTTGAGACCAGTGCTGAGTGGTGTTCCTCAGGGATCATTACTGGGACCAGTGTTAAGATCCTTGTTGGTGACATGGACAGTGGTATCGAGTGCACCCTCAGCAAGTTTGCTGACAACACCAAGCTGTGTGGTACAGTCGACACACTGGAAGGAAGGGATGCTGTCCAGAAGGACCTTGACAGGCTTGAGAGGTGGGCCCATACCAACCTCAAGAAGTTCAACAAAGCCAAGTGCAAGGTCCTGCACCTGGGTCAAGGCAATCCCAAGCACAAATACAGGCTGGGTGGAGTATAGATCAAGACTAGTCCTGAGGAGAAAGAGTTGGATGAAAAGCTCAACATGAGCAGCATGCCAGTGTATCCCAGAAAACCAACCATATATTGGGCTGCATCAGAAGAAGTGTGGCCAGCAGGTCAAGGGACGTGATTCTCCCTCTCTACTTCCCTCTTATGAGACCCCACCTGGAGTACTGTGTCCAGCTCTGGAGCCCCCAGTACAAAGTGGACATAGATCTGTTGGAGCAGGTCTAGAGGAGGGCCATAAAGATGAGAGTGCTGGAACATTTTTCCTACAAGGACAGGCTGAGAGAGTTGGGGTTGTTCAGCCTGGAGAAGTGAAGGCTCTGAGGAGATATCATTGCGGCCTTCCAGTATCTGAAAGTGTCCTACAAGAAAGCTGGGGAGGAACTTTTTACAAGGGCTTGTAGTGATAGGACAAGGGATAATGGCTTTAAACTTGAAGAGGGTAGATTTAGATTAGAAATCAGGAAGAAGTTTTTCACCCTGAGGGTGGCAAGTGACTGGAACAAGTCACCCAACGAAGCTGTGAATGTTCCATCACTGGATTTAAGGCTAGGCTGGATGGGGATCTGCGCAACCTAGCCTGGTGAAAGTTGCCCCTGCTTGTGGGAGGGTAGTTGGAACTAGATGTTCTTTAACGTCCCTTCCAACTCAAACTATTCTATGATTCTATTTGCAGAGAATTTCAGTGAATTTGTTTACCTAAGCTGATTTTCATAGGAAAATAAGAAATTTTTTCAGTGTTAGTTTTGCAGATGGGAGCCCTGAAAATACAGTAGTATTATACAAATGCTCCCAGTTTTAGTTTTCCCAATCAGTAGATTATTTCAGTACATTTCCTTCCATAATTACTCATTACTGTCCCCCATTAGCATCCACTATCTCCAGAACTCTGACTGCAACAATTCTGATTCTCAGAAGTACATCTCTGACTGAAATCAGTCCTCACCTAGAAATAATCAACTTTACTCATAGTTAGTTGTCATTATGTATATATGCACTAAGCATAACAACTGTGGCATTTGACAGCTAAAAGAAATTTTCCATTACTTTCTGGAAGAAAGGATTTTTCATTCATGGATACTCATGAAATACAACCGATAAAATACCACTAAGTTTTCCCCACTAAGTATTTCATTTAACGTACCTAACCTAAGCCTACTGCTCAATACCCTCAATTCCTAAAGGATAGATGTAAGTTTTACAAGGTTGCATGTACCATTAAAGCAACACAAAGATTACCTGAAAAGTCATGGTTAAAAGGATCACAGAAATTACAAAGGTATTGAGGTCTGAACAGGTCTTAATCTCAGGTAGTTGCATCAAATACTTCATATGTTACTTAATTCTCATTTTTAAAACAGTATTTACATATTGTTAATTTGAATCTCATAACACAAAACAATATGCTACATCCACATTTTAGCCACATACGCCTGTTCTTAAGTATCCTGAATAGAGTTAGATGTTAATGTTTCACTCATGGAGGTCACTGTGCACAAGCAGATAAACTGATTCTGCCTCTTAGAACAATTAAAAGAAGGTAAACTTATTCAAAAGAAAACAAAAACGAAAGTTGAGTAAGAAGGGTTACAAGAACTGGACAGAGTAAAAATAGAACCAACACCTTCAGCTTTGATCCATGGTGCACAGGAGGATAACCATCTTCTCCAGGTGGAATGAACAACTCCCACTTCCCATACTCCATCTTCTTATATGGATGAGAAAATGGATTCCAGCCATCTGCAATATAAGAAAAAATACTGAATGTACTTATATTAATATGTGTCCAGTTACAATTCAAAGGTACAAAAGCGTGTTCCATCTTTTTAAGAATAAACTTCAGTGACAACAGACACATACTTTTATGTGGGAGTCTGCAGCTGGTCTGAGGACTCAGAGATGAACCTTAACCTTGAACAGATAATGATGTATCCCTGAAAGAGCCCCGGAAGCCCTGAGGCTGAAAAGTGCCAGGGAGAGAAGGTGATAAGAGACTGAATGAGCACATTCCACAAGGCAGAAGCCTAGCAAGAGATGAGCAAACACAGCAGGAGTCACAGCTTAATCATTAGCCAATTAGCATCTTCAAAGAAGCATAGGGACAGAGCATTGAGTGAATTGCTTTTAGCAGCTTTCTGATGGACAACACTAGGAGGTCGTGCCTTAAGGCTTGGAGTGTACAAAACGTGGCCATTTCTGATAATAAAGGTCTTCAGTTTTAACTCTCATAGTCATCCTGAAGTCCGTTTCTCTTCTCATTCGTTCAGCGCCAACACTTTTATATCTGATACTACCATACATATTCAAAAGAAGTTCAATAAAATGGTTAAGATTTTCACATGGAAACTATACTCCAACTCTCATTTGACAATGGTTAAATTATTACTCCTATAGGGCAGATTTAGATTAGAAGGAAGAAGTTCTTTACTATGCGGTCAGTGGAACACTGGAACAGGTTGTCCAGAGAGGTGGTAGAGGCCCCAAACCCGGACACATTCAAGGCTAGGCTTGATGTGGCTCTAATCAAGCTGATGTAGTTAGAGATGTCCCTGCTGACTGCAGGGAGGTTGGACTAGATGACCTTTGAAGGTCCCTTCCAACCTAGTGCAGTCTATGATTCTATTTCTACTTTAATTTTCTTTGATCAAAGTCAAAATAAACCTTCTCTGCCCCCAAAAACTGATTTTAATACCACAAAATCACAGTGGTATGAAAATAATGGCTAAAAAGTAATGCTTAATGTAAATTTAAAACCAAAAACCTCACATCCTAAACAAGCCAGTAGAAATATTTTTTATACCACTAGGGAAAAAAGCTCATCAGTAGTCATTAGAGAGAGGAAGTGGACAAAAGGTAACTAAAACCAACCTTCATAAATTGAATGCTCAAACCAGGTCTGGACACACACTGCTCACTGCCTCTATGGTAAGAAACTGATTCTCTCTCAATTCACTTATTTATAAAATAGGAAAAATAAAAGGGGAAACTGCAGACAACTTAGTAGCAACAGCTAGGAAACCACACAATACCGTATAATGACATCAGAGTCATGAAATCTGGCCTGAAATGCCACGGTTAAGGTAAGTCTTGAAGAAGATTATTTTTTCATTAAAAAAGTTCACTGAACCAATCTTAGATTCCATAATTGAAGATTCTTTGTCCTCTCTGAATTCACTGAGCACTGGAAACATGCAAGGTTGGTCATTATGACACGTCCAACTGAACAGACATCTGCCATAGTTCTTGTGTGTTTGTATGCATGTTCAAGTTTAACTCATGGGACTTAATATAAAGCTTCTGAACTGATAGACTTAGGCAATATAACCATTTCTAGGCTAGAAGGAAGTGGCAAGCCAAGCTTAAAAATGACTGTTTTTTCCATTGAAACGTGTATCTCATAGTTCAAGGCAATAGAGACTTCTAAGCTAACAAGAAACCGGTCAACAAAAAATTACAAGATGTTAAAGCAATGCATGCTCATCTTCCTTCATGCTAATCTATCTGCATGTCATAGCCTGTCATACAAAAAACAAACCACAAAAACACACCTCAAAGAATAATAAGCTGCCTTCAGTGACTTTCTATTTACAGGAGGTACTCATGATCCTATGCAGGTACTCTAGCGGCTATCAAACTGCTCACACTCTAATGTGTAGTTCCATGATTAGTTTAAGCTAGTACAAAGCAATATTGCTACTAAACATGGCAGTCAGGGTTAAAAAGTAATTCAGTGAAAAAACTGGACATGCCAGTGGAGCAGGATCATAACTTTTGGCACCATGAAAATCCCAACAGGGTAGGTAAAGAGGTGAAGTTATGTTCATCAACATATTTTCCTAAACATCAGTAATCAAAAATATTATCTGCTGTGCAGCAAAATGACTTCTCTAACAATACATGGATGTCTTAAGTTTCAGAGAAAGACCAGGCTGCTTTCCAAGTTGCTACTTGCTCTTATACAGCTGTTTAAACCCAAGAACTGCCAATCTTTAAGGAACAAAAATGAAAGGCACAAATCAAACAGGCTAGACAATGTGACAAAAATAAGTATTTAAGAAATATTCTAGTACCTATTCATTTTACAGTAGAGAGCAATGTCAAAACCAATGAAGAAATTATTATAATAAAACATTTCCCATTTCCAAAACAGAAAAACAATTAACTCAGTATTCTATTTAAATGATAGCTTTTATCAAGATTAAGGTATTTGGATAGCATAGACAAAAAATACATTAGCAGAAGGAAAGTATTTACTAAACTATGCTTAATTAACAGCAGAACAGCTTGTATATTTGTAAGATATAGATGGAACTTCCCTCTTGGTTTTACTCTGAAGTTTCAATCAAAAAAAAAGATAAACACTACTAACATCTATTAAGGCTACTAAGAGCAACATCAAACAAAATACCTTACCAATAAAGCAATCCTCCTTAAAAGAATGTCAAAACTTGAAACACTATAGTGTGTAAACACTATTAATAAATATTTATTTTACTTTATTTCAGGTAAAAAAAGGTAGTATTTTGGGGCTTGAAAAAAAAGGAGAAGAGTTAAAACCAGTGTATATTCTTTTCAACTGCAAACAGCTAAACTGTCTGAAATAGACAATTCCAGCAATAATGGGAAAACAGAAGAAAGATGAACATCTTAAGAAGCTGCAGGAAGACTGCTTTAAGAAACATGTTAAGATTTATGGTACTCAAGACCTTCTTACAAATTACTACCAACTCTTTCAAACTTCTTCCCCCTGCATAGATATTTGATCATCTTTACTGCTTTTCATGAAAGTCTTTCCAATTCAGCATGAAAAGAAGAAAATATGCCAGGTGATGACTTAATATTGAGCAAAACAAAAAGTTACAGCAAAAGTCTTAAGCCCAACATCTATAAACCTCATTTGGGGAAATTGCCTGAAGTTCATTATGCACTTAATTCTTACATTATTAAAGAAATTCTCACAACCTCTGTTACAACCATCTCTCCTCCCTCCTTTAAAGGGGAAATTGCTGCAACTCTCTACCCATTCAAGCATCTCTGGTCTCCACAGACAGCTTTAACAATTCTGCCCAAGTTGTTAGTGGGTGGAGGGGTAAGCGTAAGCAATACTGGGTGCTGCTGTTAATCCTTCCTCAGTCACAGTCCATTACTGAGCATCCATAGTTCATAACTTGATAAATGCAAAGCAACGCCCATCTGTCCCAGATGGTCCTACTTAAAACCACTGCTGAAGAGGAACTCCTTTAGGAAGATAAACAGAAAGTATGGCCTTTTTTTTTTAAGGGCAAAAGGCATAAAAAGTTAAAACACCCCCAAAATTGAAGGCTTCCTTCAAAGAGGAAGTAGCTCAGGCTTCCCTCAATTTTACTGCTTAGTTTTCAGATCTTCCAGCAAAACAGCCAAAAATGCCTCAAAGAAAAATAGAAACCCAAACAAAACCTTAATAGCAGACTATTCAGAAGTTAAAAATGTAAAAACAAAAGAAATATCTTAGTTTGAGAACAGAGACTTCAAAGACTGTCAACAGCTACACACAAAAGGCTGAGAAGATTACCACAAGTTCAAACAACCAGCTTGAATAGGTTTTAGGAAAAAGGACATCATAATGGAAAAACCCATAAGCCATACAGAAAGATGAGCTTCTACACAAAAGTTCAGACCCCCTATATATATTTTTTAACCCAACACAGAAGACATCTTGAACAGCCTGGTACTTTTAGTTTCTCTTATCTCTGTGATTAGATCTTCCAAAACCAGGCAATTATTTAAACGTTACATCCTACATCAGCAACATGAGGCACAAGGGAATTTCTTGCTCAGATCTGCACCCTTAGAGTGCCATAAATCATGATCTGAGCCAGCCAGCCCATACTCCTTCCACCCTCCAGCCGCAGCAGAAGCCTTCCCCACTAGTGCAAGAAAAAATGAAGCAGAAAAACTAAAACTGACATTCCAGAGCAATCAACATTTTAGATCTAACATTAGCTGGAAGAGAGAAGGTAGCGAAAAGAAAAATGGAAACTAAAGAACAGAAACCACAAGTATGACAATGTATTATAGCAAATACTGGCTTCCAGATTAGTGTATACAAATGCACTCTTTCAAGCTTCCTAAAGCCAGTAACATTTTTAAAAATTAAAATGTTTTTTATAGATAACCCACCAAGTCTCTGCACAGCCAAATACAATTTTGAGTGTTGTGATTACCAAACAAATCCTGTGAGTTACCCCTAAATCTTGCAGTTCAGTGACTAATTTTGAAATAGTCGATTGTAAAGCAGCAATAAATTGGCAGTAGTCACCAAGTTCTTAAGCAATGCAGCATGCAAGTAAAATATTCAGTGTGTTATCACTGAGATTTTTCTAAGGCAGCTATAACGTTGATACTGTCTCTAGTATCAGAAATTCAGCTAATTGCCTCATACGCTTGATTTACTTAAATGCTAAAAACACTAGTTGACAAACCTTGATGATTTTGGATGTTCATTCAATACTTAAAGCATTGTACCAGAATACCAGATATAATACCTTTTACCCACCAATCATGGAGTTTTAAAGGAGACAAGAATTCTGAAAGTATTGACAACTTCTTGAATGTGTTTTTCATTCACCAATTCAAATACAGATTTGTGTGCTATTGCTAGATTCTAGCTTTCTTCCAGAACACAGTGATACTAAGAATTATTCTATAAATAGGATAATTCATTCATGATCACATTCATTACAAGTGTCTTAGAATGAGGTACAAAAATATTGTAATTTGGCCCAAAATACATTAATATCAAAGCTTTTATCGTCTGCTATAAGGCATAAAAAGTCATTCACAAAAAACTTTACATTTGCAGTACTAAGGCTTCCCATGTCTATAATTACAGAAATTAATTATTCATGTTTATAAGCACAGTTCATAATAAAGCTATTCTCAACTATCAGCTTCATTATGGATTCTGAAGTTTAAGCTCTCTGGAACAGTTCACACTTGCCATTATAATTTAATAGGTTTTGATCCTCAAAAACTTATCAGATTAAATAGTGGAGACAAATATTGTGTGCAATTTTTTGTGCCTCTCCATCAAATATCTAAGAGTTTTGCAGACAAGACCATATTAAGTAAAACACAAGAAACACTCCTATCTATTGCCTTACAGGAGAACTAAAAAAAGCATAAATTGACTGGGTTTATATTATACACCATCATATTTCTTTTGAAAACCTGAGGAGTTGCTGTCATTTAAGTTCCATGTTTGTTTCTTTGTATAAGACTTCCAACTTCACCCCACATGGTTCAATTACAGTTCTCTTTATAAAAAGTTGTATTAAAAGCAATCCTGATATTCAATTTAAATACCATATAATCATAAATTTAGTTTGAGTCTCTAACCTGCTTGAAAATTTAAAGAAAGGTTAAAAGGGATTCAGTTTTAATTAAGCATCTGTAGCAACCTGAATCTAAATCTTAGGTTTTTGCAACCCAATTTCTCATCAGAATATTATTAAAGCTCATCTGAATTGAATGACAATCTTCTATTCCTCTAGGCTTTCTGAGTACATTATCTTCCCCTTTGGGAATGAATACTTTACTATGACTGATGAATATGATATATAGGACAAATGCAGTTTTTCCACATTAAAGTTAATTTCTTTTTTACTCTTTTGACTTCTTACTGATACATTTCATTAGCATCTAGATACAACTGCTCTATGATACTAGTCCTAAATTTTTGCTTCATATGATCTATTACATGAAATATTTTAAATTAAGTATACAGTTTAGAAAACCATTCCAGTTTTTAGCTACTGTATTCTAGTATATGCATACTTCCCCCAAATCTGTCAAGCCAATTTACAAGATACTTTTTTTAAAATATTAGATGTTAACCTCATTAAAACTCTTTTTTTAAATGGCCATCTATTAATATATAGATTTAAAACAAATGCATTCTAGTCTTTGACTGTGTTAAGTAATTTAGCTTAAAGAGTATTATGCCCATCACAAAACCTGAGCCATGAGTGGAGTTATAGCAAGTAGGAGAGACAAGGAAGAGAATTTTCTGTGCATTTATACATATAAAGCTAAGTTATTAAAATATCCTCATCTAGCTATCTTGCAGTCAGTATTGCTAGCTGAAATCACTATGTAGCAGTAGGTGAACTATACGAATGATTAATTATTCAGCTTTGAATCAGAGGATGTATCTGATTCCCATGTTAAAATTCAAGTACTATACTCATCTATTTTATCAATGTGTATTCCAATAAAAAGACAAGGAGTGTTTCAAGGAAAGCTACTCTATCACTAGGTTAACTGTATCAAACAGCATCATCGCCAAAAACAGCACTGCACTAGCTTCTCTGTGAATATTTATATACTTTCTTTTGCTTATTCTATAAGTGCATTGATCTTGGGTCAATGGAAAAAGCGGTACTAAAAGAGATGACTATGAAGCACTGGAAAAAATCTTAATGGATCTGAAAAACACTGCCAAGGGTAGCCCATTTATTTCTTCATTACTGTACACATTTGAAGAAGCTTAACCACAGTACTTTAGAAAGCACCACCAGATATTATAACTAATAATATATGGAATTAGACCTGCAATTTTCAAGTTATATAAGCACATGCAATTTAAAGTTCATGACTTCCTCAAATATAGTTTGTCCTTACAACAGTTTTCTCAAACAGGGGTAAGGAAGAAGGAAAACACATTTAACTTTAAATAGAAGTAGTTAACTGCCTCAAATTGGCAATTCATATACTTTTTTGTAACAAATACACAAACTGAACATTCATTGGACTAGTATTTCCACAAAACAGAAGCTGGATAAGTAACACTGCATACTTCTGAAAGGCAGTCAAATGAACAAAATCATTTCACAGATGAGCCAGCAATGAAAGTACCCTGATAGACTAATACCTAACACTGAAGAAAGGATAGAGAGAGGAATGGGGAAAAAAATAGAACAAACCCCCAAACAAAGGGGTGAGCGGAATTAGAACTGCAGGATTTCAGAGCAGAAATGTATGTCACTCGCATTTAAGAATTTGCAGCACAATTTAAGTGTGGCTAGCTAGCCTTCTGAATAAGAAGCAAATTTGGTTTTGTCTAATTCCAAGTAAGTGAATCGTCCTCCTGGTTCTCAGAGTAAGCAATGCGATTTCTCCATGTAACTCTGCCACCATCCTTTTCTGTTAACATCCTTCCTTCTCATCCCTTCAAAACAGAACATCACCTACTCTTTCGCACATATTAGTTTAATTTTCTGTTACCATTTTCCAGCAGAACTTTTGCCTACATTCTCATAATGAGTGGGAATTCCAAAGGGCCTTGATCCTTGGACAACACTGTTGTTAGATCAGTAAAAGAAGATAAAGCAAATTTCACTGTTAGTTCTCCTTCTGTGCATACCGTTTCATAGAAGACTAACTGCAGAGCTTTAGGAAAAACCTCAGGTAGTTGAGATGAAGCCTGAAGTTGTAGTGTAATCAGGCTAGTTCCTTTACACAAGTCATTGCCTTACAGGTATTAAAAACCCCAGTAGATATGCATAATACTAACAATACCATACAAACACACATTCTTAGGCTACTTCAATGTAGAGTAAAACATTATTAGTTCAAGTCATGACATACATTTTTACTATCAAAATGTCACCATTGCTACAGAATTCTTTAAATGAAGAGGATACTGATCTATAAAAATAGCACAGGAGAAAAGAAATATTCCTAAAAATACTTACTGAAGTCACCTGTGAGAAACACTGCTTCTGCTCCTGGTGCCCACTCTTTGCAATATATTCCACCATCCACAAATTGGTTAACTCCAAAGGTTTTGTAACTTTCTGTAAATTTATCAAGGCCTCCTTCATTTTCTTCAATATTCTTCAGGCGGTTATAAAACAGAGAATACCTTTCAATGAAAATAGATAAGATTTTTTAGAAATTTTAGTGTCTTTCTTACATTAACAGGTGTAAGTACATAAGAAAACATTAGGTGAGAGACACTGTCATGCTGTTTCCTAAGACTACAATACCAGATTCACTGTTCTGTACAGGAATAAAAAATATCAAATACAAAACATACAATTTTTCCATGGTTGTTACAGTTACACAGTGCAAAGCTGCAATCTTCATGTTTGTCTGTATTTTCTCTACTTTATGGGAACAGTTGGCACTTAAGTTTAAAAATACAAACTCCTGATTGGCAGTCAAGAAATCAGTTATTACTTCACAACAGGAGAACTCCACACTCTGAACAGCCTAGCACTTTTTCTTCCATCTTATTAATATCAGACACAGGCCTCCTAGGGAGAGTTGTATAGGCTTGTTACATCTCTCACAGCCAGTTTTAATAGACAGACAGGACACTGGAAAGTTTGCAGTACAGCACGTAAGTACAGAGAAAACAGCCTGGTGCTTGCAGAAAGTGGCTCCTTACAACCTTTTTACAGAGACAATCAGCAAGACTTTGCAGTCCCCTGACACTTCAACAACTTAGACAACAAAAATTATCACTTCGTGAAAGTAATTATTTGGACCATACCCTACTTATACCAGTAGGATTTGAAATGCCCTAAACCTCTTATGTAAAAATATGCTAGTAGCAGCTTGGAGGTTTTTGACATACTTTGCTATGTTTTCTCAAGAAGTTCCCATCAATTCAAGAAACACCAGATGTACAACATAAGAGTCAACTCTGATTCCTAAAATGTGAGCTGTTATGGAAAGAAGCACAGCTAAAAGCTTCAGTTGAGCATTTAATGATACTTGTACATTTTTTGTTGTTTTAAATAAGACATTCCCAATAAAAATTAGAAATGCGTTTGTGTTCTCCATAAATGGAAAGGAATCTTCCACAATGTGTAAAAACTAGTAAGAATCCCAGCAAGAACTTGTCTGCCTCATTACACTTACTGTGTTTTGAAAAAGGGAATAGAAACAGAAAAGCAAAACTGTGCTACAGGATGATAACTTGTTGGTTTGGTTTTATTTAAAAAAGGGGGGGGGGGGGGGGGGGGGGATGGTC
>VZZY01022219.1:46291-77988 GCA_013400335.1 Eurystomus gularis | reverse complement strand
GGGGGGGGGGGGGTGGGGAGATAGTCTGTTTGCAGTGTCAGGACTTAGACACTGCTCTCAGATCTGTTTTCAAGTTTTGTTTTATTATTGACCTAAAGTAGAGGATGAAAATGTCCATTTACTGGTTAAGGTAAAATAACATTACCTATATTAGAGTACTATGAATACTTTAAAGGTTAATCTCCCAGCAATTTTTTTATTAAGACTGATGTTCACCTTTAAAAACAACAAGATTTGAAAATGATTCAGGATGCGCTATAGCAGTTACACTCAACTTTTTGCCCATCAAACTGCATCATTCCTTCAAAATTTGCTCATGGGTATAATCTTCAGAAATGCATTACACTGCTCTGATAATCAATTTCATTTATAGGGCTTAAGAGATAATATTTTCTTAGATTTCCAAATATAAGTCTATTACACATACACAAACCCAGCTGACTGGCTTAAGTTTTAACCAGCTGCAATCACAGAAAGCTATATATAATTAAAGTTTAAACACAACCACAGAGCAAGTAATGAAGTCTCAAAACTTCAACATGTGACATTTGGTAAAGGCAAAATCACACCATTATTGAAACGTTCTCCTTGGAGGGGGGAAAACTGATTTGTATAGCTTTAAAATTTTAAGCCTTCCTTTAAAATATATAGATTACATTACCCAGGAAGACAGTGCTATCTGCAAATTCCTATTTCTTAGCCATGCACAAGCTGCTTCAAAATTGCTGCCTGTCACATGTAATTTTCAACTAGGTCCAGTGAAGCTGTAGTAGGAATCCTTTTGTACATAATACTACAGGTAACTGTTTTAACTCCAGAGACAATCTAACTGAAGACAAATTTGACACAGTCAAAATACAAAAAGGGCTTTGAGATAGGTCATCTACTTAAAATTAACACAGAAATCCCACCCTGCCCCCACCCCCCAGCTTGGTACAAATACTGGTATAAATAGCTGTTAAAGTTAACAGCTTTAAGAACACCTTTTGTTTGATATGATATGTTATTTCCCACATTCAGGAAGAAGTAGAAGTGGCAAGCTTCATCTTTAAACAAAAGTCAGTCATAAAAATCTTTGAAAGCTGAAGAGGAAGGAAATGATACATTTATTAACAGAAAAGAACAGCAGGTCACAGAAAAGGACTGAAATCTCTGCAGAAAAGAAAGACACTATGGCTTCATAAAACCTAGAGGTACACACATGCTGACTGCCTACTGCACTTTTCTCAATAAGTCCCCCATAGCAAAGGAGAATCACACCCATCCATCTCATTCCAAAGAAATAAGCAGCCATCAAATTAAAGATTTAAGGGTGGTTTTACAGGGTGGGAGAGAGAAAAAATGGACTTTCAGAAAGCAATTTATGGTCGGACTGGATGATATTGAAGGTCTTTTCCAACCTAAGTGATTCTACGATTCAATTATTCTATTCATGTCTTTGGTTAAAAAACACTGCAAGTTTCAGATCCTTGTTACAGAAGCACTAAGTGTACATCCACTGTTTCAATTTTTGTCTTTCAGTAAATTCAAATTTTAGGCAAAGAGATCATAACAATATGTGAAGGGTTCATGCGCATTACTGTAAAAAAAACTTTTTTGCTCATTTCAGTGGTGGTGAGCAGGATTACATGCTCAAAAAATTTGGAGGATAGGGATCAATAAAGGAAACACTAGAAAAGCTGCTGATCAGATACGTAAAACATCTTACTAAGAGCTTTTACATAGGGCAGATTGAGCAATTAATACAGCACCATGTACATAAGTGCAAATACTCTTCAACTTGTACACAAGCACATTGCTTATGATGGAGCAAGTTAATTCAGGTATTACTGCTGCATCATCATTGCAGAAATCACAATTATTGAAACAATTTGAAAACAGCTATGGAGAGTACTAGTTATTTTCTAGAAAGCATTTAGTTTTACTTTTTTAAAAACCATCTCCTGAAATTATCAAGCGTAGAATTTTAGTTTGCTCAAAGTTCATTAAAATACCACTAACAATACAGTTACTTGTTCTGTGAACTACTCTAAAAAAAAACTTATCTCAGGAGATGAAACATATCTGGACACAGAACAAGGTTATGCTTCATAGAAGGTCCTGTAAAACAGCAGAAGCATAGTTCTGTATCCTGTTGCTGCTTTAAAGAAAAGGATTCAGTTAAGTGCGTGCTCATGACCTAGATTTAGGAAACTTAAGGTTTTGCTTTCACAGAAATTGTCTTTCACTTCTATATTATGGAAGCTTGTTAAACATTTTTTAACTTCCAAACAACTCCAGGATTATGCACAGAAAATGACAGGAAAGTTTTGTTCAACCAATTCCAAAGATTTATACAGTTCACTAACGGCAGTGTTCACTAATGGTGTTAAAAGAGGAAAGGTAGACAATTTCATTGATAAGACTGCATTTTGTGATCCCCTCTTAACACTGAAAGTTGTATCATGCTCAGTTATGTATATATACTCATATAATACATATAGTCAGACAGGCTCTGACACAGGACATTTCAAAGGTGAGACAATCTTAAAATTCTTGACATCTGAGTAGAGTCAACAACACTGTCCAGAACTACAAGTCAGGACAAAAGGCTGACTTCTGCCTTCACACTTTTCAAGTCTTCACAGCTTTTGATAAGTGACTGCAAATTCTTCAGATTTTTCTACTTCCCTGCATTGAAGTTGACACTGAAGAGGATTAGACAGTAAAAACTCTCCCCAGGTAAGCCTTGAAAAGTACAACCATTACATTTGGGACAAAAAAAACCTAAATAGGGCAACAGCTGTTAGGATGAAGGTTGGACTAGATCCTGGTGGTCCTTTCCAACCATAATGATTCTATGATTCTATGAACTGGATCCACAGACCTCCATGTCTGCAGTAACTGCAAAAAGTTGAACATGAAGTCCCTTACTACAGCCAGGTGCAACACCACACACCTGACAAGTGCAGACAGCAGCAGGGGGCTGCTTTTCATGTATCCCTTGCTCCTGGAGTTCTTATGGAAAAGTAAGCTTTTCAATTCAAATCTCATATCCATTCATCTTACCTCTGTTAACAGATCAATAGGTTTTAAAACTAAAATACCAAAATTAGGTGTTTTCTTCAGACTTCCTGGAAACAAAGACTCCAGTCTTGGCATTTCCCCAAGCACACAAACCCAGCCTGAAACAAGACATCTGGTAACAGAATAGTACTTTTAGAACAGCGTTTCCCCCCCTCAACACCCTCCTCTATCACTATTTAACTGTGGAATACTAGTAATTGTAAACATTTGGAACAGGGTCACAACAGCCTTTTCCTATTGTTACATTAATAATTTGTAACACAGCATTGCTTTAAATCCCATGCTTTATATGCAGCTTTGTTTAAACTCTTACAATAGAAGTGTAGGAATTGGCTGACTTTCCATAGAAGAAGGATTAAAATATCAAACATTAATTGGTAAAATGGCTACCCAAAAAGCAGTTATCTTGCCAATAAAGTAAGCTTCACAGAGAAGCAGTAAAGACAATATTAACTCAGTAACCATTTCAAGGGTTTACATTTCAGGTGAGCACCTACTCCTCATACTTTATCACTAGAACACGCTCAAGTATTTTGTCTTACAGATACCTAAAGACCTAAAACTTACACAGTAGAAGTATACAGCTATCTGCGAAAAAAAAAACCAAAACAGAAAAAGATGGCATGAAATCTTTCAGTTCAGTGGAAAGCTATATAGTTCTTGAACATTTCTTTGGATCTTTGGCAATCAAAACACAAAACTCTGATGTTGCAGTTCCTATCACCACCGATTTCATTCAGCTATAGATCCTATTAAAAGTCTCAGGTATCTATTAAAACTAGTAGCTTCAATATGAAGCATAAGAAAAAAAAGTTAAGCCTCTCCTTCCTCCAGAAAGTCAGCTGTCTTAGCAAAATAAGACTTTTGGAAGACTATTGAAGTGTGATGGCAACTCAGACTACTGAATTAGGGCTCCACATAAAAGCCTCTATTCTTCCTAGCATAGGTACTAACTCCTTCCTGGCCACCCTGGAAAATGACAAAAAGATATTAGAATATTTTAAACTTTTAGATTTAGCCAGGTAAGCTTTAGTTTTAGGCATCACCATAGTCTGAATAGAAACTAGTATAACTAAAAACACCTTAGCAGTATGCAAGAATACCCTCATTTAATCAGTCTGGTGCTGAACTCCAAGATGGCTGCAAAACTTCAGGACATTTTTATGCCCATTCTCATGTCTTTTTATAAAGTTGTAGTATTACAGTTTATAGAACAGTCAGCTTATTTTAAGAGCTGTGGTGTCAACACTGAAATTAATCATTTTAGTCACTCTTCTGCTTATGATGCAGATTTTAGTAGCTATTCATCTTTCAGATTTTTTGTCCACACCATCTTGTATCATAATTTCCTTCTACAATATTGGTCCAGTATTAATGCTAATTTATTCAAAACATGAAAGCAAGTGGAGAGACTCTGACAATGCTATCTAGTGTCCATATGGAAAGCCCAGTTCTGCAGATACCAAAGGGAAAAGGATATGAAAGAATATGCCCAGCAAGGTACTCTCTGTAGCCAAAACCTTCCATCTTTACTGTAAATGCTTATTTATTAAAATGTCAGTGTTAAAAATAAAGCTACAGCTTAAAAAAACACAACTCTCAGCTACTGAAGTCTGTTACATTTCTTCCAACGTAGATGTTAGTAAGACTAAAAGATCAAAAGCAGAAAGGGAAAAATGGTTTGGTTTTCCCCTTTCCTCCTCATTTAAACAAACCTTAAGAAACAATGTTTTAGATTTTGAAATACCATTTGTCCTACTTAGCGGCTTAATCCTGAAGCCACTTAGGGGAATGCTGCCTCTTACTTTCAGTCTTCCACTCTTCCCTGCCACAGAAGCTGTACCAGCATAACATTAAAATAGGGAATAGCAAAGCAATGAGGCAATCCAATCCTGTCGTGTACCATCACTGGCATTATCATGAACAATGCTATTCATAAAGTTACTGAGATTTCTGAACTCCATTTTCCAAACTGCCTTGGGTCTTCTCATACTTACTATGACTGGAAAACTGCTACAGCGCTTTGCTGAAATCACAGGATCCTCCTAACATTCACACACAGTAGCTCTGTTTGAGGGCTAACATACCATCACCTTCTGCTCCAAAATTATACTGTCCTGAAATTCTCCTGCAGTTTTCCAGGACTCCACTGACTTCTCTGGGCATTTTTACCTTGAGGCTTTTAAAGTATTCATGTGTCTTGTAAAAAAAGAATGCAAACCATCATATCTCTGGAACAATATTGAGATTGCATGCTGTTTCCAGAGTTATTGAATGAAGCACACTGTGACGGTACAGGAAGACCAGGGCCAGTAGCGAGGAAAAAAGTTGGGCAGTGTGAAACTCATTCACCTAGAGGTGTGGGCAGATCACCAAAACATTCTGTTTTGGTATGGATCCACTCTATCTTATAATTCCTGTGGACAATCAAAAGGATCAAAAAATTGTAACGAAAAAATTAAAGTCATCAGTGTAGAGGCATGACACTTTCATCAACATAATACCATTCACAGATTACTTCTTTATAGGATAAGGAATAAAGGGACAAAAATATTTATCTTCCTACAGTAATGTATTATTTAAATAACACATTTTGAAATTTGGCAAATAATTGAAAAGTGCAGATTTTAGTTCTGATAGTCTACTACAAGAACACAAGAAAGGATTAAGAGCTGGTTTTGTATTATACACCAAGAAAGGCTCGGGAGCTGCAGTTCCCCTCCTTTTGCATCTAGTCAAAAATGTTCGTCTGCAGCAGTAAAATTCACTTAGAAAACTGTTATCAGACTCCCATGTGATCTGCCACAACCCTAAGGGTAACTAGTCAAATTCAACAAGCAACACGCTGCAGCATTTTATAGAGCCTGCCCATAAAACAGGCATTCCTGCCTCCAAATTTGCTATGATACATCTATACAGAGCCACATGATCCAGGCTCACTGGACCAGGGCACTAGCTTTTTGATCTCCACACTGCAGTCCCCCATGTGCAACAGGCATCTTTAACCACCATTACTAAATTACGGAAGTGGTAACTGCTACTTATGAAGCACAGATGTCAGGTCTCTGATAAAGACTGTGCTGTACTATGAGTTTTCATGGAAAGTCAGAGTAGAATTAATTTCTTTCAAGGTAGTCAAAGGAAGAAAGTGTGGGAATATGAAACTGGACAATCCTGAAAGAGCTGTCACTAATAATGTCCATTTCTACCCCTGCTGTGAGCTGTACTACTTGAAAGAAAAAAGAGGAAATGAAAAGATGAAAATAGAAGTTGAGAATGTAGATGCAACACCTCTGAATATTTTGAAATAAAGAGCATAGAGCTGTTCACAAATTACCTTTTCTAATATTGCTGGCTACCACTTCGAAGATGCAGTTAAACACTTTCACTGACACCAAAGCCAATGCAGAGGCCCTGCTCAGTTTAGTGAGTCCCTGATTCTCACCTTCTTTACTTTGTAGTTAGTTATTCCCTCAAATTGTTCTCATACAGCTGCTTATAAGGGGATGGATTGAAGGAAGACAGGATCAGGATGGAAAAAGTTCTTCCTAAACCTCATTTCTGCAGTCCAACAAATCAAATGCATCAGACCTTGTTGAACTAGAATTATGCGGCAGAAGCAAATTCCTATTTGCAGTTGCTTCTTCAACTCCATTTGTCACTAGTGAAAGCATATCAAAAGAGAAGCCTTGGATTTTTATTTCATTCTTTTCTCCACCTCACTTTACTCACTTTTCATTTGACTATTCAGGATACTACACAAAGCAATCATACTTAAGGGAAATAGTAAAGGCACAGTAAATCTCAGGTAGGTATGACTACTTTGGAACAATAGATATACTGTATTTTACCTTACATAAACTATGTTTTAGATAACTGACTTTCACTTTCTACATAGGGAGTCTTTCTACATACTGTCCTATTCCAGTAACATATATTTACATAGATAAAGCAACACCTGAACATATGTAATCTTTGAAGTGTTAGAAGAATTCAGAGAGACATATTTCAGAAGTACAGGATTGCAATGGCTGCCGTTCAGAGATCCAGAAAGATTATAATTTAGTTTGCTTTTCTACAGGTTAAAAAAAGTTACATGTTTCTGAAGTCATGACCTTAAGCTTGTGCATGGCTAAATCTGAATTTCCCAGCAGTTCTAGTTGCTCTATTAAAATTTTTCACTACACAAGCACTTTGCCTCTCTATGAAGTCAGAGGCAATTTAACACATTTTCAGCTGAAAACTAAGGATTCTGCAGGTTGTCCAGTGATACCCAGTTCCTTTCAGGTGTAATAAAATTAATTGCTATCCAACTAATTTGGGGATACAGTTATTCCAATAAGGAACTTACACAGTTAAACCATTTCTGCTACAATTCCTCCAACCATAATGATTTATTAGTAAGCTAAGTTTATTAGTAAGCTAAGATCACCCAGCAGAGAACTTATAAGAACAAGCAAGAAAGATAAAAATTTCAAAAGTATCTTTTCCCGTTTCTCTACTCCACAGACAATGAACGCCAACATGCAATCTTATTTCTTCCTTTCCAAAAAACAGGACAGCTCTGCTCTGTGCTTTGCTAGTTTCCCCAGATTTCTTTAAAATTTACCTAAATGAACAGAGGCAGGGCAAGAGATTCAGCAGAGACTGCTATTGCTGAATCCCATATACACAGTGGCTTTTCAATAGCTACATCCAAAAAGCTCCTTCAAGTAAATGCAGTAATTTGAGCATCCTTATGACTTCTCTCCAACTAGATGGGAATAATAATATTGGAAGCTCTACTGGAAATAGAAGCAGAAGTAGTTCTACAAAAGAAATGCAATGGTACCCACAACACCTTACTTCAGTTGTTACAGCTTCTGGGCACTTCCCATGGTAGGCAAACAAATGTAAACTCCCAGCTCTTTGGATGTTCCATAATTTCACTATGGAGAGGTAACACAGCTTTGTGTCATGAACTAAACACACTATCTTAAAAACTAAAAAAAAAATCTTTGTTTGGGGATAATTAATGAGTGTTCACTTGCTCTGTTCAGGCATTCATACAGGACAAGTGACTGATTCAGCATTAACCTTTTCAAAATAATTTAAAGTGCAGTGACATGCAAGTCAAGCCCTAACAACAACATCCATTCTAGTATGCAGGAGCACAACAAAATGTAAAATCTGGCAGAAAACAGAAGAAAACTACAGAGTTTAATTGATAGCCTACCAGCAGTTGCTATTTTTAAAAGATATGAAGACATAAGCTATGAAGTCTAATAAAGTTAAATACCTTTCAGTAGTTTTTTAGCAAGCAGATTATTTGCTGACTTAAGTTCTGTCACTGTGCTTTCTACACAACAAAGGGGACTAGAAGCAAGCCTCTTCCCTGCTTTACACATTGGGATAACTTAGTGGCTTCACCAGCATTTGACAGCTGTAATATTTTTGCTATCAGCTTCGTAACCAATATACACAGTGCTCAACTCAGAACCAAATGCAGGAGCGATTACAGGATGTATCAAATGCAAACTTAATGCAGTCATTTAGTAATAATTGCTCCACTAACTTATTTAAACCAATCCACTTCTAGAGAACACCCTTCCCCATAGTATTTACAGGCTCTTACCTACATCCATATACTTTTCTTAATTTATCTCCCCCCTTCAGTTTATTAGGAACACATGGATGCACCTCACAGGAGAAGCATAACAAATTACTAGTGTTTAGAAAGAGCAAGAGACAATTTCTTTCTATCAGAAGCCTAGTAAACTACATAGAAACATCAATTCAAATTATTAGTAGAGGAAAGAGGTGTATACAGAAGTATTAACACTTACTATAAGAAAACCATTTTATCTTTACCCTCTATTGAGATAAAAGGTATATAGTTACTTCAAAGACTAAAAGACACCCCCCCATAAACCACACTGAACTCCAAAAACCTTACAATACTAAGCTATGTTACATTTCCCAGAACAGCACAGCTATGTATATTCTGTATCTGCCAAAGTATTCAACACAGCTTCCCTGTCATGAGGAAACAGTATAAATAAAACAGCAATTAGAAAATAATGTGACTTCTGTATGCTTGTTCTTTGTACAAGGAAACAAGTTTACCAGTAGCATACTTTGTTTCACACATCTGAACACTTATCAAATAAACAGTTTAGGTATGAGATTTCTTCATTTAGTAATCATTGTCTCACCATCCCTCTGCTAAGTAGTCTTAATTATGCATTAATTGTACACTAAAACCCCTTTTTCAGATGCAATAATTTGCTTCTCTGTTCTGATGATATCCAAAGCAAATTGGAGTTCTTTTTGAATAAACATAACTACAGAGAAACACCATCATATTTGATTAGAAAGCTGCAGAGGTGTAGAGAGACAGATTTCTTTCTCAAAATCAGTACTAGACTAAGACTGTGTTAGCTCATGTTTCATATTACACAAGAGAAAATAAACTGAAAGGTCAGTTGAACAGTTACAGCATTGCCCTTTTCCAAGGTAATCAGCAAAGCATGTAGCAAAGACATGAACAGAAGCGTGACTGGAAAGACAGTAGCTGATAAAGAGACTTTTGCTGCCAAAAGTATGTGGGACAAAAATACTGCTCTCAATGCCCATCAAGGAGTATGGCATACTGCAGGCCTTACTTCAGTAACTCTGATTTATTACTTTAATTTGAAATTGTGTTCTTGCTAAACAGTCAGCTTTTCATATTGCCAAAACACAGTAGAATATTTAATACTTAACATTAATCACATTTGCAGGTAAGCTGCAGTAACAATATCATTATTAATTTGTTTGTAATAGGAACACAATACAGTTAAAAATTCATCTCATTTACTAACGCATTTTTACTTTAAGTACGCAAATTCTTGTTATTCAGTACTATTTAACTGGAAACTGCAGGGCAGATTTCCCCCATGTATTAACAGTGCTTTATTTTTCCTCTTGAAACAAGTATTTCATGGAACCTCACAAAACATTCTACTCACCATAATAACATACACTTAGAAACACCTTAATCTGGAAACAACTCAAATGGTGTATTTACCAGAATTAATTTTTAATGAAGCTGTAAATAATAGCATATCAATTCCCATTCGATTCCACTATCAACAATTTCTAATAGACTATCTTCGTATTAATAGATACCAAGGTCTAGTTGGGGAAAGAGTCAGTGACTTGCACAGCACTAGTACAAATCTGAAATCAAAACACAAACTAAAAGCAATAGCTACACAGGAGGCTTCAGGAGAAAAAAAAATGCACAGAATTTCCTAAAGAACTTATATCATGCCTTTTTATGGGCAAGTGTCATTACCTCTTGAAGGTCTTCAGTAAACCGGAAGTGTCAGTCAGTTTCATTTCTAAAGCAATTGTGTGGTGAGAACCAGCCCACGTATCTCCTATGGGTTATAGGAGTTCTGCACACAGTGACGAGATACCCTGGACTTCAGTAACTATTTAATTTCATCTTAGTTATTTAATAAAGCTATTCTGAATGTTGTGTTTGCGGGTTTTTTTATTAGCTTGCCACAGCAGTAAGCCTAAGCAGCCATCTGCCTCTTTTCAAATTTGTATTTCAAGTCTGCTGCATCAGTTTGGTGTCCACATTCTTAGCAATGCTGCAAGTAGCATTAACTAGCATAAACAAAGCTCAACACAATGCTAAGAAAGACTTAGCTTTCTAAATAAACACCCCAGGAGTCAAGAATCAAGTTTTAGTTGTCTACCAAACAGGAAAAAGCTTTTAAGCCAGAAGTCACTTCTGATTATGTCAGTGAAAATGCCAGATATTCCTCAATACCTTAGCCATCCAACCCACTTTAGCAGGCACATTCTATAGTAAGAACCGTTATTTGAATTTCTTAACAGAAAACTGTGCAGCTGCTCTAGCTACAGCTTCATTGTTAAATCTCTGTAAGCCTTACTTCATTTCCTTTTAAAATATGCTCCAGAAATTAAAAACAAAGTCTTGTTTTAATGGATCAGATCAATGGCTTGAATATTCAAGCAGCTGACTATTTGAAAGTTACTATTGAAATTTACATTAGAAAGTTAAATAAAAATTTTCTCATGCCCTGATAACCAAAGAAAAGTCTCCTTTAATACAGGGCTATTGCCTTGTCAAACTTCAGAAAGACTTAAATGGTTAGCCATCTTAAAAGGCTGTCAAGACAATGGCTAGAGGAAAGCTTCCCACAGCAACACCCAGCTTCTTTACTACCACAGCACACCTTGCTCTGTGTAACAGTTTTCCTCTCATCTAGTTTGACCATGAACCTAGTATTTCACATTAATTCTTTAAATCCTAGTAGTTTAGCTTCAGTTTTAGGATGTGCATGTATTCATACACCACCTAAAAAAGGTGTTTTGTCTTCCCTTTCTCATGCACACAAATATATTCCCAATGTAGGTTTCTTCCTGGCCTTTTAACCATTTGGCACGCACTTTTGAATTACTTTTATTGTGACAAAGAAAACTTCAGAACACCAGGAAAGAAAAGCACATGTGAGATTTTTACACATGAAGAATAAGATAGAAAAACAAGTATTAAACACAGGATAGGAAAGTACACTTCTGCTTTTGTTAACTGACTACTGTGCCAGTTTTAATCAGTCTTCATTGTTTGATCAAGGCATGTTTTCTGTTTAGGCTCAGTAGCTGTACAGGGCTTTTCATACAGACCACACATTCAACTCACCCAGCATGCCTGGTCTGTTCGCTGTGTCCCCTGTTATGCCAGTGAAGAAAAGTAACTCTTTTAGAAGACAATTTTAAGGAACAAAATGTTGGCCTCCAGTGACTGGAATTAAGATCTGGAGGAAGGAACACCACTGAGGTACTTTACCTTCTACATTATCACACAAGCTTGAGGCACCTTAACAGAAGAACCACATTTGGCTTTAACAGCAAAAGCCTGTCTACATCTATTTTTCAACTGCTTTCACTGCAGACAAGACCAACAAGGAAAGCCAAGCACTCAAACAGTTGTACAATCCACAATGCAAAGTGTTTATAATTTAGTATCAACACACTAGAAGTCTAATTAGAACTTGTGTACTTAAATGCCTGTAACTAGTCCCAGGAAATCAAGTCTACTCCCAAGGAAGATGAGCAAGCAAAAAGCCTGTATTGTTTTTGACTGCTGCTGTGCATGGTTTATACAACAGCTTACTTCATTCATGGCCAAGCATTTTCAAGTTGCAGTCTAAAAGCTGCTCTGTTTCCAGACTTCAGTAAGTACCAACATAAGAAATACTAGTCATTAACTAATTTGCACCATCATCCAAAAAAGAGAAGTATAAAAATAAAATTCTCAAAGTTAGTACACTGACTACTTAAAAACAAAAGAGTTTACATTTCACATAGGCCAACTGTTCTTCTGAAACATTAAGCTACTGTATCTCCTTGATGCAATTTTTAATCTGACTAAAATTCTATGAACTGCTGGATGCCAAAAGTTTAAGCACTTAACTGCAGAAAGAAGACCAGGCAGCAGTTGTTGGATTCATCCCAACCGCCTGCCCACTTTCACATGATTTAAGTTCTAAGTACAGATGTCATAGTTTCTTAGGCATCTGCCTCCCACTGGAATTAAAGCTGTATCTGATGTTAGCAGATAATCATAGAAGTCACCATTATTTTGCAGCTTCAAAGCATGTGCTAAGTCTTGTCCACAATGCAACTTGCCTGTCAACATTAAAAATCTTGATTCAAGTTTTGAGTTGATATGACTAAAGAAAATTGTAAACAAAAGAGAGGAGTGAGTATTAACTTATACTGTATGCAAGACTCGTAAGTCACCTACCATAAACGACTCAAGACTTAGCAAGACACTGAAGTTTACATGAGAATTTTAAATATCTGAAGTGATGAGGTAACTTGCAACAAAGTAAAAGCCACTTGCAATAAATTCAGGGGGTGGGGGAAAAGGGGGAAGCAAAAAAATCCAGACTTAGAAAGCCTGGTATTGCCAGTGCTAGTCATCCCGATATGCTTCACACCCAAGTGCAACCATAGTCTTACTGTTAGGAAATACTACTAAGAAAGCTTCAGAGATCATGGAATATTCACATTTGTTTAATACTAGGAGTTAAGAAATACAAGGTGAACAAGCTATGTACTGAGTGGAGAAAAGTTCTGTTTTTACTATTTCAGATTCATTTTTGCTCCTTAAGACACCTTCTAAAACAGCTACCAAAGTTAAAAAAGTCTTTCATATCAAATTTTAACGTAAGCTTTATTTACATAGAACCTATTATATAGGAAAATCAGTATTACTAAGCATTCACTTCAGATAGATAAACTTGAACATCAAAAAGATTGAGCAAAGTAGTAATGTACTATATGTTGGACAGCGTTTCCCTTCTGAGTAATTTTCCACCCCTACTATGACATTCCCATGACTATTTAGTATGGTTTTAACTCTTTATAGAGGAATTTAGACAATTTACACTGGCTGACCTGCTTGAAAAGTTGCATTTTAAAGTACCTAACACTAAGTACAAAATAGAAAAAGCACTGCACTATACTCCTGACTGAAAAAATCTAAGTGTGTATACAAATATCTACCAAAAAAATGGATGTTTACATTAGGTGTATACACATACAACATCCCTTCATTCTCCCCTCTCCCAACTGAAACACATTCCTGGGTTTGGCTAGGATATGGTTAAGTTTCACAAGAAGCTGGGAGGGGACACAGCCAGGATAGCAGGACCAAACAAGCCAATGGCACATTTGATACCATACCCCCATCATGCCCACTGTATAAGGAAGGAGTGAGAGCTGCCCATGGGAATGGTGCACAGTTCAGACAGGCAGCAGGTTCTGGGCAGCAAGCAGTTGCTTTGTACATCACTGTTTTTACATATTATTTCATTAGCACTATTATTGCTGTTTCTTCTCTCTGTGTTGTTCTATTGAACTCTCCTTATCTCAGCCTACAGATTTTTCCCTTTTTCTCCCAATTCTCCTTCACATCCCACGGGCAACAAGGGTGGGCAGGAGGAGTCAGCAAGCAGCCACACGGTGCCAAGTTGTTGGCTGGGGCCAAACCACAACACATACATACAACAGAACATAAAAGTAATATCTCTTTTATTGGAACTAAGCCTAGAAACACTACTTGCTCCAATTCTCAGGCTGGAGAGCAGCCAAAGTAAAGCCTTACAAACTGAAGCCAAGCAGGACAACAGGTTAGTCCCAAAGCTTCAGTCAGCACAGCCTCCTTATTTGACATCATCTTGATTCACATCAGCACAAGGGAATAACAAAGGAGGAAAGCCATGAGCCAACAACTCTGGGTGTTCTGTTAGGAAATTAGCCTCTTCATTTATGAGCTATGCATCAACAATAACGCTAGTAAAGACTTCCAGAGCATCATGGAAGAAAAAAATAGCTGTAGGTACACAATGAGTTAATGTGTTTTTTTTTTCCTATGACAATGTATTCAGTACATCAGAGTATCTTGGGTATTTATTATTCCATAAATAAATCTATAATCTCTAAACTGTATATAACCCCCCAAAATTCCATACTTAAGCCTTTTCTTCTTTCCTGGAGAGCCCAAACTCACACTGAGCTTCTACAAGGTTACAGATACGTTAGTATCTGTAGACAATCTCCTGTTCTTTCCCTCCTAACACAGACAGCTTTGTGCACTGCGTTAGAAGCCTTTTTCAATTGCCATCTGAAATGGTACAAGATGAGAAAGACTTTAGTGTAAAACGTGCAAAAATTGACAGAACGGGTACCAACTAGACAGAAGAGAAAAAAATCTTCCTTTGGACCAGAGCCCAGAGAAGGTGAAGAATCTCTACCCCTATGGGTTTGGCACCCAAGAGAATAAAATCCTCAACAATCCAGTCCTAATTCAACACTGACTTGGTCCTGAGCAGGCAGCTGGTACACAGCTTTCAGAGGTCTCCTCCAACCACAACTGTACCTACTGAAGCTAGCCAGCTCTGCTTCAGAAAAGCAAAGAACATGACAAGATACATAAAAACAACAGTTTAGATAATGACTGAAATACTACAAGCACTGAAAATGCCAAAGCATTCTAATATATCTTAGATTACTGGCCACCACATAGAACTCCCCTAAGCTTGCATTTATTTTCTTTGTATGTGTATCTATGTACACAAATAAAGAAATCCTACAGTGCTAAAATAGAAAAAAAATGGACAAAACAGCCGAGCTTATCTAGAAAAAAGTGCTGCTATTGTTATGCAATTTTTCCTCAAATAACCTTATTAGCATGTTTTTGCCATAATTTGTAATCAGTTAAAGTAGTTACCAACATATGTAATGTGAACTTCACAGCAACATTACTTGTGTTTCAATTATAGCAACCATATATTCACAAGGAATTGATACACCTAGTTATTTCTATTTTAATTCCTTCTATGCAAGTTACATAATTGCACAGTAAAACTATATATATGTGTGTGTACACACACAGTTTACATATATATCAACCATTATTTCAAAGCATTCTGGAAGTGTAAACCAATTTAATACTGACAAGAAATTCTGCCGTTTTCAGCACCGAAGTATAAAACACTTTGGATGAAGAATTACAGGTACAAGATTGCATTCATACTGAACATTATCCAATACTATAGATTTTTCTTCCTCTCTCTTAGGCTTTTAAACCAAGTATCACTTGTGCAATTTCAGTCTTTCTTCCTGGATAACTAATTAGCTCAAGAGAATCTGTATCCAAGTATTCTGCAACAGAGCGCATCAAACTTCAGGGAAGGTAATGCTACCACATCTCTTCTCTGAAGCACAGAACTGACGTTCAACAGCATTTTCTCTACAGGAAAGGGAACCCTTGCTTTCCATCTCTCCAAAATCAGCAGGAACAAGATGCTACCACAGCTTAGCTTATGTACCTTCCTGCTACTGACTGACAGTCCTCCTCTAACTGCTACCATCAGCCCCTCATTTATGCCAGCAATGGGATTTTTGATGTAAAATTGTGTCAACATGAGTTTTACAAAACCTAGGACCTTACCTTACACTTCAGGCAGCTTTTGGTAACATTAAATCAAGTACATTAGCCCTAATTCTACAACACTGAACTTAAAAATCCTGAATAATCAACAGGCTGGGGGGGAAGTCCTTTACAAAGGACACTGGTCTCCAGGATATTAAGGAACTTAATCCTAAATTTTCAGGACAGCCACAATGTTCTTTGAGGCTTTTGGAGAGGTAAATGTCACTACTTCAGATAGTTCTGTTTAACATGCCTTCCTTCCTTTGCAGGCTTCCCTTAAGACAAACCAGGACACCTCTACATCACCAGGGAGGGAACCAGACAGTTTGACTCACTGCAGTGTGATGACCAGAATTAGCTTAATGCCCACACAGTCTCTTACACAACAAAGGGCTACAAGTATCTATCTCCCTCATTTTCTCAGGAAGCCTGGATTCTTTAATGATTCGATCATTAATTTTCTTTCAGAAAAATGCTTTGTTATTCTCACATGTGCTTGTTAAATGAACTATATTTCTTTTAAATGTTAAGCCCCACACCATCAAAGAGTGCACTGTTTGTCAAAGTTTACAGATACCTTTGTTCAGAAAGCACTGGCGTGCCCTCCCAATGCATTATGTTACACAATACACTCGCATTCGGTTATGACAAAAAGC
Organism: Eurystomus gularis; assembly: GCA_013400335.1. NCBI lineage: Eukaryota > Metazoa > Chordata > Aves > Coraciiformes > Coraciidae > Eurystomus > Eurystomus gularis. The sequence continues at coordinate 61,263 of VZZY01022219.1, read as the reverse complement.
TTTCAGCAACAGACCAGACAGAAGAGACTCTCGTAGAAAGGCCCTTCTCACTACTGGTCCTTTAGTACAATTCAAATATGTAAGCACAGGCCAGAACCACAGTGGCTTTCCCAAACGCAAAATATCACACAGCTGATAGTCATTTCATGTCCCACATGGAGTCACAGGAGCAAGAGAAGCTCACACAAGGTTATCAGCATGTGAGTTAAGTGCCATATCATGCAAGTGTGAAGGGGAGAAAAATAAATGAGACTCAGGTCTAAACTGAACATATGTTATTTCCCCTTACATGGACTTTACACACAGCTGAATAAAGATTTTCAACTTGCCAGATGACTTCTTGAGAGAAACTTCAAGATTATCAATTATTCCTAATGAAGCATAAATTTTTGGATTGCTTACTGAGAAAAATCCATGATAAAACCAAAATTTTGAAGGTGCATCAGTATATGTAATGAAAAATATTAACAAAAACTGACCCCAACAATGTCAAAGAGCTCAAACCAGTAATTCATCCCTCTTGTACTGTTAGAGAGTTGCATTCTACTTGAATTACTTGAATTTGAGGGCTCACATCTACACTCTAACACAGCTAATATGGATTTCAATACCCATACACTGTATTACACTGTTCTACTAAGACCCTTTAACAACAGTAATACCATCTTGATGGAACACAGTGACACCCAGAGCACTCTTGACTTTAAACATTTTTCACCTCCCCCCTATCTTCTCCAATAGAGCTGTCCATGAAATCTCAGTCTTGGTCAGCCTATTCTGCACAAAGCTTTAGAAAAATCAGAAAAGTCATTTACAAACTGCAGGCACTTAGTACTCACTTTACATTTGACAATCAAAAGCTTCAGCAAAACAGATTCAGGAAGCTAATCTACTACAGACATACCAAAAAAACACAACACCCCATACCTCCACAAAAAAGAAACCTTTCTGGTTTAAAATAAATAAAAACACCCAGACACCTGAAAAATTTTATTGAGATACACCATTAAAAAGTATGAAATGCATTACGAAACCAGCTACAAATTACTGGTTAGCTCCACTTTCATGTTACATGGTTTCTTTGCCACAACAACTTTTGGTTCCTCAACAAAAAAAAAACCTTATCCTTATTTTTATCCTAATCATCACTTTAGGCTTTTGCATGATCAGAAACATCAGAGCTAGGACTTGGAGCCATCATACCAAAATGATATTTCTCTGTGCCAGAATGAAACAAGCATCAGCCTTCAACCACTCCAACAAGGTTGTAAAAAAGTTTTAGTAATTTTAAGGTTTTATACCCACAAATGCCAAAACACAGCACAAACAATTTCTGGTCTTTATTCTCTTGCTTCTTCTCAACTAGTCATCATCACTATGGCATTTTATTTATGGAATACCAAAGGCTAAAACATATACCTGTTCAACTCAATATGTACGTATTGTGTTTGTATTAAGGACTAACAGACATGATGGTAAGCACCATTGTGTCTGACATCTATCATGGAGTAATATTGACAGAACAAATGCCAGAAAACATTACAGAGTGTGAAAGCTGCCTCCTCTGACAAATCCCAGGATTTCTTACAGTTCCTGGCAGACAACACATACAGCCTGGGAAAGATGACCAACACAAAGTTAGAGAACAGAATAAGGGAACAATACAAGGAATCTTAATTTTCTCAGCACATCTTGAGCAACCTGGTCTAGTGGGATGTATGCCTGCCATGGCAGGGGGATTGAGCTAGATGGTCTTTGACATCCCTTCCAACCTAAACTATTCTGATTCTATTATTTGTTGTTTTGAACAAGAAAGCACAGGAGAGATGAAATTTAGTTTAGAAAATGTAGAAAAAAAATCACAGTTTACTACTGTCCCATTGCTTTCCTTCATACAAATTAAACATTGCTTGTACTAGACAAACCTTATTAAGCGCTTAAAGAAAACCTGTATGTGTAGAAAGCTCTGTGGCATTTTTACTATTAAACAGCCAACTACATACATATGCTGCTGAAAAGAGTCAACAATAGCAAGAGCAGCCTTTGAAACTGATGACCCACAGTAACCAGGAAAGCCAAATACCCAAAGTCCAATCTGTTTCCTCTTAGTACAGTCCACAAGTTACACATGTGGTGTCAAAATTTGTACTTCAGTCACTGAAGTCACGTATGTCTGAAGGAGTTATGCAAGTGTACCTACAACAGTCTGACCTTTCAAACTGTGAAGACTATTGCTCTAAAATGAGGCTTACATTAGAAGTGCTTGTTAACGTATTAGAAAATGCTACTGGTAAGCAATATCCTTTTTGCTGCAAAAATCCTTAGTGCAGATACTGTTGGACCAAGGAATTCATCACTACAAGTTTTGTCTTCATTGGAGTAGGCACCAGCAACAATTTGTATTACCAAAAGCATACTCTCACACCTATAAACTATATTCACTGTACAATCACTTCTCCAATATTGTTATGATACACTGGCAATGTCTTTCTGTGGACATTTTCTACTTTCTGTGGACTTTCTACTTCAGTATCTTCCTTTTTTGGTTTCCCTGCCAGATAATGCAATGATTAGCCAACCTACACCCTAGAACTGACAAAGCATTTCTGAGGAAACACTATTATTATAATTAAACAACATTAACTGACAGCTACTGGATTTTCAGCAAACTATACCGATCCCCACCATGTCAGGATGAACAAGCTGTTCAGAAGGGTATCTGGAAAAGAATCAGATCTTAACAGCTGTAGCATTTCCTACCTCTGTAGTGCCTGGGAGATGTTTCTGTCAGTAGTCATTGTGGTCAGAATGTTCTACAATGACACACAATGGACATAACTGCCACTTACAACTACCTCCACTTTAAGCTAGAAACCTCAAAGTCAACCATGACTGTTGCTGAAAGCTCAGTCCGATGCCTGTTTTGATGACAATACATTATTTATGACACTAGCGAAGGTGATGCCTTGCTTCTCATTCTGCAATTCAAAGGCCCACAGCTTAGATGAAGTTTTTGCTCCCGGTATTAAAGCATTTTTTGGATGTAATTTTTTTCTACTATTTACTGTTAAAAAACTAAGTAGCTTGGCCAAAATACATAATGGCTGATAGTCACACTCAAAGACATCACTTTTTATCTTATAATACTCAGTCTATAACTTCATGGTCCAAAAGAGATACTATTCAGAAGGCAAACATACTTTAATCCAGTCATTGTTACTGTGCAGTAACAACATTCCTGGTTTACTGGCTGTGCTAAAATAGTTGACATCCAAGTGCTATTTAGGTCTAAATTTACTAAATTTTCAATTAAGAATAGTCATTAAGTACCTAATCTTTTTGTAAAGCTTTTCATGTTATTCCTAGAATTCACAGGTTGTAGGTGAAATACATGTATCTCCATATACAAATGGACTGTGCTCTTCCTCATTTGACCAGTTGTGGAATAGACAGATACCTTCTGCCAGTTAAAGGTGTCAAGGACTAGGTTAACCTCTGTACTATGAACAGTACTTTTTCCATCCTGTTACCAGTTCATGGAAAAAGTGGCAGATTGCTTTCCTCAGAAGAAAGTGTATTTTTGAAAAATCAGATTTATAGATAGAGTCTTCTGCTGCTGTTAAGAACTTTATCAGCATCGAGGAACTTGTATTTTTATTATCCAATTGAAAACAAAGTTAAGCAGTTAAGTTTAAACTGTGAACACCTGTGGAAACACTATACTGGGATCCTTGCAAAAGACCTTGAATATGAGGAGCTGGTGACATTGAAGAGGGCCTATGTGCTCTGTTGGGCCTTGTACTCAAGGCTTAAGAAGCCTGAACATTAGCATGAGTAGCCAGCCACTGCATGGGAACTGGCTAGCGTGTCCCATGCAGGTCTGTGAGGACAAAGTGAATTTTAAACTAGCTTGTGCACCATCTTCAGCCCTAAAACATCCTCAGACCTACTTCTGGAAAAAGTTAAAATCAGAGAAAAGGCAGTTCACACTGAGTTAGAGTTCACTTCATGGAAAGTGCTGAGGATTGCAGGGTGGAATTTATACATAGGTAACACAGCTACATTTCCACACATCACATCAGTACCTGGCTTTATCACTCTATAGATTGTCAGGTAATTAACATCTCTAAACTCCCCCAATCTTGCCCTCCTTCTGCAACAGTGAGCCTTTTATCCATGGTCTAATCAGCAACTTGAGAAAAATACATATTTTATACATTACACTTTTAAAGACTGACATTGTGAACCAAGATGCCTTCCTCAAACAACAAAAATGCATCACACCAGCTAATAGAAGTAGTATCTTGAACTTCTGAGGAAAGTTCTACATACATCTACCATCAATATTATGTGGCATTTAAAACTGAGGGCACTGGAGGGAGATGAAGGGGTAGCCTTCAGTTTTCAGGCAGCTTTATTTACAATAATTAACAGTGTTTAAGTGAAGCAACAAATAATCAGATTTATGAAGTCATACCTTTATTTTCAGATAACAAGACAGAAGTAGCTAGAAAGATTTTTCTGTCCATAATTTAATGATACAAAGAAAATCCAAAGAAGTTTTGCAAATAAATCTAAATGCTAACAAGTCTTATTTATAATTTTCTGTCTGAAAGAACTCATCACTGTAATCACATTCAAATTACACTGCAATAGCATTACTATTACAAATCTGTTTGCTGTTTAAAAAAAGACTGTTTGCAGCCTGACTTTTTTTCTTATATACTTCTCAATTGTTGTAAACAGGATTAAAATAAAGCAGCAATATTTTTAAAAACCTTTCAGGTGTTTATCAAATTTAATATTAAAGAACTCACTCTTAGTAGAAAACTCCTATCAAATATGCCATATATTAAGTTAACGAATTCCATAAGCCATAGCTAAACCTGCCAATGCACCCCAGTGGAGGCTGGCTAGAAACTCCTCCAAAAAAAGCTCTGTGTATATACACTTGTGCATTAAGTACATTAAGTGCAATTAATAAAGATTTTATAATGTATTTTCCCCAAAAAGCTATAAAGGAAGCAGTACAGCAAACAAAATTTTTTTTCCCCTCTCTCATTATTCAAGGGGAGCATATGCAAGGAAGAAAGAAGAAAAACCTAAACCATTTGATACTGTCATCAGTACCAAACTACTACCTTAATCTATTTTTTTAAACCCTTCATCACTGTAGGCTTTCTCCCTTACTGCCTGACAAAAGACAGTAATGCCTATTTTTATTTGCTTTCTTTAAGAAAGGAAAAAAACTGCTTAGACAATGGATACAGACCAAAGCAGCTAACCTAAATCCTATGCTTTGCTGCAGTCTCTCTTCTGTCCCTTTGGAGTTTGTCAGTTAAAAGTATTTTTCAAGTGGTGCTACATGCTGAAACTAGTTTAGTATCCCACAAGTACTTGCTGTTGTTCAAAACCACTGCTAGCCCCTAGCAAGAAAATAGCCAAGAGCTGAACAAAGAAGGAAGCACAGGGACAAAGAGGATAGCACCTTAAATGGAAAAAAGATGGAGCCAAGCAGATACAGTTATTTAACCTACTAAAGACTGGACCAAAGGGAAAAGATAGTACAGCCACCATACCACTTGCAAGATGAAAAATTTAAAAGTTATTGCTACAGTGGTTATTTTTCTAAATCACTTCTAAGTGAGAACAAAATATTTACAGAACACATCTGATGCCCATCAAAAGAATGGGAAATGAAAAACCTTTTCCAACAGACTATGCTTCACTGAAAAGGCTCACATACAGGTTCACAGAGCACATGCCATTGGCAGTACTGGACACATACTGTTTACTCCTGAAAACTGAAATATTTTAGTACAAACAATATCCATCTATTGAACTTGAAAGATATGATAATCCATGAGCTTTCCAAAGATTAAGTTAAAGCCTGGGAGTTCATGCCAACTGAGAGAGAGGATTTGTTTGTTCAGACAGTAGATTTGAATCACCTGGCTCATTCAGCATGCAGATGTTTTTTACCTTGTTCTCCGCTACTTTAACATTCTCATAAAAAACCTGTAGTCTAAACAGACACTGGAGTATGTCTTTTTCAGTTCTTTTCTCTCCTTTCTTACAAAGGAAGGATTTTCTCCATTTCTCTCATATTTCTCCTATGGATTTTAAGTGCTTTGGCAGGGTGAAGAGGGCAATTACAGGAGGGTGGGACAGAGAGGAAGTAACATCAGATGACAAGTCCAATCAAGATACAAATTAAGGAAGGGCTTGAGAACTGACAACAAGCAGTTATTTGCCTTAAGTTCTTACCTTCATGTATAAAGCATACATATTGTGATATATTCAGTGGTTCTCTCAAATTTATTTCTCAAAGAAGATAGATTTTAGCTTTAATCTCTGGAGAGCCCTTGCACCAGCTCCTGCCCAAAACCACTGCATCTACAATTTCACAAATGCTTCTATGTGGAGTCACTGCTACTGTTTGTGTAACAATACGAAGCTATTGTGCAAGTATTTACAACCAGCATGCTGCCCAAATTTTCTCAAAAAAGCTGGCCCAAAGCAGTATGCAACACTTCATATTTCTATTAAATTTTAACTATTTCTTAGAGGAGTGGCATTTGGCACAAAGAACTGTTTATGCAGGACAAATTAAAGCTTGTTGAAAGTGATCAAATATTCGTAATTTCAAAATACTCATTAATTACCTTATGGTTTACCAATCCCCGTATCTAACACAATAGGCATCAAAGAACATTACCAGTAAGACTTGCTTGCTTAAACAGGGATGTCCAATGACATTTTAGAGAGTGTCAAATACCCCAAGCCTAGCACATAGAATGGAATTTATTAAACTCATTATTTTGCTGGGATAGCAGGTACAGTACAATCAGGATGGCCCCTAAAGCTGCTAAAATGAGCTGCTGAATCCTATGTTTATGCAATAAATTCATTCTAGATGGGCAATTTCCAAACAGTTGTGGTAGTGCAGCATGTGTTTTCATTTAAAACAGTCACTCAGCATGATTTTGACAGGAGTCTTTTGGATGATTCCCCCTAGCCCTCCTGACTTTCCTCCAAATCATCTTACCAAATGCTTATACATCCAAAAACTTAGATCTGATGATACCACATCTATGTGTGACCATGGGAAATGCCTAGAGGCACATATGTGCACATGCATGTAGCCTGCCTGAAAAAAAGAGAGTGCCCTCAAAACAGAAGTCTGGCCCCTGGCAGAGTTTAACAACCATGTCATGCATTTTTTTTGTCAAAAAATCCCCATGCTAACTGTAACAAACTACCTACATCTATTTTTGATCAGCACTAAAAGTTTATTTTCCACTTGTCTTAATACAATGTCTCATAAAAAGGCTTCTCTATTAGCTGCCTCCTGAGTATGACTGCAAATGAAGAGCAGACCCTTAACATTGCCAAGAAATAGAAAAACAAGTCTCTTCCAGTCCCACATCTCTGCAATGTTATTTAACCACCCTTCAAGATCAATGAATTCTGTTTGTGTGTGTTAGCTTATCCACATACCTATAAGCCTTTTCTTGACCAAAAAAGTGGTGTTTGATTTTGGTTTTGAGTGGGAGAAATTAAGAAAGAAATACTGCTAAACTTGAAGTCCACACTCTCCCAAAGTTACTACTTTGGCAGGATTTCTCCACTTTTCTACTTCTACCATAAAGGACATCATGCTTCCTTTGGTCCCTCATAACACTGTCACTTGGAAGTGGGAGGACTCAGATCCCAACCTTCCTTTAATGACTGTGGAACAGTAAACAAATTGAGGCAAATCACTCAATGAATACAGGACTAGTTCACAAAAAAAGGGCTGAAACTCACATTTTCTATTCCATGAACTATACATTTAGAAGTTAGTTGTGCGCCTGAGCATCACTTAATTCCTTTTGCAGATGTAGGCTTTTCTTTTAACTTACCATAACCTTTTAACAGTGGTACTTCTACTTTGGAGAGTAGGTCCACCCTCACCGGAACTTCATGCCTCACAGCGAAATTATTTTCTCTCTCTAACACCAAGCACATGGGCAGACATGCCAGCACAAAGCCAGGCAACACAGCACACCAGAACAGCAAGGATACAGGGGAGCCAGAAGCACACCATGCCTGAGCAAGAGCTCCAAAGAAAAAAGAAGGGTGTTAAATATAAAGCATTAGAGCTACCACTACCTTCAAGTAACATAAGTCAACAGAATCAGAGCTTCATGATTAAACTGTCAGTAAGGCTTTATTCTCCAAGTATACCAAGAGAGCAGGTTGAAATAAACTTAGCATTAGCAATATCCATATTAATGGAATAGTTTCAAGACGTTCACATAAGTGAACTTAGTTGGCCTGGGTCAGTAGACAGGTCTTCAGACATCTATTTTGAGATATCAAGGGCCTACACTAGAAATTTAATCACAAATAATGTCCAGACAGCATACATTGATAAGATGTTTCCACAAGCAACACAAGGTGAAGCAGACTTTGTTGTACTAAGCAGCTTGGAGCCCTATTCTTTGCAGCACAGCCAGGAATCATCACTAATAACTGGCCTTCAACTTGTTAACATGAGGTACTATAAGAACGTCAAATAAACTGTCAGATACTTGGGGAAGAGGGAGTCATAAAATAGCTAAAAACTTTTGGCAAAATATTTTATTTTCCAGAGAAAATTCATGTTTTAAACATTTTAAATACAAAAATGTGATCTTGTTGCACTTGACACATTGCCTTAGGACATTATTTTCTTTTTAAGCTAATGAATAACTGTACAAAGCAAAGTTTCAGAAGTACAAAGTAAACTGAAGCCTGAATGAGAGGTTTTAGATCTGACACAAGTGAAAAGGAGCTTCTTTTGTGGAATAGAGAAGATGGAGCAGCTAGGATTGGAAGGCATAGCAGGAGTAAGTAGAAGGTAACAGGGAGACAGAGGAAAAGAGAAGTGTGTATATATAGATATTCAAATTGAACAGGGGGAGAAAAGCATCTTCATGAGATAGGATGTCAATTTAAGAAATTCTTCCATAACAAGAATGCCTTCTTTACAGCTTAGTAGTAAAGAAACATCCATAAATACTTGAATTTAAAGTATTCAGCAAGATAAAGCTTTTCTTCACTATTACAATGAAACAGTAATTAGATTCCCGGTCACATAAACTATTGTTTTAAAATTCTAGGCAAATTTTCAGAACTCATCCAACATCTTCAGACATGCTAATGCTACTTAAGAGAGCTGAGGGGGCCTCCACTCAGTTTTCCAGAAAGTAGTTTTAATTCTCATACAGAGACAACTGCTTTGCTAACAGAATGCAATACCTACATCCTAACACTTTCATGCCTTTTTGTAAAACTAGCAGCTACTAAGACAATAGCCAACTTAAATCTTTTGATGAGGACTACCACCAGACATGCATGTATTAAATGTACACTGCCCTCTGTAGCTATTTCCTCACAAACTTAAAAATTACGGTCATCAGCGCTGCAGTTAACTGTGCTTGTCAGGGTTAGTAATTCTTATGCACAAGAGCATTCTAAAGACTACTATCATGCAGAAGCATATACTCCATTAAACTGACAGGCATTGGTTTCTATAGGGCACTGGAATAGGAATAGTTCAGAAGTCAATGAGCTTACAAGATGCCACCAAAAAAAAAAGCAAGAAAGACAGCTACGTTTGACATTGTTTTTTGTGAACACCCAATACAGCAGCCTAAATAAGACTAAACAGAAAATGCAATTCCGGTTTTTCTAAGCTAGCATCACAGCTCCCAAAACAGAGGACACATGGTAGTTACGCTAATTCTGTGACAGATCTCACTATGGCCTTTCCCCCCACCACTCCTCCCCACCACCTAAAACTAGGATTCCATCTGGATCACTCTTCAACTTACTCCCAAAGTTGCTACACCCCAAACTTGCTAGACTCCCAACAGCTGCCCGCCTACTCAGTCCTATCAAACCCAATTCCACATCTTTACATTTTCAATACCTCAGTCAAGTACCCACCATGGCACATCTCTTAAAACAGAAAAAAATGATAGACCCATCATAAAGCAGTAGTAAACTGATATTGGGTAGATACAAACAGAAGAATGGCAAGTATTTCCCTTTTGTAAGAGTGCAGGTGTCTATGAAAGCAACTAGGAACCTATGAACCAGCTGACAGACATCTTAATTGATCCAGCTATTGAAGCCACTGAGTATGTGTTTTATTCTCAACCAAAACCTCACCAACATTTCAGAAGAAACTGGACCCTCCCTCCATCTCTACCCTTCCCTATGAGAAAGCACAGTATTTTTCCTAGCTGAAGAAATCCGTGTCCTGTTTGATGCTATCATCAAGATAAAGACTGGAGCTGTGCAGTGGTACACTTTTACTTATTTATTCAAATTAAATTATTAAAAAAAGCTTCCACTGAGAACTACAGAGTAGATTAGAGGCAGTTTCAGAGTCTGGTAAAATACACTAAGCCACACACCTTGCTATAGCAGAAAATTCTGACGGGCAGCACTTTCTAACACCACTCTGTAACTTCATGAAATGCAATTACACCACAGGCATTAATGGTTTTAATTGAGCCAATTATGTTCTAAGAGGTAGAAGACTAAAAATACATACTAAATTATACAAAGTCTTTAGTCTAAATAACACTTGGGATTTAACAAAATACTTGTGGGAAAACATATCACAGATGGTCAAACAATGCAGCACAGTGATATCCTATGCAAACATTATCACTTTTGTGCTTTTTTTGTTTGTTTAAGTAGATTTTTGTTTCAAGATCTGAACAGTGTGTGTTTGGTTCAAGGCTGAATGGTTCACTATATATACACTGAAAGGACTGTCCCCCTTTCAAAAGAAAATATCCACCCTTCTCAACTCAGGGTCAAATTCAGGCATTCAGAGAAAAGTTACAGATTTCTATTTTTCCCTGCAAATAGTTGCAACAATATGCCCACACATGACAAAGCTGAGAAGAGAATGTGACTAGAAATCCATTTCTTCCTGCTAGTCACTTATTTAACCATGGTAGTCCATACTTCACACGTAGGACTTCACTAGTTTCTAGGGTTCTAGCATCCCATTTTAGGCATCACTTCTTTAGAGAAAGACTTTGCTCCCATCAAAGCACCCATTCAGTGTTTCTCAAGGCTTTATTAAAAACGGAAAAAAGTCAGCTGTCTACAGTAGAAAGTTATACTTTATGAGAGGCTAAAGGAGACAGTTCTTGAAACCAAAAGGAAAGTTTTCAGAACTTGAGGCAGCATCATGATTCCTTTCATCATGAATCTGGCTTCTCAAAGTGAATCAGTAAAATTACATTACACTGTAGAATCCACGCTGTTGTAAATAAAGCCTGTCTACCCTTCAACATCCCTCTCCCGAAAAAAAAAAGGAAAAGGAGGACAATGTGCAAAGATCTCAGTATTGGGCACGCTACCATGCAGACATGGTCACCCTCCCAGGCAGCACAGGGTAGGAGAGGTGGATGTGAACTCCAGCATGATAGGCCTTCACCCACCCAGGGCACAGGCAAGCTAACTCCTTTCTAGACAGCTTCTTGTTCCTAGTCTGTCTTCTACTACATACAGCATACAAATAGAGCCTGAGAGAGCTGGGTGTCTTTAGACCAGAGATGAAAAAACTAACTTAGGGAGGCATGAGTAGCTGATGTCCACTTACAGTCTTAAGCTATCTAAAGGGACACATCATAGAGGGAACACCTAGAAAAAAGAATGAGCCAGACTCTCCTCCAAGGTACACAACAAAAAAGACCAGAGACAATAGACAAACAAAGTTACAGTATTTTTTAATTTTCACAGTAAAGGTAGCTAAACATGGGGAGAGCTGCCCACAAAGGGTTGCGGAAGCATATCCTCAGAGAGCAGGCACAAACCAGCAAGGTCCTGGGCAACCCAATCCAACACCAGAAACAGCCCTGCTTTGAGTGTGAGAATAAACAATCATAATCAAGTTAACTGTGCATCCTACAGCAGTCATGCATAAACAGTTGAAGAATTTTTCACCAGCAATAACCTGGCTATGCTAATACAGTGCTATGGGTAAAACAGCAGACAGATTCAAGCCCAAAGGATGAGTCAACAACTTGCTGATGTCACTGCCAAGCAAGACTAGACTCTAAATCTTTTATTTCCCCTCCCTCTACAGAAGAACATACTGTTACTAAGCAAGACAATGGCAGGACTATTTTTAAATGTTTCCGGAAAAGGCATGGGATAAGTATCTCCACAGACAAACGTTAAAAAAGCTTTGTTTCTGAAGCATCCTTAATCCTCTGTCAAAATCCCAAATTTTTATTTCTCTAGGCAATACGTAGTATGATAGCTATAAGCTACAAAATTTCCATCAGTCCTTAATTATTTTGTTTACCATTAAGTAAGGTCAACATCACTGCAAACTAAGAAGATATTTAGACTATTACAGGAACAGCAGCCATACATACTGTATTTAAGCAAGTCTGTTTCGTTTCTGCTCTTTCCCAAAGCTTCCTAATCCAGGCAAGTAAAACACTTCTGGTGCTACAGAGTGCCAGGCACAACAGCTGCCTCCTGTCCGCTTCATGATGAACAACTCAACCTTCTGAAAGGGGAGACTACCTGTATCTTTGTCCTTTGAACTATTCAAGTGGCAAAAAATGCCACTGGGCAGGGGTATCAGGAGCAAAGTTAAGAGAGAAACCCAGCCACTAGTATCAGAAGGAATAATGAGCAGATTGCTACTTGGTCGGCAGTTGGGTGGTGTCATTCCTATCCAGCTTTCCTACCCTACAAGAGTAAACAAATTTCCAATACCAAGCATATATTAATAATTAGTCCTTCTGCCCTACCTATGAGGTGGCCATGGCAAGCAGCTGACAGCTGATCAACTCCTAACACATAGATTTGCTTAACAGCACATATTCCTGGTTGGTTCATTACAGTCTTTCCCACATCATGTGTGGGATTCAGCTGATCCACTGGGTTTATTAATGACATGCCCCACAAATGCATTATCAACTCCTCTAGTCACCCTCTAGGAACTGCTACCTTTCTAGAGGCATAAGAATTTACTGCTAGTAGGATTTAAGATTTATATGTGCAACTTTGTATGTACACTTGGAGCTTCAAAGGTAAATACATTTAAATACATTTCTGCTTCTAGACAGTTTGCCAGGTTTATTTTGCTTTACACTTAACTTGAAGGATTAGTTATACAAATGCCATATCGTTATTAACTGTACTATCTACACTGTATTCAACTCAGACTATTTTCAGTTCTAACTCCCATCCAAAAGGGGCCAGGAAAGACACAGAGCACACAGCAAAGGATCAGATGTGGACTACCTTCACGCAACTACCAGCTAAACCCATCAGGATCCTTAAGCCTGGAAGCTCCACACTACAGAGGATTTCACAGCTGCAGTGAACAAAGCCGTGGAGGGCAGTTCCCCACCTCCTCCAAGGTGTCCTCTTGGTGAACAAGAATTTGAGAAAAAGTAAGCAAAACCCGCATACCGGAGACTCAAAACACCCCAGAGAGCTGGTTCTTCAGGACAAGCAGCAATTAGGCTGCAAAACTCCTTTCTCCTGGGTACTTTTGATGCAAGACCTCTAGATAAAAAACACACCTGGAGCTATTAAATACAGACCAAATCAGAATTCATGGAAGCTGGGATGAGCATTGCATGGAGACACCAAAGAGGCATTTCCCTGTGCTTACACTCTTCCTCCTTGGCACTCTCCACCACCCACAGGATGAAAGACAGGACAGGCTTGGTTTTTGGGCTTAGAATAATACATGAAGTTTATCAGAGGTTGTCACAAAAGTTTTTCTTTGTTCTTTTTAACAAATTAGCAGTATACATGCTTCCATAATAATTCTTTGGTAAGTGACCAGTTTAAGGTTCAGAAGTCAGGAAGGACCAAACTACTAACAGGATCATCTGAAGTTCTGAGCTCAAGAGGGATGAGCCTGAGACGCACACAACAGTTCTGCAAACTCACTGTGCTTGGCACAGCCATACTATCCTCAGAAATACAAACACCATCATCCACAATGTGCCCATTTAGATGGCAGGCACATTAGGGAAGACCAAATGTTTTAATGAATACTGTTATCAAGAGCTAGATCCACCTACTTATTACTTCCTACACTCTGGCACCCCACTGAAAGAATTAGGTGTTTTACAGCACTGCATGCATTACCACAAGCTTGCCAGGAATTACTGTTTAAAACACTCAGTTATTCTATCATTATGGGATTACAGTTTGAGAAAATGCAAGTCAGCCTAATAGTTTACTCAATTCTTAATCCCATTTTACATGATCTAACCTTACCACTATTGTCTGCTAGAACCCAATAGGATACCTGGTAATGCTAAGCCAAAAGCCCTGTGTGAAATAGTAAGGGAAAAAAGCCAAATGGTTCACAAAAAAATCAAATTCCTGCTTACTTCCCTCCTCTGTACATGGACTTTTCCAGACTTTTGGGATATAGGGCACCAGTCAGCACTGCAAGTTTGATTATCAGAGGCCTGCTAGTGAAACACAACATATAAAGTTGCACCACACATTCTCTCAGTTCCTCTTTTCAACCGGCTGGTGATGTTTAAGCAGACTTCTGAGCAGGCTGTCGCCCAGGCCTGCCGCCCATCCCGGCCTGATGTCGCAGTTCCCAGAGAGAGGAGAGAGAAAAAAAGGGATGCTCAGATCGGCAACCTGAAACCAACCTAACGCACACTGCTGCTCATCGATGGGAGGTCTGGCCAACAGCTGAGCCGGGGATTCCGGGATGTCTCAAAAAAATGCACCTAATCGAAAACTCTCCAGAAAGAGAATATTCCGGAGCAGTTTACTGACAGGCTACCACAGCGGGACAGAAAAACATTTTTATTAGCAGCAGCGGCTCGGCTAGCCGCCCTCACAACCTGTCCCCGGTGCCTTCCCCCGCAGCGCACCTGCCCGTGCTCCGAGGGCCGGGCTCGCTCGGGAACCAGCCCCCC
>VZZY01022219.1:16743-45261 GCA_013400335.1 Eurystomus gularis | reverse complement strand
AGCGCCGCTCCCAGAGCCCACCCGAGATGCCGCTGTGAGGGGCTGGGCGGTGAGGTGACGGGGCGAGGGACAGCTCTGTCACTGAAAAGCACAAAGTATCTGCCGGAGCCGGCCTGCCCGGCGGGGTACGGCAGGGGAGAACCGGCAGGAGGGGGGTGTCTGCCGCCGCCCGGCGGTCCCCAGTTTGTTTTCTTAGTGCCTCTTTGATGTCTTTCAGTGTGTCTGCTCCCGAGTGAACTCTGCATTCCCACGCACAAAGAGCCCCACATAACACCCCGCCCCCCCACCGCACTTGCCCCCCTCCGAACAGATTTGGTGCCATCATGAGTGCTGGAATAAATTTCTCGACTGTTTGATAGGGTGCTGGCGTGCTCGCCGACAAGCTCAGCAAAACAAGACTCCGGGGGCATCCATGAGTTCTCATAAACACCGTGTCTGTACAGCAAAATGTCGCTTTACTGGACACATAATCCTAAACAAAGTAAGATTATTTCAGCTGATCCTAATGCAGCTCTAAATGCTGAACAGCACAGGTAGATTGCTGTGGAAGTTTTTGACCTAATATCAGCATGTCTCGTTTTTGGATAGGCCACTACATATCCAAGGCAACTAATCACTAGCCTGACCATGCCTCTAGGCCAGCATTTAGCACTTTTATTTAAGGTCCAGCAATTTTGCTTTGTTTAGACTTGTAGTGAGAACGTTTATTTAGAGGCCTCTTTTGAATGCTTTTCAGCCACGGTTTATAAACTTTTCAGCTCCTAGATACCTTACTTTGTTTCCATAACCACCTCCTAAATTGTTGTCCTCAGTTCGTAACTCATCTCCCCTATCTTGGCTGCTTCTGAATTTTAGTGCTGCTTCCCCTTCCTGTCTGCCAGATAACTAACAGCACAGTGTGTAATGAACATTGACAATTCATTTACTACTTTACCCAAAATTGGCTATGGTCAAAGATTCCGTAGTGATTTGTTTCATCAACAACCCTGTTGATGAAAATAAACATGATTTAGCATTTAAATAAACATGTATTTAACTACGCTGTATTTCCTTGCAGTAGTTTCTAATTACACACACAAAAATCCAAATACTTTGTCCTTTTTTCTTTATGGAGTGCAATAAGTATTCTGTGTCCTAAGGGTAAGTATGGAATACTATTTGCTGTAGAAGTTGCACCAGCAGAAGGTGTAACCAGTTTTTGTTTTTTGAAAGAAGCAGCATCTATGCTGTTGCAGAACTACCTATCATATGCAGATCTCATGGATCAGAATTTCTTTTTTTTTTCCAGTGTCCACCATTTCTTCAGTCTCACTGGAGATAGAAAAACTGTTTTTAAAATTACTTGTGCTTTTCAAAACTTTCTGTGTGGCAGTGATTCCAGTGCCTGTGCTAAATGAAAGTTTAATAACTCCTATCATCTTGCATAATACTATGTGCCTTATGTTCTTCACTGAATGTGTCACTCATTCTCACAACTGGTTTGGCAAACTAAAAGGAGAGAAATTCCAGCTGATTATCAAGAGCCAGGAAATTGTTTTTTTATAATAGTTATGTGTTACCTGTACTACTGCTTTGGAGTTTCCAGGTGTTTGGTACTGGAGAGGTCACCTGCTGTTGAAGTGGAGATAGGAGGGCAATCCCTGCAGCCTTTCAGTTCGTAAGTGTTGGAAACAGGAGCTTTACTCTCAGCACAGTCTCTTTGGTTTTCTTCATTGTCAGGAAGCTCAAGCAAGTTCACAGCACCTTTATTAGCGGTTTGGCATAAACACGAGACGGATTTATAAATTAGCATTAGCAATTTCTGTAAACAGTAGGATTATAGCTGTGACTTTTGGCTCTCTGAAGACGAGACGCCTTCTTAACTTTCAGTTGGAAGATTTTAAGTAGAAATGACACAGTATCCATCCACAGGTCCAAGCAATCTTGAATGTCAGGAAGTTAAATTCCCAGAGTAGCCCCAGTCCATATAATAGACAAAGCTCAAATGGTGTATATTTAACAATGTGAACTGGGAAATTTGTAACTGTACCGTTTGGGTCTACTCATGTTCTGGTTTACAACTTGGGCATGATTTTATTTGCCTGCTTTGTCACAAGTAACTCAAAGATACTAAGGCACATATTACCGTGATTATCTATTGCACTGTGATCTAGCTGAGATTCGAAGGCCAAGGCTGAGCTCTCAGGACACTGCCATTTAGTCCTCTACATAGAGGCAAAAAATGACAGCTCATGGCGATGAATATTGTCCCAACAGCTGAATGCGTCTTTGTGCATTTGTCAGAGATTGATTCAAAGCTGGCAGCTGCTGCTGCCAGTGGAAATAGGAAGAGGAGGACAGTTTGTACTGACTGCTCTTTTTGGGGGAGAGCAGTGGGTCATGTAGGAGTGGTGTCTAAGGCATGTGTCTGGTACTTAGTTACCACTGAGGCTGGATTATTTCAATCCACTCTAATCTTTCAAAGGATGCTCATGTTTAAGTTCTGCATACTTTAAAATGTTGCATAGCAATGCTGAGCAGTAACTGTATAGTTACAATTATAACATCAATTTAGATTTTTTTTAATATGCAAAGCTTAAATAGAAATCAAAGTTTTGGACTAAAGAACATTCAAGTTCTGGAAAGCATTGAAGAAAGAAAAATGGCTACTCTTGTTATGCAGTACCTTCATTTTGATTCACTAATATTTTGCATTTACTTTGCAAAAGATTACAGAGATGCTAAATGGTAGGAACTGAGTTAGGAAAAAACCTTTTTTTCATTAAGGCACTGGTTCAGATTCTCCCGTCTCAATGTTGTCTGTTCATGTCTCAGCCAGAGTGGATCTATGTGGTCTTTGGCCTCAACTGCCTCTTGTGGAGCCAGTTCCTGAGCTCCAGGTGCTTCTGAACCAAGTGTCTTAGAGCAGACCTGATCCCTGGTCCTGGTTTGGCTCTGTAAGATGCTTGCAGACCTGTCGGAGTCATCTTTGGGGTATAGGATTCTACCCAATCCCACAGCTATGAGATTGATACATAGCACATACAGTGAGTATGGCATGGTTCCTGCCAGTTCTCAGATTGCCCAGAGCAGGAATCTGGTGAGGGTTTGCTGGAGTTACCTTCTAGCCTGCAGGGAGAGAAAGAGACCAATGGCCAAGAATGATGTGTGCCCAGTTTTTATTCCAATATAAACATTACTGGGGCATTGCAGTCATCCATACCTGGATGCTGCAGTGTGGTCCCATATACCACAAAGTACTCATTAGGCTGTTCCATCAGCTGTACTCAGTTTTAGCTGTGGGCAGTCTGTAGCCTCCTGGTTTAATCCATCTGAGAAGAGATGGTAGGTATCAAAGAAAGCAAGATTTTTTTTTTAGCTCTGCTGGTGACAAAATTTAAGAATTACTGATCTCTCAAAGTGACAGGTCACAAGGCATGTCCTTTGTATGTTTAAATTCAATGCTTAAAGGCTATATCCAAGATTTGTCATCATTTCAGTCTGGGCAGATCTCCTCCCAGTTCCTTTTCCTGAAAGCCTTTTTTACATCTAGGTGTGTTTGGCTCACTTTGCTTGCTTGCGTGTGAGACGATGTATGCATTTCTTATTGCCATTGCACCTTTTGATGTCTTAAGGATGAGAAATAGTCCCTGGCCAGGGACTGAGAATCACAGGAATACATGAGCTCTCCCCTATGCCTATCCTTTATCCCACAATGGGCACTGTCAAGAAAATGTGTTCCCATGGACAGAGGCATCTGTTCAAAAAGATTTGTATTTCATTATTCCAGAAGAATGGATTCTTGAAGGGATTCTCTGTGTCCTTCGGAGAGGTGTCAGACTTCTAAGCATGTTATGGTACACATTGAAGCTTCCCACCTTTGGATTGGTTTGTGCACATTCAGTACATAACACAAATTTGAAAGAAAACTGGCTTATTTTGCCACATTGGCCAGCCATACTTATCCTGATTATTTGTTCAAGAATCTGACACAGTTGTCATCCAAATCCAATACAAATAGCCCCCTTTAAAAAAATTTATCATTTATCTTGGTAGTCTTCTTAGGCCAATCAGTGTTAAAGAAGATACTTATCCCTGTCTTTGGATTCTCCAAGGTGAGACCCATAGGAGAAGAGAAATGGTCAGTGTTGTGCAGCTGCTGCCAAAGCTAGACCTCAACAGTATGTCACAGTTCCATAATTAGAACTGCACTTCTAGTATCGATTGGACTATTTGATTACATGTGATGAACAAAGCACATATTGAAAATTGCAGCAAATATTCCAAGAACCCATTAGTATACCCATTAATTAGTTTATAGGTTTGGGATTTTCTTTAAGAAATGCGGGATATTCGTTGAGACTGTCTCTTAAAGTCTTGCCTGTGCCTTATCATGGTGTCAGGAACTTTAAATAGTAACACATCTTTAAAGATAAAAACTAGTGTGCAATCTGAAATACTAAAAAGTCAGTTTCAGGGTTGTCAAATTCCAGTAAGCACACTTGATGGGAATACCATTTGCACTTACCAGGCAGAGCAAAATGAAAACACATTCCAACAACCTGAAAGTTGTTGATAATGGCTGCTTCTTGCTTTCTTTGCTTTATTGCTCACAATATTGCAGTATTATTATGATTTGGTGTCCTTATTTTGTATAACAGAGTATCAAAAAATGTAAATATCTTTCATAGTTGTTCACACAGTAATCAAGACTCTTCAAACTGTGATACCAATTAAAATATATCAGCAGATGTAGAAAAATATTTGTGAAAATGCCTGTGAGTACCTCTAAAAAAAAGGGATTTAATTTAGCATAAAGTCTGTAGTTTCAAGTAAAAATTTATGAAACATTTCACAGATACAAAATACAGGAAAACTTGAGGAATGTCATAACATTTTTGGATGTTGTATATACTCCATTGTATTATGCCTTCTATATGTTTTTCTCAAAAGAGAAATATGCCAATATTAACATTCTACAACTGCCAATACTGCTGTTTCTTGGTATTTGCATGTATGTTTGTGTGTTGGGAGAAGCACATAAAACATTTGGGACTCTCTCCTTCATGCTGTACCCACAATACTTGGTAACTGTCACCTCTGTCTTACCAATGTATGTTTATCTCTAACGCTTAGAAAATAAGAAGTTTGAGCTCTCCAGGATAGTTGTCCCAGAGGAACATTCCTGCTATTATTGCAGCAGGCTTCTGTAACAATATATTGCTATTAAATGAGCAGCTTACTAACACTAGCCAAATATTGCGTGGTTTATATCCAATGCACTTGAAATTAAGAATGAAACACCACAGCTTCAGCAATAATTTTGCTTTCCTGTTGTTCATTGCCAGGTCTTTCCTAAAATCTTTGAGATTTGAGAGATCTCTTGAAGGCTGGTTGCATAGTCTCACATTCCTCTGTGACAGGCATTGAGGCTGTCTGGCCTTGTACTCAGAAAAGAAACTGAGGTTTCCTGATATTCATTCAGAGCATAACACATCTAATCCTGGGGAAGGTCAAGTGAGGTGAGAAGAAGGGAGGAGATGCATCTTGCTAGAGATGCATCGTGCTCTGACAGCTCTGTCAATATAAATTCGTTAGTATGTGTAGAACTACATTAGTTTTTGAAAAGGAGAATGGTACCTAAGTTGCATACATTAATTTAAGTGTGTACTGAGTTCACCACAGTAAAAGCAGATGAATCCACTGCAAACTATGTGTGAAGCGCAGAACTTAAAAACTCTCAAATGCTTTCTGCAGTCTTCTATAACTTGGCAGTATTAGTTGTGGTTTAGTTTTTAGTGGCAGTCGGTGGCAGTTGACCAAATCAGTTCCCAGGTGTGACCAGCAGTATTTTGAATGAAGAGAAGGATGGGACAGGGACAAGTTCCTTAGTGCTACATTCTTGCTATAGGCAGAAGAGAACACCATATGTGAAACTATGAATTTGCTGCTGGTCCAGTAAATGTTTTAACAGCATTATTGTCCAAATTATCTGATTAATATGGAAAAAAAGCACCATCATTAATAGTGTAGTTTAAGTTCTTAACAGAAAACTTGCTAGCACCTGTGCATTTTCTCTTAATATAATGTCCCCCCTCCCAATGTGCCTCTAGGTCCTAAGGTTGACAGTTTAAGTCTTCCTTAGGCAGATGGGGGCATATGTGCTATGACAAGGCACCAATATGCTCAGGTCATTGCCACACACAGGCTGGTGTTCATGGAGGGGTGGGTGTCTCCCTCCTGGATTTTGAGCTTCCCTCCTGAAATCTGACAACTGCACAACAGCCTCTCCCAGGTGCAGCTGGCATTAAGGTTGCTTTTGGTCATGCAGGGACTGCTCAGGGCTGCCAGATCCTTTCCCCCAGCAGCACTCGCAGATGCAAGCTCGCATAGATTTAGCAATAGTCACAATGGCAATGGCAAAAAATTGCATGTACAAGGCTAAAATACCCATTTTTCATAGATGGTCTTCTAAACACGGGCTAATCGTTATGTGAGTCCACCAGAGATGTTGCAAATTCTTGTATGACTCAAGGCTTCTTAACAGGACTGAGTGATCTTGAAAATGATCTCTTTTTTCTGTATGGTCTTGTATTATAACATTTAAAGGTCTGAGAGTATAATGATGTATAACCATTGTACCATCACCAAATCTAGTAAAACAACTAAAATTACAACTGTAGGGTGTAAAGCTAAGTTCAGCTTTCTGTAGGTGTTGGAGATCATAGTCTTACTTTTAAGGTAGTGATGTAATTTGTATCTTTACATTGCATATGTGCCTATCATTTGGCATGCTACACACTACGTGTTCACAGTGATTTCTGGATGTATAAGAACCTAATGGAATCCTACATAGATAATGGCACAATGACTAGAGCAATTTCATGATCACATCTTGCTCAAATTCTAATTTAAGCAATTGTCAAAACATTGAAAACTAATATCCTTGCATATGTAATGCATGTTGTGAGCTGTTGTTTGTCTGGAATCTGCCTAAAGAGACTATGAATAACATCTATCATGCTCAATAATCCATCTTCATAAATGCACATCTCTCATCTCAGAAATACTATAGCTATAGATCTCCAAAGTTACCTGATTAGCTCTAGCTGAATAATAATGCAAGGTTGTGTATTATAAACGTAAGTAATGCTCATACCCTATCAGCTTAGGGAACCCTGATTTCCACCATTTTCTATGTCTTAAAATATTCCCAGTACAATAAATGGAGGTGCAGTCTTCACAATCCCAGTGATACAGAGCTACACTTACAGGTATGCAATCAGTTGCCCTAGGCAATTGTATTTTATGCAATACAATTTTCCATACGAAATATTTTTATACCTCAGTGATTCACCTTTTCTTCTTGGAGCACTCAAAATCCTGTGTTTTATAAATATAGAAAGCTTCATTGAAGACAAACACGTACACACACAAACACATTTTTTTAGGAATATAGATATTAATAGAATCTATCTTCACAGGGAGAACTAGGTTTTCTCTTGCTTGGATCCTTTGTCTCTTACTAGCCAGGCTCATATTTTGCTCTTGTTTTTAAATTTGGCCATGGCATCTGAGTTAAATGAAAAATAGTATGGCTTTCACTTTTCCTATATGAATGTATCATAATAAAAATATGCAGTAAAGAAAACTAAGTGACAGGCAGCTTACAGTGTGCATATATTTGGAATGGATTGCTGATTCTACACTATCTGTGGAAGATAAAATAAGCAAATATTATTAATAGTTATCTTAGTTATCCAGGCTAAAGCACCTCCCTCAGTATGAGTTTCTGAGCCTATCCAGGTTAAGTAGTGGCATTTCTGTTTCCTGAATACTTTACGTTGAAGTACATAGTAATGAAATAACTACTTCATTCCTATGTAGTAAGAAAATTTACTTTGTATTGTTAAATAACTTTAGTAATCCTCCATCTGTTTGTGTTTTCCTTTAGTTCCATCTCTTCTTTGTAACAAACAGCTTAACATTTATATTTTAATTCAAATGGCAATCTTTACAATTATATGTAGTTTTTCATCTTAAGATATTGATTACAGTCATGTATTACAGAAGTAACTTTTGGGTTTCCGAGTTAATGTGATCCCAATTCCATTAGAATAGTTTTAAGGACTGATGGCTCTCAATCAGTGTTCCTGGGTTTCAGACACCCTTCCCTTTGATACCCCTTTGAGCCTTTTGTTTATCTCTCAAGTTCTCCTTGCATGTTGCATTCAGTCACCTAACCCTGCTCAAGAGATGGTTGATATCACTGCCCAATCTGATTTTAGTTTAACCAGCCACTGGGTGCAGGTATTTCTCACATTTGTGCGATCAGCTCATGCAGCAGGGCATCATGCATCAGCAGTCACACTTCTCACAGCAGTTCTGGTTTCTCCTGCTTGAATATTCAGCTGCTTTGTTAGCACTTCATTCTCTTTCTCTGCTTGCTTAACCAGAATTGCTTCTGAACTGCACAGCTCACAGCCTGTGCCAGATAGTCAATCTTTTTGCATTATATTATCTTCTCAGGCAACATCCAGGCTCTTCATTTTCCACTTGTCCCGTAGTTTCACCAGGATGGCAGGCCATCCCCAGTGGTCAAGTTGTACTTTGGTGTCTGTAATGGTGAGACGTAAGCAATTAATTACCTTTTTTCTTATGCCAATCTTCAGTTAGTGACTTGGTAGGGGTCTTGTTGGAAATACTGTCCCAGTACTGCATCTCGCCCAGTTAACTCTCGTTTCCATGTGTGTGTTTGTGCTAACTCTGGCTGTTTTCATACTGCACTATCGCCTACCACTGCATATGTGCATGGACTACTTTTCTGCTTCTTTTTACATTGTCATCCCCCTTTTGCCACTTTTAGCAAAGAATATTTGAGAGTAAATGCTGACAAAAATAACAGTTTGTACAGCTTCTAAGTCATGCATTCTTACGGATTTTTTGTTTTTCTTGTTTACTGTTATTTAGTGTCCCCTAGATCACTTCTTCCCTCATATTGGTTGCTAGTTCATTCCATACTGTGCCAATATCTATAGGCCCTAAAAGGAAATGCATGTTTGTGTCCAGGACATCTACTACAGCTCTTTAAATGCACCCTGGTCCTAATTGAAGGCTTGTCCATCTCTACCGTGCGGAAAACTTTGAACAGAGCCTGACAACTTTTTCTGCTTCTAATACATCTCTGCTTTCTTTTGGTTTGTGATCATCCAGACAATATAATCTTTCAAATTCTGGTTTTCCTTTTAAGGTTCATACAGTGTTATACATCCACTTACAGTAGGCAGTTGCTATCGCGGGAACTGACTGATTTGCAAGAATCTGTACCTCAAAGACTTAGTCCCTGCTGCGTATGGCATTCCCTCAGCTCAGCCATTTCTTCTGAAAAGGAGAGGAGGATAGATGTTTCTTGGAGCAGAGTGGGCATGTCTAGTAAGGAGTTGGGTTTGGTTTTCTCCTTCCTTGATTCCCCTGTCAGCCTACCTGATTTTGTCCTTGACAGATAAGCCATAATAAAAATAAAGTCTGTACTTGGCTGGGTCATGAGAAAGGAGCAGAAAAAGGGATGTCTGATCACCTAGGACAAAGATCAGAGGCTTTTAACACAAGTATCAGCAAACTTAGACTAGCATCCAGTGTCCACCTGTCATTAGCTTGCTCTGACTAACATCTATTTTCTCTTTCTCTCAGATTTTCAGCAAACTGTCATCATCCATCACAGAGACTGCCACTTACGCAGGCAAGGTTTGCCTGGAATGAGTCACAGCTGGATCATAGAGCAATGTAACTATTGTTCCTCTACTTTCCTTGCATCATTAGTGATCCTGAATCACCTGAGCTGCCCCAAATTAGTTTGCTTTACTGTAAATGAGATACCTGCCAAGACACAGGAATGCACACACCCACTACATTCCTAGTCTTCTATGATGACTGTAGGCTTCTGCTTCCAGAAGCTTTTGCAGAGGGTTGGTTGCTCACCAGCATGCTAGGAGGGTTCACAGAGGGTTTGCCCACATTCTCCAGTAGTTTATTACATTCAAAATCTTGTGTTCTTCACTATATACATAGCGCTAAGAATTTACTGTTAGTCCAATAAATACTCTCAGAGTTCAAATTATCTCATTAATATAGAAATATAGAAATATCACTTTTCTAATGTTATGATCACCTTTCTAGTATACCTATAGGTCCTGAGGTTGGCAGTTTAAGTCTTCCTGATCCAGACAGGAGACCGGGCTTGCTTTACAAGTCATCACCCCCTGAGGTCTTCACAAGAAAAACAATGATGTTTGTGTTGGGGGGTTCTAATTCCTCAGTCTTCGGTATGTTTGGTTTTATTTTAAAACCTTTTCTTCTTCCCTCTCATTGAATCCCAGCTAGTTTGAATATTACACATTATCTTTGCGCCACAGCTCTCAGCAGATACCTGCCATCCTCTGCAATTTTATTGTACTATTATACAAACATTAATTCTACTAAAATCAGTAGTTTCAGCAATATAAAACTGTAATTCCTTAGCAGAGAATCCAGGAGACAGGTTAAAGAGCAGAGGTTGATTTTTTCAAATTCACAGTTGTTGTACTGAAATACATAGTCAGCAGAGCTGTATAAAACTGGAGGTTGTTGCATTGTTAAGTTCACATTTGTCATTTAGCTACTTGAATACAGCCTCTATTAATGGAAGACATCACAGACATTTATAATATTGTAGTACAAAAGCCCAATTTACAGTCTGCCCACAATTTAGTAATTTTTTAGCATATAATATAAAAAACTTGAGTCCGGTTTGTTCTGGTTTTGCAGAATTTGCGAAATCATGTTAAAATTCTGACACAGATTATGAAAAGCCTTATATCCATGACGGCTGGGGCCATGAGCAAATCAACTGATTGTGCACAACACTCTTTCAATAACCAACTGTTCTTAGATAAATATGCTGTACAAGTATTTAAGTATTCAAATGCTCTGCCCTGGTGAAAAATTTTTGTGTCTTATTTTATTCCTCCTCTTTTTCCTCAAAGAATCTGAAATATGAATAATTGTAGTTAATACATGGACCAGTGGGTTCAAAAGACTCAGTAAATCTATCTGCCATTTACTTAGTGTCATCACTGACTGTCATAACAGTGTTCTAGGCAAAATTCTTGTTACAGATACACATTTTTGCCTTAATATCAACCTTCTATAAATTTAATAGTTTTTAATCAATGACACAGTTCACTGTCTCTGGTCAGTTAGATTGGTAGTAGTCAAATACCAGCCATATTAGTACACTATGAAGAAGGAATCTTTTCAAAAGTCTTTCATGTCTTACTCCCATTAAATCTTCATCTCACAGACAACACCAAGTCCTCTCCTGACATTTTTCTGTTGGTCATTATTGGGCTCTTTTTACAGTTAAGACATTAGTTTATATAAATTAAGATATTTCTTCATTCATAATATGTTGTGCTGGTTCAGCCAGCATCATTTTGTGACACCACCAGTTGCCTGATCACACAGGCCAATCCTGAACTCAGCAACATCCCCTCAGAAGTCTTCTTTCAAACAATCCTGCCATAGGTTCCTGTGGTGCCAGCATCACCTCCTGGACACAACAGACAGAGATAGCTCCCTCAATGGCCCTTCACATGGAAGGACACCACTGAGAGCACTCAGCAAGATGTAACCAGCCCCAAGAGGAAGCCACACCCAACAGGAAGCTTTTCTAGTTATCGGCTCCTGCTTGATAAAGTCCTGGCCTCGCCCACCACCCTAATCACAACCACCTGGGTGAGGGCAGAGCCACAGGTGGGCCAGGTTCTGCCTCTGGAACATGAAGCCAATAGGAAAACCAAAACATTCTGCTAGTTTGTAACTCATTCACAGGTCAACTCCAACTTGGGACCCACAACTTGGGCCCCAGCACTTCGTGATATCATTGTCTAACTTGATAGAATTGCTTATTTTCTTTCCTCCTGCTGTTTCAGCTGCGAACAGTTAAAATACTGAAATGCTCTTACAGTTCCTGAATTATCTGTTTCATCTTGACCTATGCACTCCTTCAGCTGTCTCCTCAGTAACTATGTTGTCATCTGTTTCAACACACGCACAAGAAAAGCTCACAAAGGTTTCCATCCTGGGAGCTGAGTCATTCTCTAAATCAGGACCATCATCCTCTGAACACAAAATCTTCCTCTACAGAACTTAAGGGCAAGTATTACCTATGTGATTTTACATTGGATGTTTTAGCTTCTCTTGCTTTTAATTACTTGGTTGTCTGACTTAAAAAAACACATAATTTAGAGGTATCGACCAAAATTTGCTTTGTATTCATATGGTATGTGTTACATAATGCCAAAAATGTAGTTATCTTTCTCAGTTCTCTGTTCTATTTCCTTTGTTTTTAATCAGTTGTCATTTCAAAATATACTCACATCTTAACTAGTTTGGTTTTTGTACATACAACTAATTTCTGTAAACTGTGACTACTTTTCTGTCATCTGGGAAACCTTGAGTGCTCAAGGAACATAACCTCCTGTACAATCAAATTGTTATTCCAATCATACTATTTGAAGACACTCATGGTGAATCTCAGTCTGACATGTCATCTGATATACCTAACATTTAAAAGGGCTGACTAATGATGACATATATTGGACGTCCTGAAAGTGAGGAAAAAGCAAGACCAACTTTTTTTTTTTTTTAATCCTTGTCTTAGCACTATGAAATACCATACACATACTTTGAACTTTTAAATGAACAGACTTGCTTTTAATCTTGCCTCTGTGCTTGCCAAAAACATAAACTCTGATAAGTTGAAACCACTCTGGCAGCACTACAGGTTATTAACACTATGATTTTTCCTTTTTATGTCCAAATTGCTGGGTTACTTGCAGCTCTGAATAAGATTTGCATGAAGACTTCTTCAGAACTCTGTATTTGAGTTATATTACATTGCTTGAAATAAAACTGTTCAGCTGATTTCTCCAGTATAATTCTTCACACATTTTAGGAATTTTCCTGCTAGCTCTGTTTTTATAAAAACTGCCTTTATTAAATTTGTAATCTCTCAGATTAATACTATTTTTTAGGTTATTTTCTTTACTTTATTTGCTTGCATATTTATCTTCTTCCTATCTTTTTTATTTTAATGTGATTTTTTTCCTCTTGTTTTTTTTACAGTAAGTCATGCGACATTGATATCCTTAAGGAATTTAAAGTTAGATGGAAGAAAATTGAGCCCTGTGCCAATGGATGAGATAGGCTTTATGGTTTCTCCATGATCTCATTGCATGTTGGTAAAGGGACAGAACTGTAGAATATGAGATATAAGTGTCATCAAAATACTTCCTTGGTTTTGTAAGGAGCTGCACAAAGAGTCATTCTTTTTCTGCAAAAAGAAGCATGGGTATTCATAACTGTAAGAGAAAACCAACACTGCCAACAACAGAAAAATAACTGTCTTACATAGTTTCTTTTCTTTATCTGATTTCCTTTCTATAGAATGAAGTATAGATACTTGCATTAAAAAAAAAGCCAGCAATAAGAAAAACTACCACCTGTTGTCTACTGTTTTTCTTAAATCTAGAAGTGTTTTGCAAGTTTAACTTAAAACATTAGTGAGGTGTCTTGCCTCAGTTTTTCATCTTTAGAATAAAGAGAAGTATTCCCTGTTTTAGCATCTGTTCTGCTTCTTCACGTGATTTCATATGTATGTTGGGGACCAATTTTTCATAAACATCAAGACCTCTTTCAACACTGACACAATAGTGAGGAACTGAGGTGGGTTCTGTTGTATTTCTATAGTAAATTGCATTCATTTTATAACCTATTCAACATTGAAACAAACCTTTTTATAAATTTGAATCAGGTATATTGTGGCTTTCAGTTTTATGTATTTTAAATGCTGCTTTGATACAAGTTTGCATATTAACTGAAAGAGATTTGATTAGTTTTATTCTCTTAATTCCCTTCAAAAAAGTCTTTTGCATTTTATATTAGCTCTATTAGAAAAAAGTATAAAATCTTCTTTGATAACTTTCCATTATGTTAAAGAAGATTCAACAAAGCCTTTGATTTCTTTTGTCTTACATTGTAAACCTGGATAGTTAAGAAAAAAATCTTACAAGAATGTGGTATCTGCATGTAAATATAAACCTGTCATTCATTGTTAGAGATAATATGCAGAGGTTATAGCTGTGTGAGCTGTTTAAAAATCAAAAGCAGCACTGTCAGAATGTAGTCATGTTTGCAGGAGCAGTACATAAAGTTATTCCTCAGGAACATATCCTTCTAAAGGGTAACCAAATATAATTATTTCATGTGGTGCTGTATAATTGAACTGACTTGGAATTCCCCCTGTTCTAACACTTTTGATCTAGCTGTTCAGTTTGACAGGGTGAGGTTAAATCTCTCTGTCCTATGATGGAGTTGGGAAATACTTTTAGTGCTAAGAATAGCTTATTAAAGGTGGATGGAAAGTCTCCTCTTCCAATGTACATATTAATTACCACAACACTCCCTGAATTTATCTTTTCTGGCAAAATGACATAACTTGCTACTGTATCAATGAAAACTGAGTTTCTTGTTGATTAAAACTGTCATTTGCCTGGAATAACTAGGTACAGTGAAGTAAAAACATGGAAAGTAGAGCAAGATTTTCTAAAATACATGGTTCTATTCTAAGCAAAACAGCACCTATTTCTTTTTAGAGAGAATTTGAATGGAACACAGAACTTTTGAGTCAGTAAGCTCAGATGATCTGATCCACTGTTGTTCTGGACCTCATATGACCCTCTGCTGAATTATTAGCTTTGCTATTGGCTTTGCAGCAATGTCACTGATAGCAGAAAACACATTAGTAAGAAAATATACCAACCTGCTTGAACTTTAGAACTTGAGCTGAGCAGTTCCAGGGACATCTGCAGCATGGAGGCAGGGGCAAACCACTCCTTTCCTCCTACAGTACACGTGGAAAACTCTTGGTAAGGAAGGAGGGCTAAAGAACATGGACATCACCAGATCTGTTATCTTTTTGTTTCCACAGAAGCATCTTTTCCCTTATTCTGTGCCCCAGCACAAGGAAAAATCACTGTGTAATCACTGTTTAAGATGTATGCCATAACGCCTTCTTCTGTCCAATCTAAAATACTTTTTTTTTTTACCCACTTCCCAGAGTGAAGTACACTGCAAGTAAAATATATCCGTAAGAAATTAGTAAGATATGCAGCCTTACTTGACTTTACTTTCAGGTGCTGAAATAAGATACTGATCTTCTCTAAAGTGTATGTAGATGAATGTCTAGAGTTTATGAACTGCCAAATGTGTGACTTGGGGATAACTTCCAGTGTTGCAAGGCAAACAAGAAGCTGCCAAGACTGGATAGTGACAGCGTTTGTCTAAAATTCAGTTAAGGATCCACTGTTCCCAGTTGGAAGTGCACTCCATCTGTAGAGTTTTTCCAATAGAATGGGCTACTCCAGGTCATCATCAGCACAAAGTGACGAAGTGTCACAGAAAGATTTAAGTGTACTTTCAGAGCACCTGGTACTAGGGGAAAAAATGCTAAATAAACAATCTCAGGATAATTAGGGAGAGGAAAATTAACTGAGGAGTCTGTTACTCGAAGAAAATGGCCACGACTGCTACTGCAGAGGTGAAGAAAAGGTTTTTTTAAAAAATAATGCGTAATTGTGAATGCTTTGTTTTCAAGCTTTTAGTAAAAATTAATGGTATCTTCTTAGAACGTGACCATTTTTTTAATGAAAAACATAACCAAAAATATGACATAATTATTTAAATACCTAACCATGACCCACTCTGGTATTGAAGGGAAATAAAAAGGACTAATTCCCTCAGAAACTTTCTCCAGTTGTTTAAAGTCTTTTCTATGAATGTGAAATATTGCCTGTGCAATTCTGTAGTTAATCCATAGGTAATCTGGGACTAGCATTCATATTTGGAAGTTTGAGTTCTTTTGGCTTGTTTTGACTGATCTTGCACCACATTCCTGTTAGCTGTGTATCCTTAGCTTACTGCTGTTGCTAGATGTTTTGGTAAGGCTACTTCAAATGCTGGTTTGAGTGACTTTTCTCAGACAGTAATTTAAAATTTGTTGTTTCTGTAAGGCTGTGATCATCAAAACCTAAAAGGAACAGTAAATTACTGGGCATCTTCTTTTACCAATTTGATCAAGTACTCCCAGAAGTATTTTTCACCGTTCACTGACTTGCAGATAGCAGTGCCTTTGTATCCAGTAGTACTGTCTCCCAGTAACAAGAACAGTTGCTGGACCTTGCCGCTACCTAATCTCCTTAGTGCACAGTTTTTCTGAGTGACAGGGCTCTGCAGAACTCCCCTGAGATGCTCTCCTTTAAACCTAATGAGCCTACAGCATCCCGTATTCTTTATTTCTGCATTTAAATCTCCCTCCCAGAAATGCCTCCCTTAAATGGATGGATTTCAGTTACATTTGTTTCTTTCTAGTCTGAATGTCCTACAAGTGCCACTTCTTGTCTGAGCCCCAAAGAGGAATCTCTTTGTTTCTGACCTTATTAACACAGTAAACCAAACAACAATTTGCCCCTTCATGACACTTCTCTGCAGGGAGTAGACCAGTGTGCAATGTCTTGCAACCTTTCCTGGAACTGTTCTACAGAAAATGGCAAAATGTTTCTCCATCTGTATTTTGCAGTAAAGCTTATCCACTCAAGTACATGAAATCAGTTGGCTTGCCATCAATACGCCAAGCAGTATTGACAGTGTCACAGGTCCCCTACTCTGCATCCATCGTTGTGTTTTTCACTGCTGCTCTGGAGATGCTAGCCACCTATCTCCCTCCTGGGCTGGGTTTGCCCTGAATATTGATTGTAAAACTTAAAAATAGGAAAGCAGGGCTATAAACTGGAGATAGGCAAAGTAGGCCATTCCTCAGTTAACAATTCCACCGTGTCTCTTTTCATAACTCTTGATATGTTCTTGGAAGTACAGCTGATCACAGTCTTGATTCTTTGATTAATTTCAAGCAAATTCATCATGAAAATATCAAGCAGTTAAACTGAGATATATATAATAGTCACAAAGCAAAAATCCCCCCAAGTTCTAATAAAGTCAGAGGCACTTATCGTTCTAGTCAGCTTTCACTCAGCATTAGGGACGATCAAATTATGACCCTTTACTACAGCTGTCAGAGAAACCTAAGGCTGTTTATTTTAACTACTACGTTAACTAAAAATGATGTTTTTAATGGGTTTATTCTTGATAGCATTACAGATGGCAAAAAGGAACTTTTTTTGGAGGACCTGATCCTTTAGCGACCCCAGGCAGCCAGCTTATGTTCCTCCCTTCTCAGAGAGACATCTGTGAGAGAAGTGGTGGCAGTCTGAGGCCTCAGAAGACTTCCTAAGGCACAACTCACAGATAAACCAGTTTACTGTAGTTCATTTCCTAATCTACTTCATGCCTCTCTACAGTACTATATTCATCTTCTGACCCTCAAGACTTTTTTTTTTTTTCTTAACTTGCCATACCTAAAGGTAAGTTACAGACCTTATTTAATCCTGAAGAGCAAGGATGTTAATTGGGTTGAAAATGGTAATGACACATCTAATTCTGTCTTATCTCTGGTGCTCTTTCTGCTCTGAGCACACCTGAGTGCACCTGCATCCCAGAACAGAGGCTTCACCACGTATTTTTCTGTGTTGCACCCAGCTCCTCCTTTGACCCATTATCAGTAGCACATTAGTGAATCAAATGTGAATCCCACAATATTTCTCCTCATTCTGTTTCTAAGTGAAAGTAGGTATATGCTTGAGAGTTCTTTGATATTTATTGCCTTAGTTAAAGCATAATTAGCTTCAGGAAAAGGAAGGGGATTAATGAGCTCCACTTTAGCTGAGACCTCTATCACCTTTACATTTCAGGCTTCTATTTGGTTCTTCAGCTATTTCAATTACCAGTCAAGGAGGATTTTAAGTCTGCAGTATAATACTATTTGCGATTACTAGTAAATAGCATTTTACTGCATTAACTAGGCTGTCCTTACCACATCGTTTTCAGGCAGGCAAATAAATGTTATTATCCTCATTTTACAAACACATTGATTAAGTGACTTACCTAAAGGCCACACATCAATTTCAGTGTCAGTGCCAAGATCAGTACCTACAAAATTCTGCATTGCAGTCACAGAAAAAAAATGATCTGTATTATGAAGTCCACCACCCCTCAGAAACAAACAAATCACTTCCCAGATGTGTAGTCTAGATCTATTTACTTGCTTCACATCTTCCACCTGCCTATATGCTTTGCCCATCTGTTCAGCTGCTCCTTGATGATGGCTCAAAATGCTTCCCAGTGTAACTCCAATATAGGAAGCCTGTCTGTCTACCTCCTGCTTTCAACCTAAAGGCTGAAAAGCACTGCCTGGAGAACCCATGAAACTCCCAAATTGGTGGGTGAGCTTGTGGAGGCAGAGGGCAGATGAACAAAGAAGGACAACATGCAGATGAGCAATGATCTGAGGAAGAAGCAGGGGCAGGATTAGGAAGAAATTAGGAAGATTTACACCTTTTTTAAGAGGTTTGGGGGTTTTTTTTGCCTGTCCACCCAAGCAGATTTTCAATTTTTAGGTTGTGTACAACAGGTACAATTCTGTTTTCTATTGCTGCTGTAGGTACTGTTTGAAAATTGTGGTAGTTCATTGGTAACATTGGAAGTTGAATCTTCACCTCTAAAATGTAGCAGCATCTCTAGTCCTCAATCTCTTGAGCAATTGGGTAGCAATTGGGTAACTTGCTCCATTTTAAAGCTCTTCCTTTAAAATTTGGAAGAAATTATTGATTGGATCTCCATTGTCTGGTTTAGAAAGATAGATTGTGTCTGTTCATCTCCTAACTGGCTGATGAGCAACATGGACCTTACTGCATGCATGCACTATGTATGACAAATGAAAATTTAACAAGTAACAGCACACAAAAATCTATTAAACAGTAATGAGTTTATAATGTTAAAAACATGCTCTGTTTACAGACAGTTATTTCTAAGGAAAAATATGATGGTGGCTGTACTTGGTTTCTCTCCAGAACAAGTCTTCCCTACCTGGAAGAACAAACAAAACAGAGAAACTCAGGACAGCACTTCTAACAGCTGATTAAGGCCATCCACATGTAAGTGTGGCAATGTTTTTTTTCTGATTTAGGTACAGTTCACAGGATCTTTGTGACTCAACTTCTAAGTATGATAGAAAATCAAAATATTTGTCAAATCTTTTGAACTGCAGTAGTATAGTTCGTTAGCAGATTCATCAATCTGTCATTAAAGCCCATGGTGTCATTTGCCAACACCTGAATTTGACCTAGTCATTGAAGCTGATACTGTGCCAATGTCTGAAAGCAGATACCTTGAAAAATTGTCCAGCATTTATGATAGATACTGGTATTTCAGACCAGTCTCCCAGGCGATGAATTATATTCTTAATAAGCATACATGACAAAGTTAAATTTAGAAGTAGAATTTGGAACAGTTGCCAAGTTTTTAACTGAAGGTCATTTTTACTTTTTTTTTTAACCCATGCACATGTAGACACTCACAGGAAATGTTTGAGCTTACCTTCAACATATCTCAGATATTAACCATATGAATTATACATTTGCTTTTCTTTTCTGGCTTTTGAAAGATTATATTTTACATAGAACTAGCATCATTGAATTTATTGCTTTTGAGTCACCTGTAGATTGCAGTATCAGAATTATTCAATAGGTTTATGCCTGTCAGAATTTTATATTAGGTCCATTATTCATTAACAGCAAAAAAAATAAAGCATCTTTCTAAATTAATACTTAAGTGTGTGTGTTTTCTTGGCACTTCATTGGCCCGGTCTTTTTTGCAACTGTAGTACTTACTCTTCCACCTCAGAATTATGAAGGTGTCATATACAGAACTGGTAAATTTAGCTGCATTAAACTGTGATACAGGGTTAATTTTGGCAGTGAAAAACAAAACATGGCTGAATGGCCATAGATGTGATTATGAGTTCTGAAGCCTGATAAATATTGTATCACGCTACAATTTAAGATGCTCAAGGGCTTTGCAACCTTAATTGTGTTTTAATGATGGCAACTCCGCTCAATTATATACTCTGGCTTCTTAAAAAAAAAAAAAAAATTGGGCTTCAGTCTTTAAAATGATTTTGTGGTACACCTCACCTGCAAGACTGCTGCAGTATCTGAAGTATGACCTATTGTCTTCAGTGGTAGTTGTGAGTGCTAAGAAACGCAAACAAAAGGCTTCTGCATTGGGAAAGCACTACATAACTGAATATATAATCACGAGTAAAACAAGAGAAACTAATAAGAAAGACAAGAAAATAATGAAACACAGCATTTGCATGAAAATGACTTTGTGTTTTCTTCTCTTTAGCTTGCATGTTCTGCAGACAAAGTAGCTCTAGTGTTTTCTGAGGTGCATTACACTGCAAAGCGGGAACCTCACTGTGGTTGATCCTTATGTAATACCATGACTGTTCAAAACAAGTTTTCTTATAATTCTTTCTGGTTTGTAATTTATTTCACTGAGCTTCTTCTGCAGCTAACTGTGCACCGTCTCTGTACTATCTCCTTGGTAAAATAAATTAATGATTTTCACTAGGCACTTGGATTCCAATCTACCAAAGCACTTAGAGGCATGTCTATGCCTGTCTTCTGAAACTTTTAACAGTCTCATTGCCTTTGATGAAACTTCTCACATAATGAGTCACAGGCACACTTTAGTGTTTTACCGGATTAAGATTTTAGCCATTTTTCCTTTCTTTGCATTTATTTCTATGCCCTAGCTTCTCAAAACTACTGGGTCAATGATACTTCAGCATTTTATCATGTTTTTTGGCTCAGTTTTTGTACTCAAATGTCCACTGATAACTCATCTTTTTCATTCAATTCCAGAATCCACCCATGATTTTAATAAATATCTCAAGTCAGAGTATATAATGAAATATTCAGCTGTGCTTTCAAAAGAAGTTAAAATTACCTAGTGAACATACAGTCTGGTGCAGAAATCCTTATTTTAACTTTCCAGAAGACCTTAGAAACAAAAATATTTGTGTTTGTCCAGTTTGTGCAGGACTGTAGTGGGTCTGGCTGAGCTGGGTCTGTTTTGTGCTGGGAGCTAGAAGGGTACTGATAACATACCTGTGTTGTGACTACTGCTGAGCAAGCATCCCAGCATTCACCCCTCCAGTGGGATGGGGTGGGCAAGATCTTGGGAGGGGACACAACCAGGACAGCTGACCCAAACTGACCAAAGGGATATTCCATACCATATGACGTCAGCTCAGCTATAAAGCTAGGGGGAAGGAGGAGGAGAGGGGGGCCGTGCCGTTGTCCTCCAGAGCAACCGCTACGCGTCTTGGAGCCCTGCTTCCCAGGAAGTGGCCAAACATCGCCTGCTGATGGGAAGTAGAGAATAAAACTTTGTTTGCTTTGCTTCTGCGCGCGGATTTGCTTGGCTTTGCTTTTATTATTATTAAACTGCTTTTTTTGTTTTCTCATCTTATATTCCTCCCCTTTCTTTTTGCTCTGCTGAGGAGGGAGCGGGGAAGGAAAGGGGGGGTGATAGAGTGGCTTGGTGGGTACCTGGCACTCAGCCAAGGTTAACCCACCACAAGGACTTATCGGTGAAATTCGTTTTGCTTCTCATGTACAAGAAGTCAGGCTAGCTGATCAAAACACTCCCTTGTGGTCTTCAAAATCTCTGATGTATTTTGAAGCTTATGATGCAGCATCAGCTCAATGTTATCTTTGTTTCAAAAGAACAATCCTCTGTGATCACCACTGCTGTATTAGCTGATCATTTAAAATTAACGTAACAATAAACAATTTCAGAAAATCAATTCATATTCTCATCTCCAGGGTTCCAATTTTAAATACGGAAAAGTGGAGTCAGAAAATGGGTGTTCTCAGGAAGAAGGTGCCTTATATTCTCCAGCCAACCCCTCTGGATGCCAGGTGCCCACCAAAGCTGCTCTATCACTACCCTTCTCAGCTGAACAGGGGAGGGAAAATAAAAGGTCCATGGGTCGACATAAAGACAGGAACATCGCTCACCAGACACTGCCTCGGGCAAAGCAGGCTTGACTTGGGGAAATTAGTTTAATTTGTTACCAATCAAATCAGAGGATGAGAAA
Organism: Eurystomus gularis; assembly: GCA_013400335.1. Lineage (NCBI taxonomy): Eukaryota > Metazoa > Chordata > Aves > Coraciiformes > Coraciidae > Eurystomus > Eurystomus gularis. The sequence goes on along the minus strand of VZZY01022219.1, from coordinate 23,123 downwards.
TAAACAGCATTTTTTTAACACCTCACACACACCCCCCACTCCTCCCCCCACATCCCCCCTTCTCCCAGGCTAAACTTTACTCCTGATTTTCTCTACCACCTCCCCCACTGCAACACAGGGGGACAGGGAGTGGGGATTGCAGTCAGTATGAACTGAACATGTTTCTATTGTGAGTTCCTCCCATTGGCTACAGTTCTTCACAAACTGTTCCAGCATGGATCACTTTCATGAGGTGTGGTCCTTCCGGAACAAACTCCTACAGCATGGATCCCCCATGCGGTTGTCTACATTTAACCTGGGGCAACTACAGCAGTTGTTCTATCACCCAATGCCCCTTCCATAACCAAGAACGAGGATCAGGAAAAGGAGAGGAGACACAGATTGAAATGAAATTGACTTAATGAAACAGCCAAACTAAAACCAGTGCCAGTATAAAGAAAATAAAGCTATACCTTTTTAAAAGCTAAGCCCAGCACATGTACAGTGGTCACAGTAAACATGAAGGTGGTCCCCAGGAAGAGGAGAAGGAGAATCCCTCATCTGCAGCAAAATTCCCCCTTATAATGATGTTTATAGTATGGGACACACCTGTGAGCCAACTCAGGTCAGCTGCCCTGGCTGACTCCAAACTGCTAGTAGCTTGCAGACCATGGCAGGCCTATGATTCTGTCCCAGTGAAACCAGGACAGGGATCACAAGTCCTGCCAGCAAACCTGCCCCAGTATGGGTTCCTCTCTCCATGGGTCCACAGGTCCTGCCCAGGAGCTTGCTCCAGTGTGAGCTTCCCATGGGGTCACAGAATCCTTCAGGCATGCACCTGCCCCAGTGTGGGGTCTTCCATGGGCTGCAGGTGGATATCTGCTCCACTGTTAACCTCCATGGGCTGCTGAGGAACAGCCTGCCTCATGTTCACCACTGGGGAATCTACTCTGATGCCTGGAGAACCTCTTCCTCCTCCTTCTTCACTGACCTTAGTGTCTGCAGAGTTGTTTCACCTATTTGCACTCCTCGCTCCTGGCTGCAATTACTATTGCACAGGGGTTTTTTCCCACTTCTTAAACATGTTTATTACAGAGATGCTACCACTGTCACTTTTGGGCTTGGCCAACAGTGAGTCCATTTTGAAGCCAGCTGGCATTGGGTCTGTCAGATATGGGGGAAGCTCACAGCAGCTTTTCACAAAAGCCACCCCTGTAGCCCTCCCACTACCAAAACCTTGCCACACAAACCAAATACACCCTCTGTTATCTCACGGTGCATTTAAAAAAAATGATTTCATTTAACTCAAAATTTCTAAAGAGATTTGAAGATTATTGCATTCCATTTATTTCCAAGAAGATTGGATACTAAAAATAAAAAGTAATGACTCAGAGCTTACCTTTGCTGACTCTGAAGCTGAAATGATAAATATTTAATAAGGGAAACTCTCTTTCCCAAAGTTTTGTTCTTCTTTGTCTTTCTTTATAATAAAAAGCAAAATGAATTTCTAAGCACATAGCTTTTCAGGCACCACACTCAGGGATAATCATGCTTCCATAGTACAGATGCACAATCCCCATCCTGCAAAAACGTGAGGGTTTTTACTGATTATAGTAGTCCTGATAAAGACAGTGAGAATATAATTGAAGAGCTACCATTCACTGTTTAAAAAAATCACCTAGGCATATAATCTTTCCCTTCATGCAATGCAATGGCTAAATGGACTGAAAAAAACCCTGTTACCATATACTTTACTATCTTGATACCCCTGGAACATCTGCAAACATGATAATATATGTATTACAGAGATTCCATTATATTTTTAAAAAACATATGTAGTATATATGTATGTAAATATTGTATGTACTTTTGAGAGTAGTGGGCATGGTTCAGCATTTGTACTTTAGTCCACTTTTGAAACAGGGAAAAATACAAAGGCATTAAGACTGACCATCTTGGTTCTTTCTTTGCAAGGTCTGAATAGCTGGATATAATTTGTTTCTAATTTCGATTGTTAAAAGACATTTACCTAGAAGAAAAACCTGTTAGGAGGAAACAGATGATACTTTGTGCATAACCAAGTGAAAAAAAGAACCTTTTTAACCAGCAGCCATCATCTGAAGGAGACGCTGCAGCTCCTTTGGAAAATATCTCTTAGAATAGCACAAGATATTTGGCTCAAAGTAAGAGATAAATAAAGGTGTGCCAGCAGGGAGAGAAACATGAATACAGAGTATGAGGGAGCAAGTACAAATAAAAATGCCGAGCTGGATATTTCGGCTCCCTCTCCAATCGTCTTCCCACACTGTCAGATCCACGCAGGCCCTGGCTCAGATCCTTGGTCTCCATCTGAATGATTTCAAGGACACTTTTTTTTTTTTTCCTTAAAATGGGAAAATAATATTTCAGAGAAACTAGCTGACAAAGAAACAGTAAGTCTCCATAAATCTTTATCCTAACAGCCCCCTGCCAAAAGCAAATGCATGTACTATAGGCATTGGGAGTCCAAAGGAGCTCTTGAAATGACTTGCGTGTAGGAAATAGCAAAGGTGTGAGGTCTGGGCCTCACCTCTTCGCTAGGAGGTAATGTGAGCTAGGTTAGGAGTAGTCTTTCAACAGCTCATGGAGCTCAGATTACCTACCCTACTTCTTACCTGGTCTTCCCACAGCAACACAACCACAGTGGATCCTTGGCATAGAAAGTGCACTCAGATTGTTCAGTAAGTGCATGCAATTCAGAAGCCACAGGCTGCCCATCCTGTGTTAATCCAGCTTGCTGTTCTCAACAGAATTAAGTAAATCAAAGCGTACCCTGAAAATCCTCACTGCAAATTAAACATTTTTCATTCTCCATGACCTCTGTAAGAAGACATGATCATTGTCCTTTAGCTCTGCAAAGGATAAGAAAATGCTGTCTGCTAGTAGGATGAAGATAGAGATTTCCATCTTTTAAAAAGCAGCTGAGTACATCAGTAGTAAAAGACACAGCATAGTTGACAAATATGTGAACATGGCCGCCATGTTGCATATTGAAGATAGCTTTAAATTACCTCATGTAGCTACTGCTGTCTGACTGCTAAAGGTGTCATGAATATCATTGTGGTGCAAAACTCACCATGGCATCTGGTGTGATAGCTGGAGCTAGCTAATGTTGAGCTCCTGGAGGTAAATTGCCAGTTACCTACTTTAAAGCTGTCTTAAGCATGTCTGCACTCACCTGCAGTTCATCTCTTACAGATATATTATGGATGACGCAACCACTATTCTTAAGGTACTGATTATTATTTCAACCAAGTATACTAGAACTGGGGTTGTAGTGATCAGCTCTGTTTCAGACCTGTTCTAAATAGGTAAAATTGCATCTAGTATTAGATATTACTTTAAATTCTACAATATAAAAGATGACCCAGGAAGTTCGTTGAGAGATCTGAATATCCTTAAAGTCCACGGATGATTGAATGTTTTGGTTTGAGACTATTTCTAGCTCAAATCTAGTAGTAGTTCCTAGAAAATTCTTCTACCTGAAAAATGCAATTCCTTGATAACTTGCACTGCAAGCCTTCTTTACTTTTAGCTTTCCAAACATTGTTAAGGTGAAACAGACACAAAAACTCTTCATAAAGAAATAAAATGTGTTTTTTTTCTTAAAAATACATTTCCACCACAAGACTTGGGATGTCTTGGGAAGGCCAAGTGGATGAAAGCAGCTATTTTTAATTAGCTGGCTGTTTCTGCCTAAGCATGGTAGAAAAAGGAGATGTTTACATAGTTTACTTTTCTGATATGTATTTCTCCAGTTTTGGGGAAGGGCGAGAGGAAGCTTAGAGTGTGGTAGAAGGACCCAAGTGGAGTATTCTTAATGGAACAATTATAGTTTCATTTTATCCTACAAATGGTGCCAGCCTAGGTTATATCTGTTGGATCTGTATTCCTTGGCTAGCAATCTAACATTTAATTTCTTTAATCTCTCCCAAGACAGAGTAATGATGTTATCAAACCTTTCCAAACCTTGTGAACTACTCACAACAATATTATTAGTGTTATTACTTTTACTCTTCCTTGCAAAAAATAGGTGATTTGGGAGTCCAGGCATGAAAGCTAGACTGTCAGAGGTACTCAGAGGGGCTGCTATCTGTTTCCTTCTGCAAGCTCAATAGTCCCTCCTTGAGCTGAATAGAAGACTGGCGCCTGTATTCCCCAACAGTAAATTTTCAGTGGCACTAATTAAATAGTATGCATGGCTTGAGGTTACAGCAAGTCACATATCACTTACAGTCTATTGTTGATTGTAATTATTATTGTTTAGCTATCTGTTTGAAACTGCATATGTGTAAGATAAATGCAACAATTTTCAGAAGAGCCTTCTGCATCAGCAGTCACACTTACCACTTTATCTCTCCATCTTCAAGTAAGTAATGCCATGCCTCATTATGTCCATGTACAAAATGAGTGAAAAAAAAAGTTAAATGACTTTAATAAAATTGCACAGCAAAACAGTAGGAGAAAGAGATAACCCCTCCTCCCTCCCACTAACCCACCACTTGCCCTGCCTCCTGCACCAAATTGCAAACAAGCTTGGTGACTGCATGCCTGCTGAAGTGCATTTGTTTGTATTGTATTGTCAGGAATTTAATTCCACAATATCACGTGCTAGGAACAGAACCATGTCATTGCAGTTTAGCGTGCGTTTTGGTGGTGTGTTCTATATCTCATTGAAGTTTCATCTCCTTAGCCAGTACCATATGGTACTCATCTGTAGCAAAGCTCTTAAATGTAATGAAGAAGGTATAATCACAAATGAGAAAGCAACTGTCGACCAGCAACCTACAGATATTGAAGTTCCATGATACTCCTGAAAGAAACAATATTGCAAGAGAAATCCTTTTAGCACTTCTAGCATCATTGTCTGACAGGAAGAAAATGTTGGGCTCAGAGGTGCTCTTCAGTCATTCCTGAGATGCTCAGTAGCATTACAGAATTCTCAGATCACCAGACAACGCTGTGTTAATGCATAGTGGAAAGATAATTCCTAACTTCTTTTTTTCAGCTGAGGAGAAAGTTTGAAATTAGTGATACACTGGATGCTTCATGTTTTCCAAAATTCTAATTTAAAAGTTAAAATATACTGAAAATAGATAGAGAATATTAAGCCTTCTTCTTAAACCTGCTGATAGCTTTTCTTTCCCCTAGATTTTGACTGGTTTTGTTTTGATTCATGATGGGAATTTTAGCTTTTTTCCTGACAACAGGAAAATACACAGATAATTTTTTAAGAATCATACTATTTAATGAAAAATAGTGATTATAAAACAAAAATAAAGGGGTCAGTGGTGATCAATAGCAGAAAAAGAGGGTAAGTAGGTTCTGTTCTCAGACATGTGAAGATAATTACCCTGAATCAATGTGAAATGCAGCTGCATTAGTTAACAAATCAAGTTTGGAAACAAGACCAGAGGGACAGGCTCTAGCTGCTCAGTATTGCTGGTGGTACTGTCATTCCTAAAGATAGGTGGAAACACCCATCCTGAAAGTCTCTGCATGCATACAACCCTGTGTCCAAGGTAGAGATGTCACTGATACCTAAAAATCTCTGTCTAAGTATGTGGGCGTCCCCTCCCAAGTACCCCATTGCAGGACACAGACTTCAGGTGTGCCAGGGGTGATGCAGAGAGCAGCCATGGCCCGGCAGTACCCAGACCTGGAGGCAGCATGACCAGAAAGCATTAGAAACACGGTGATAGGGCTGGGGATGCTGGGAGCACCTGGTCCAGGAAAGAGAAGAGCTGCACAAGGGCTGTGAGCAAGCAGGGTACTATTCACCTGCAGTTCCATTCCCTGCCTATGAGAGATAAACCCAAGCACAGGGGTTTTATAAGCAGTTGTCGTGGTCAGGCGCGCAGAGGTCCGACCACCTCCCAAAGGGAGAAGGGTTGAGGGTAAATTGGGATATCTCCCCACCAAGCTCGCAAACAGACACGGAGACCGAAATGAGTATCTAACAAGTTTATTACTAAATATATTCTAATAAAACCTTATTTACTTTATGGAAATATTACGATATTAAAGAACACCATGCCCACCCATTCACTCCCTCTCTCACCCACCGAGAGATAAGGGCAAATAAGGACTTAATTATGTCAAAATACGACCTGTATGTGTGGATGGTGCGTGTGTGTGCGTGCGTGTGTCCTTTCGGCGTTTGGCGATGGTCTCTGTGGAACGGCGACGATGCCCGGCCGGCAGACCTGGACTGTTTCGATGACGTCAGCAGCTTCTAGCTTTTCGGTGCAATTAGAGTTTCTCTCTCTCTCTTTCTCTCTGTTTTTCTCTCTCTCCCTCCGACGGTGGCATCGGCTTTGTCTTTTCTGGCAGCGTAGCTTTCGGTGCAGTTTCTTCGGCAC
>VZZY01022219.1:0-16451 GCA_013400335.1 Eurystomus gularis | reverse complement strand
GGGGGGGGGGTGCGCTCGGCAGAAGCGATGTGCTCCCTTTGTGCAGTGAGGCGGAAAAGAGAGAGTTTGTTTTCTTTTTCGAAATTTATAGCTGGTGTTATCACGGTTCTGGTTTCCTGGAGGATTTATGCAGAATAGATTTATGGGAAATTGAGTTTTTTTGCTCACTGTTTTAATAAGGCAGAAAAATCATGTGGTCGGTTCACCACAGCAGTGTTGGCACTGATAGATCACCAGCCCCTATTTCTCATGCATATGCAAATGCCTGTCACCCTGCTGATAGGGCACTACTTTTGCCCCAGGCACTGGTTTGCGAGCCTATTGTGGCCACAGCCAGCCAACCCGAAAGGCAAATTTTTATGAGTCACAATCAACTGGGAGGTCCAGTAAAATGAAGGTAACTTTTACCCCTTCAGTATTAACAACAGCTTACTGAAGACAAGTATCTTGACTCCAGTCCATCTCTAATTAAATCTAAATTAAATTTCACCAAGGAGAATTACCAGGGCCTAATTTTTAGACTCTGTGATAAATCCTGCTTCCTGATGCTGACTAGCTGCTCACTAGAGACAAAAATCCACTGAAGAACAAATAATTTTGTTCTTTCCTGGTATATTAGCTCACATCACAAGAATTAAGCTGGTAGGTTTCTTTTGATAAACAGTATCATGTACATTTATATTTATGTACACGTTTTAATTATATAGACCACAAAATATCTTTGGAACTAAATCTGAGTTCTTGACATGAGAAAGGAGCCATATACTCAAAACTTTTCTATGTTTCTTTGGTGGGCAGCTTCTTTAAAACACTTTTTTTTTTCGTAGATCTTCCCCTATCAAAGCTCTGTAGCTGTGCTAAAGGTTGCTTTACTAATGGTTGCCTTGGTCTCACTAAAGTATTTTTTTTTCTGTGAGTATAATCTTTCTTTGCATGCCTTCCATCTGGAAATAAATTACACTGAATTAGATAGACCTTTTTAAAAGTGCACAACTTAATGTTAAGTTTTAATTAAGCAGTCTTTAATTATTTTTTTTTTTATCCTAAAAAGCTCTAAATCTTAGTCTGTTTCTGCCTGAATATACATGCCTTATTTAACTTTATATTTATATATTCACTTAGAACAAACTTGGATGAAGCTTAAAAATTTTTTGAGGATCACATTGATCCTTGAAATGTGATCACATTTCATGATCACATGAAAATTGTTTTTCATATGCTCCTTTCCTTCCATCTGTAAATATTTAATAAATGACTGTCATTTTGTGAATCAAGCCCTGTAATTTTCAGTAACAAAAATGATTGCCATTTCATTAATCATTGACAACAAATTAGTATTGTGAAAACAAAATTACTTTATTCTTATGAAAATACCACTTTCTTTATAAAATTCAGAAGAAAATGGATAATTTTATGTGCCTCAGTTTCTGACTGTTCAACTTAAAGTTGAAAGACCCACAACACCAGATGGATAACGATTGTCTCCATGTAGTCAATGGATCAGTGCAACGTGTGGTGTTGAGGTTTATGGTGACACTTTCAGTTCCTGCCAAAATAAAAGGTCACTTCCCTGCCTTGCTAATAATTCTCAGTCTTTCTTACAGCCTGTCTACAGCATCTGCCTGGGCTTTGCCCAGGCTGCAGGGTAGACTGAAGACCTTAAGCTATGTTGCCTATTAATCATTAGCAGTTATCCTGGATTTATTATATAAAATGATTAAGAAATACGTATTCTAGATGTCTACACAAAACTTCATGTACCTTGTAGACATACTCTGAACTAACAAAGTTATTTCCCATGAATGTTGCTACCTGCAGAAAAGGGGCAAATTAATTCCACACGTCTTTTAGTATTATTTATAAACTGATTCTTAAATAAAGATGCTTACATCTGCCTCTTGCTCCAGATGGTGCAATTTAGCTGCCTATGTTACTCATGAGTAGTTTTCAGTTTCAAACAAATACTTAACCCAGCAATTGTCTTATCAAGAATTCTCTATTTCTCACAACTGAAATCTAAACTTCATTGTTGCTTTAATTCTCAGAACAGGGAGTTTCCTGTCTCACAGGTCAAAAGTACAAGGAAAAGAAAATATTTTTAACATTTCACTGCAGCAGCCACAGTTGTAAAACTGCCTGATACTGTACACTCCAGTTACTAGCAAAAATTCAGGCAAGAAATTTAATCTAAAATTCTCATGAGGTCTAACAGCATGCAAACAGTAAGACAGACCCACAGCAACCTTTTTTTTTTTAATTTTTTCCTGCCAAACCACCTAGTCACTGAGTTTACATTTATGTTCCAGCCCCAAGAAGTATCAGTTTGAGTTTACAGCAAATCCTTCAATGTATGTAGCAATGCTGTGTCCTTGTCCTAAAATCTGCCCAGGAGGAGGCAGTGAGCTGCAGCTCTCTGCCAGGACAGACACATGCTGGATGCTGTTTTACTAGTCAAGAACCATAGTGGGATGGTGCAGCTGCTCCTGGGGAAAGTAGAAAAAAAAAATACATGTGAGATGTCCTGTAGGAATATAAAAAAGACAGCATGTATAGTTTGGCAAGGTCCTAGCAAAGTTATGGCCCAGATCCACCATATGACTAGACTTTATAGAGACCTTTGTATGTGATTCACCTGTCTGCTGGCATAATAAGCAGAAATGATTGAAATATCCTTCTGCTAGGTTACACTGTAGCTGGAATTTTTGCCTTGAAGCTTTATTACAAAGACCAGATTTTGAAAAAAGTTAAGTTCTAAAAAGTGCTAGATTTATTTCACTTTGAATTTGTAAAATCATATTCTTATAAAACCAAACTCTTAGACTTATTTTAAAATTTACAATGTTCTTGAGACTTCATAATAAAATAAATGTGTAATTTCAGTGAACCCTTTCAGATCAGTAATATATAGCTAGCTAGGTTAAAAACAGAGCAAGAGAATGCTTCCCAAATTATTATGTTAAAAAATGACTGGAAATCTCTGGTTCAGGAAGATTGGGGGAAAAAAATTGCTACTGCTTTTCACTATTTAAATGAAAAACTTAAATCTACTTCACCAAATTTTATTTGTGGAGTGATTTTAGAGCCAGAAGTCATTTGAAAGGTAAAATTTAAATGAAGGTAATTCTTATTTATGATTTCTATGTGTGCTTCTTTACTGTTGTTGAGGGTTTTGGTTGTTTGGGGGTTTTTTTGGTTATTTTTGTTTATGAAACTTTCTTGAAAGATGAAAGGTCTCATCATTTGCCTGTGTCCAGGGAAAATAGGATAGCAAAGACAGTGGCCACAGCCATCTAATCTTATGGGTGTGTGTTGAGCATCCAGAGTTTTTTACCAGAGTAGACATTACCTGCATCTTGATCTGATCTCCTCTTTCTTGGAAGAGGGGCATGGGTCTTACTAAGCAGTAAGCCACAATTCATGGTGAAGACTGGAGACACTTGCCAAATTCTTTGCTGTGGGTGTCATTTTAACTTACTAATACTAGCAGACATCTATACCCATGTGCCTGGGACAATAAACTCAGAATACCTAAGCCTAAGTCGAGTAGTCTTTGCAAAACCAGCTTAAATGAAAATCATATTCTCCCTGGGCTTTTTTGTACAGCTAATGGAAAGAAAAACAGGCTGAATTGCTTCCTGGAGGAATATAAATTATGAGCTGCTTCCTGTTGGTGCCTCTCTTGCTGCACATGCTAAAATTCAGAAAATTGGACTCCTAGAATTCTATTCTCAACTAGGCATCTGAACAGAGGCTGAATGAACTGTGGTCACATCTCATGTGGAATTCAGTTTTTAGCAAATAACTGAAAAAAATACCATGCTGGTAACCTTCAAGCATTCAAGGGTCCTTGACCAGTTAGCATCCTGATATTAGGGGAACTTTCATTAATGTGACATGCCAGTCTGCATTTAAAGGTGGGAAAATCCTTCCCTTTGTGAGATTGAGGAGTCATGTCACCAAAAAACCACTACATTTAGTGTATCACTGTCCCACTTTAGCTCAGTATGTTTACGCAACATCATGTTATCATCATTTGGCAGATATACATTTTTTATAAATCTGCTAAGCTATACCTATGCTGCTAGTTCAGGCTGTTTCCTCTAAATCTAAAGATACTTGTGTTTAAAACTGAAAATTATGGAGGTTTGACTCTGTGTTTTCCAACACACTTTGACAGTGGGTACCCTCCATTCTTTCTTCTGATGAACTTAGGCCCTTTTGCAGCTAATGAAGGATAACTGAAGCTACCATCGAGAACCAAAATCTTCCCAGATACAAATAGCCAATTAAAAAATGCAGCTCAAGGTTGAATAAATTCTTTGCTGACCCTGTAGGTGATAAAGTGATGGTCAGAGGCACGGGTTTCATTATCCATATCATTATCACAGCTCATACGACTCCCATGTTAATACCAGCAATTAGTTTGCTCAGTTTTTCTATGAGAAATTTTCTGTATGAACCTAGCAAACTACATCATGATCACTTTGTTCCAGCTTTCTAAGATAGAGGCATAAACACTGTGAATGACCATATATCTATTGATTATGAGCTTGGACAGACTTAACACCCACATAATAATAAGACATGTCCAAATGAGCATTAGGATCCAAGACAGATCAAGCATACAGCAATTGTACCTATCAGCCTCATTAGCTAACCCTGACCATCCTTCATGCTTCACAGGAGTGCTTTCTGCATTTTAAAATATCATTAATGGGGAAAAAACGTGTTTGGGATTTCAAATTATTGCTTCCGTGTAATGTTTTTCTAATGTATGAACATTGAAACTAGCTGTTCATATTTCATCTGGGTTGCTTTTCAAACCATCAGACCCACTCCTACTATAGTACAATACTGTATCAGGTACGTTTTATATAAAATGAGAAGTGCAACAGAGAAATGCCTAGAGACAGCCATTTTTAGAAGTAGCAGTTTAAACTACTTGGATTATAACTTGCATTAGTTGTCTTCCCACACCAGAGTATGCCTTTCATTTATTCATGTCCCCGTGAACTTCCCACTATTGCCATCCCTTCCAATCTTCTACATGTGAAAAAGAGAAGTACTTTCCTGTACTTGCCCTTGTGCTTTGATAACTGAGGAGTCATCAGGAGCACAGTTACTCTATGGAGTTCACAAGCCTATCCGCTAGAGCAAATGGATAATGACTGATTATAACTCATCAGGAGATAGCAATCACATTTTTAAAATTCCAATGTTTTGACATTTAGCTTTTCATCACACTGAAATAAGAAGTAAGCTTATCAAGTCTCTTTACAATATATACAACAACATTTATACCAAACATTGGAGGTGGGGGTGGGGAGATGTATTCAAATATTTTCTTTTTTATTTTAGAAAGTATGCATTAAAGAGGACAGAATCCTGCCATGTGGATACCTAGGATACCATGTCCTAGGATGTACTGAAGTAGCATGCAAAGAGATTATTTTACTTTGTTGTTCTTCTTCTTTTTATATACATATTTGTATATTCATAATATATATGTATGTATGCATGTGTGTGTATTCAAAATACATATGTCTCCTTAGGAATATTTATACCAGGGCTAGAACTTGAGTGTATATATGCCTTCTAAATCTGAGGCCACTGTTCTAGTTGCCAGGCTACAGATCATTAGAGTCCTTAACTTTCACCGTACCCATTTCAGCTCCTGAAAAACAATACACTGTAAAGACATGAAGGGAAACATTTTTCAACAAAATTTCAGCTACCTTTACCAGAATAGCTTCTATATCTGTCTAGATATTGCCAAAGAGTAAGAGAACCTAAATACAATAGAAAGTGTTTTTCTGACATTAAAAGACTATAAATAGGGCAGTGCAGCATGAAGAATGATGCCCTAAACCAGAAGTCAGGCTATTATTTTAGATATTATACATGAAAGCATCACTTCTAGTCTATCTCTGTAAGAATGAACCATTCCAACACCTGCCTTCAGCCTGTGATCCTGCCTTCATGCCAATTTGAAACAGTATAATTTGGCAGGACCTTTAAACTGAGATCCTAATGGGCTGTGCTTTACAAGTGCTCCCTTCAAGAGGCAATTCCAAAAGGAAGAGGAAAGAGGAGCCTGCCAGTGAAATAGAGTTATGGTTAAGCTGGTATACTCTGTGATAGAACTTAACAAATAACGAAAACAATCTCACAGAATATCATTGTGCACGTCAAATAAGCCATGAGAGATTTGGTGGGAAGAATGAAAGGTAATATACCAATATAATGACTCCAACTGCTTAAGAACAGCCCATGAACTGAAAGTACATAGCAGCTTTAGTAAACGCGAAGTTAGAATGTCAGGAAAGGTCTTACCTACAGCCTTTTACAACAAAAGGCATACTTAATCTTTTAATAAAAGTTTTATGTCCAACAGCAGACTCCAGCTTGCAGTACAGGATGTTGCTGATGCTGAGAATCAAAAAGCATGAGTTACTTTACATATACATAGAAGCCAAAAACCCCCTAGATTTTCCTTTTTCATTGCTGCTCGATATCTTTGACTATCAAAACCACCAGGATACCTTCGTCTGGAAAAAGACTCATTGTTGGCTAGCTATCTTTATTTATTGCCTACCACGTGTACACAGTAACAGAACTTAAAGATTCACTTAAATAGAAGTCATAGCATGTCCCCCTCCGCTGTGCTATTTCTCCAATGACTAAAATGAGTACTGGCACGTACTCTGAGGTCCACCGATTTTTTGAGTAAAATGCTGAGGGCAAGCATCATTTTTTTTCCACAGATATATACTGCGTATTGCCTTTTTCCTCTCCTTTTCCTTTCCCACTAACAAACAGAAGCCACCTGGGCCAAATGGGCTGATTCTGAACAAGTAGCATTGTAGTTCATTCCCTGTACACAGGAATACAAAAATGCTTAAAGGAGTGGTGTTTTAATAAGCACTCATGTTAGATATTGCCCTACTGGCAGTTGAAAGATTTAGGGTATATGCACTGCACATAGGTCAGGCTTGGATGGTTGGTGGAAGGCCCTGCCGAGCAGGCAGCAAGGCATGTGTCTGAGAGCAGCTCCCACAGGTGAGGCAAGCACAAGCGGCATGGACACAGATGAGTGCTTCAGCAAGGGCTGGAAATGCGTCAGCCGTCTTCAAGGATGTTGTTGTGGTGCTTCAAATGAAGGCCCAGGGATGCAGCACTGCCCCAAAGTGAAAATACTAGAATTCACTGAAGTGCTTTCAAATTTATTTCAGAAGTAGAGAAGGATAAAGGAGGACTACACAGAGTCTGAAAATGAGGACATGCACTGTCAGCATTACCTCCAAAAAAGTTACATGTAAGAAATTACTTGCAAACAAGTCACTGCATGTTATTTGCTGGACAATGAGGTGGTGTTCCCAATCTTCTCCCCCTGCTCCAAGCACTGAAAAAAGCAAAAGTAAAACATTTTCTAAAGCTCTGTTATAAATGAGGAGCTTTCTGATAGCTTAGAAGGGCTTGTTTGCAGGAACTCATCTCTCATAAAAGGCTTGTTGCTGCTCTAGGGAGGAGTAAAATAGCTACGGATGACATTCAAATCATGATCAGTCTTCCCAGCCATTAATTTTAAATATGATTCATACTTCATTATGCTCTGGAAACCAAAGAAATTACCCTTTATTGTGTCTAGCCATTTTTCATCACTATGTACTCATAATGACCAATTTTACTCTTCCCTTCTAATATGTGCTTGCAAATGTGCAGAAATTAACCCTGATGTTTACATTTGCCTTTAATTCAGCTTCATAAAGATTTACCAGTGTAAATATATATTTATACAATAGAACAGAAGTATTAGCATCCAATATATATAAACAACATTAGCTCTTAAATTGCTTAATTATTAGTATTTGTAAATTAGAAACAAGTCAAACTTCAAGGAATGAACACTACTGAGCTTTGTCCTACTTAAACAGATATTCAAATAAAAACTTGTATTTTAATGACTGTCTAAGCCCATGTTATGGCATTTTAATAACCACAAAAGTGAAGTCCAAAAATGGATGGATTTCTAATATTCATCCTCATTTGCAACATCAATGCATTTTTGGTTTGTTTTTTTAAAAAAAAAATTTAAAAAGCTAGGTCACAGGAAAAGGTCCTCGCTTAAGTTTACAAAAATCCAGATAAAATTCCTTGTTTCACCTATGTGACTTTGCACAAATCATTTACTCTCTCTGTGACGCAAAATCCCACCAGTAAAATTGAGATATTCATTATGTATATCCAAACAAAAGAGATATGCTGCATAAAGCTGAGACACTGTTTCCTTCACCCTCAAGAGATAGGGTGCATCCTCCCACTTCCAGAGGTGGTGGCAGCTCTGAACCTGAAGTTACAGCAAAGTTCTTCCTCTAAAGCCTGTAAGAGAAGTGACATTACCCATCATTAAGCTTTATTCATGGGTTGCGTGGCAGTGGAATACTATTTTTAATGTGTCCAGGACCTGCCTCTCTCCCAGCCCAGACACATGCTCACTGAGGAACTGCAGAGGGCAGTGGGGCTGACTATACTGGGAGATGCTACATGATGTATGGCAGGGCAGCACAACAAAACTCGCAATCACTAGAGTATTACTGAAAGAAATAATAAGATCCCTGAGTTAAGTCTCAAAGTACACTGTTCAGTTTGATAAATATCTGATGGATTAAGATGTAGAAGTAAATAATATTTATTATCACTAGCCACTTATTAAATAAAGCTGAGTAAAAGCAGTAAGCAGAGCATGACATGAAGCATACTCAAAGACAATGTAATTTTCATTCCTGTCTGTCCAGCGTAAGAGTTCATGGGTATCAGAAGATGAGTCAATTATTGCTGGGTTTATTAAAAAAACAAAAAGCCTCATTACTCTTAAAATAATGTTGATGAGTGATGGGCATAACAAGGCATAAAAATATCTGGGTTTTTCTCCAAAGTAAGGAGAATGAGGAGCTACCTCTACCAGTTAGAGATACCAAGTGATATTATGCAGCTCATACAGCTTGTCACACGTGAAGCAAATCCTACGCTTCCCACAAGTACAAGCTTCAGAGAGCACATTTCCAGCTTAATCACTGAGATTCAATTTTAAAATAAGTTATTGATGGATTGCAAATAAATATGAAATTTGAAGTGAGGAAGCTAGTCCTATTTTTAAAACCTTAAAAGTGTTTCAAGAAAAGAAAGATGATGTATTGGGTGTCGGTGTCAAGTTGCTGGCAGCAGGAGTGGCTTCTGTGAGAGGCGTTCAGGGGCTGCCCTGTCCTGTACAGAGACAGCTCCACAATGGACCCACCACAGGACACAGCTGAGCCCATTAGCCAAACTGGTGGCACCTCTGGGAAAACATAGTTAAGAAAGGGGAGAAAATGCTGGACAGAGAGAAANGAAAGATGATGTATTGGGTGTCGGTGTCAAGTTGCTGGCAGCAGGAGTGGCTTCTGTGAGAGGCGTTCAGGGGCTGCCCTGTCCTGTACAGAGACAGCTCCACAATGGACCCACCACAGGACACAGCTGAGCCCATTAGCCAAACTGGTGGCACCTCTGGGAAAACATAGTTAAGAAAGGGGAGAAAATGCTGGACAGAGAGAAAAAGGAGCAAAAATAGTGTGAGAAACATCCCTGAAAACACCAAGGTGAGATAAGAAGGAGGGGCAAGAGATGCTCCAGGTGCTGGTGCAGTCTGTGGCAAGGACCATGCTGGAGCAGATATCAACATTGCACCCATGGAGGACCCTGAAGTGAAGCAGGTGGACATACCCTGAAGTGAAGCAGGTGGACATACCCTGAAGGAACTGCAGGCCATGGAGAGCCCTCGCTGTAGCAAGGGGTCCTAAAGGATTGAGAAGGACCCATGCTGGAGCAGGGGAAAAGTGTGAGGAGGAAGGTGTGGCACAAAGGATCTGTTGTGGACTGACCACAGCCCCCATTCTTTCCCCGCCACTGTTCCCCCCTCCTCCACTCCCCCCACTACTGTTCATCACAGCGAGGAAGAGTAGTGGGGAATAAAGGAGTGAAGTTGAGCCTGAGAAGAATGGGTGGAGTGTGAGGAAGGTATTTCTGTTGTCTTTATTTCTCACTATCCAACTCCAATTTAATTGGGGGGAAAAAAAATCCCCAAATGTAGTTGGTTTTACCTGTGACTAATTGGTGAGTGATCTCACTGTCCTTATCTTGACCCAAGATCTTTTCCCATCCTATCTTCTCCACCTGTCCTGTTGAAGAAAGAGAGTGAGAGAGTGGCTGGGTGGGTGTCTGGCCCTTAGCCAAGGTCAGGTTGCTACAACAGACAACTGAGTTTTAAAACTGATCCTGAGTAAAGTTCTGGAAGATCTACATAAATTCTGAATGTGAAAAATACACAGAAACATCATTAATCCCAAACCAGACATCTGTAGGATCAGGTAAGGAACTCATGAAAAAAAGGTAGGAATTCTTAGAAGTATTATTGTAAAGAAAATTAGCCTTCTCTCTATTCAGATTTTTCCAAATATATTTGACAAGATGCCTCTTTGGCAATTTAGTGATTCTAAGTCATGAATTGGTTTTAACTTTGGATGCCAAGAGAAAGAGATAAAAAAGCACAACTAAATCTTCTCAGGATTATATTCTCAAGAGAGAAAGATGGTGGTGGAACTGTAGAAAAGGCAGGAGTTCTGACAATATGACATTTGGCATAATTTATAAATTAATAGTCTAAGTTCAAAATTAATAAAGAAAGCTGTTTCTAACTAATGCATAAGAAATTTACATGGGCTAACCAGTCACAGTAATTGTTTCCAATACCAATCTCCCATTTATTCTTTCCACATTACTCAGAGTTTTGTTAAAAAAGAGGAAAGTATATTTGCAGCTTTTTACGGAAAATATTGAAATTGTTGAATTTGTCTTGAATAAATAATCCAAATCCTCACTGAAAATTGTTCCCATTTTGACCTCTGACTTGTCAGAGAATGACTAATAAACAGACAAGCTATCTGTGCTGCCCAAGTAATTTATTGGTATGCAAAGGTCCCCCATCCTTTCCTATCCTGCTATGACATCTAGCTTGCTTAAAGCCAAAAATCTTGACCCCCTGGACATTTTGTGCATTAAGTCAATTAAAACAGTACCAGAACAATGAACAATAACCTGTAGAAACCAGTAAAAACAATTTAATTGCTAAGTAGAGTTTCTGGGCTGGAAAACAGGTCAAAGATTTTGTGTATAGAATCTCATAATTCTTTCAAGAGGTAGAGACAAATTGGAAATCAAGTAACCAATGTATTGTATAGCCAGTTTCCCCTCACCTTTTTTTTTCCTGTTGCAAATGAGTGATAAAATTAACATGAACAGTGAAGAAACTTAACATGAACCAGTGTATGAAACTTAATGTCTTAAAGATGTTTCAGCATGCCTGAACAAGAACACAATGAAGGAAAAAAAATTAATCTAATTATAAAACTTATGACCATTAGGTTATTTATGCTGCAGACATTTGCTGTGATTTCCTGAAGAGCTTTAAATATGTAATCTAAGAAAATATTTTTTTCTGGAAAATGACTGAGATGACTGGTGATAAGACATTAAAATGAATTATATAGAAGCAAATGTATGGTATCATTTGATGCAATTCAGCTATTGAAATTGCCTTAGTATTCTTAGCAGTTAAAAACCACTTTTCTCAAGTGATCAACATCTATTTCCAGAACTATTTTGGGTAATATACACAGTGAAGAATGATGTTGAAATTCTTCTGTGAGGCAGCTCTAGAAAAGATATTTGGATATTCATTTATTAAATGTCAGCTAGGATTTTGGCAGACCAAGAAGGCGGCCAGACGCTGAAAAAAATTTACTGTACATAAACTGACCTAAACAGGGCTCTAATTCCCAGAAAATGTAACCACACTATGCACTGGTTTGCATTCAGTATTATTACATGGGAGAAACATATGTCAGAGTATGTATGTGCAATACACTAAACATACCTCTTACAAGTTTCTTTTATCTTATTCTTTCCTCTTATACCACTCTTCAATAGCGACCACTTTTGAAACAATATTTAATTCATAAAGTATACAACTCCATAAAAATAATGCCACTGGTTTCAAATGGTTTTGGATCAAACTTGTGAGATAACCCTATTTCAACCTTGACCTGGCTCTGCACCTGTTCATTGTGTACTTTTCTTTGGCTTAACTGTATCTTCTTTTGTATTTGTGAAAGTTCATGCATGTCAATGAGATAAAAGCAGAGCTTTAGTTCTGTTGCTTTACATGTTGTACTACACCAAAAAAAAAAAAAAAAAAAAAGGCTGTTAAGTTCCCTGTACCTATGCTATTTCTCTTGTTATTATCATGTACTGGAAAAGAAGTCTTTTAAATTGCTAAAAAAGCCATCTTTCTATTTTTCAGTGAAACCCTGATATAAAATCTTGAAAAAAACCTGTGGAAAAAACCCACCAACTATATTTCTGTTAAGAGAAAAAAAATATATTGATGCGATTAATGTTATTTGTAGTTTATTCTACCCCCTAAAAAAAGGGCTTAATCTGACTTCAAAACATTTTTTATACTTCACAAGCACTGAGGTCATATGGAATCTTCTGTAGTGCTTATATTGGAGCATTTTTGTATGGGTTTTCATGCCATGTCTAGCTCTTAGGCTTCTTAAGAGCCTTGGCTCTTTCAGCTAGAGAAAAGAGAGACCTGTACCGTAGCACATGCTAGCTAGCACCTCAGTCTCTCCTAGGACATCAGATGAGGGAGATGAGGAATCCTAGACAAACAAATCCCATAATTATGCACTTTCCTGAGTGGGATGCTTATCACACAAAGAGTTTTTTCTAGGCCATTTTTAACATTCCTTCACTTTGACATAGACCATAAATGTGTCTTAGCATAATGGAAATTAAGACACAGCTGTCTGTCTGGTTTTCATGAGTCTCCTACATATGCTAAGAAAGAGCAGTCATTCTCTTGGTTTGTATATCCTGACATTTTCTTATCAGACTTCTCAGATGTAAAAAAGATGTCTGTTAAACAAAATTTTACTACTCATAAATGTATATTTCAAATCATACAAATGAACCATTAAAAGTTTTGCTACGCAACAGCATCTGCAGAACTAAAAAAAAATTTCTGGTTTTAGTATTAAGAGATGCATCTATTATTGTAAACATGGTGTGGTGAATGCTATAGTTCTCAGAATGGCCATTGTGCCATGTGGCTGGCACATTTGGTGTGCTCCATGCCACAGATCCTATGTATCAGCTATCAATTACATCTTTCATGTCAGTCTATTATCTTCTGCTGGAAATAACTGGCATACTTACATCTTCTTAAATACTGATGTAACTCCTACTTGTCCATGCTTCCTATGCACATAAATGCCTGTGAATCAGAATAAGAATACCATACAGATATACATATGCATACACATATATATAGACATACACATGCAATCTCTATAAAAGCAGTAGTGCAGATGCTTTTTATTTGGCTTTAAACAGAAATTCATTAATGTAGTTGTAGATATACTATGTATTGCTTTTGGCAGTCCTAAAAATAAGTCATTAGGATTAAACATTTTCAAGTAGAACATTTTATAGCTTAAATAATACTGTTTTTATTCAAGATCCCATTTGGTTTAATGAAATTTGTCTGAAAGCATGCACTAATTTCTGTTCTCAACATAGCCTTGGGAGGATAAAAATGTTAAATATGATTCTTTGTTGGTTTTAAGATATCATCTTGCCTTATTTAGAGTAGATTATCACTACCCAGTGAGGCTTATGTACTGATGGCATTCATGATTATGAGTACATGTATAAGGAAAATACTTAAAGTATCATGTAACAGGCTTGACTATAATCTATATCTGTAGGTATTGAATTGTAGCCAGTATCATTAAATATTGGCAGGTTCTTATTTTCTTGACAGTTGGAGTCTTTTGGTCAAGCAAACTGCTTTTTTACATCTAACAAAATTTATTGCAGTAAGTTGTTAAATTGAAAGCTTAATTTAAGTTGTTAAATTGAAAACCTCTGCTAATTGAAAGTGGAAAATACAGAGTAGTCTGAAAGTATGAAAGAGGAGTGAATTACAGATAAAAGGACTGACAAGAAAAGAACCCATATGGATAGCTTGATGTTTACAAATTGGGTCTTAATATAATATGTAATTTTACCTTCATTTTCCATGTTTATTGCCTTCATGTGAAAGTAGTGACTGCATTTTCACTGTTTTAAATGAGGGCCAAATATAGTCTGCAGAAATTATTTTTGTTCAATTTAAACAAAGCATGTTGAAAAATGGTCTCAAATTTTCACCTTCCATTTAACCTTTTCTTTAACATTTATAGCTCTCTAGTGAAGCTTAAAAACAGAAAGAGTACCAGTAATTCTTTCTGACAGTCTATCAAAGTCTTGGACTGCCTCTATAGAATGAAGATACCAGGCTTTTAGCACAGTTTATAAATATATTAGACTGTCTTCACATCTTTTATGAGTTACCTGTTTACTTCTGACTGGTAAAAAGATAAAACAAACTGACTTTTAATTGTAGCCTTGAAACTCAGAAACGAAAAGTATAAAAATGGGTGAAACCAATCATCTATTGCAGAAAGCTGAGGGCAGTTCTAAAGTTCAAGAAGCTTTTTAAAAAGGTAAAATGAATGTAATCTTTATAAGAAATGTCAATTTTATTCTGGGCGACTGCAGTCAAAACATGAGGTTTTTAACTGGAACAGTTAAGAGCCATATGCTCAGAAAACTAAAAGAAGAAAATAATAATATGGGGAAAGGTTAACATCTTGACATTAAATTATGAGTTTTAATAAAAATTATTATATGTTTTTATATGATCAGGTATAACTGACTACTATGGCATGTAATAAAACAAAAATGAAAAGTCTTATTTCATCTGTCAGTCTCCAGTTGCAGTAGAGCTCTGCAAGAAACTTAAATGTGTAGATATTTGAACTGAGCTAAATCTCTGTGTGAAATAAACCATTTTTACTTTCAAAGTGCCCATGCTAAGATAAAAATATCATATTCAGATTGTTTGTTTTATTCAATAATATAGAAAACTTAAGTTCAAGCTTCAGAAACTAGCTCCCACCTTTTATGACCCCTTCTATAGGTTTTGGGGGATTTCTTTAGTTGCACATTTTCATTAGTTAATTTTTTTAATGCATATATGATTGCATAATTGCAATATGGATATTAAACCATATGAGTCAATCTTTTATGAGCTGTAGTTTAGATTACTACTACTTCAGAAAAATATATATCTAGAAAAAATACTGCGTTAGTGTAGTCATTAACAGCAATTTTATAAATTAAGTCTTTAAAACTAATAACAATTGCTAACTGTAAATAAGGCAAGTATTTCATAAGTGTATAAGCAGCTAAATCCATTCAGAGCAGTCTAATAGCTTTTTTGTTGTATTTGTTCCCTAAGTGACTAAATAGATAAAGCCAATGGGAGATAAGTACCTAACTTGTTAAAGATCCTTGAAAATCTCGGCTGGTGTTCATGAGAATCATTAGATGCTTAAATTACCTAGGGAATCTGAATAATTCATCTATACATGGCTGATTTGATATATAGGAAAAGTCTCAGTGCACTTTCTGTGTACAGTTGTTCTTTTCATAAGCATGCTTGGCAAAATCTGTGCCTTTCAGATCTCCTGGATTACTAAAATGGTTCCTCAACTTTCTTGTTGCTTTGAAATTGTTACTAGTAAAGTTCATTTCCACACTGGTAGGGAAATATCTGTACTGGTATTAGACATACTCATAATGATACAACAAATGGGATATCCATAACCCAGTGGGTTAAAAAAAACACATAACAATCTTCCGTACAAAACTTTTCAGAGTGTTCATTCTTTAGTGTTAAGCAGCATTAATTGCACTTGTGATTAACTAACTGTAATTTTGTCCTCACAGAGTTTCAGATACATAAATCCAACTTAACTCTGAGGTAAGGCTGAACACTTGTCTTAAACTGACACATACATTATATGCTTTGGGATTCACTTCCTCAAAGAAGGGGTTACATGAAGTCAAAGCTATGCACAGAACCTATAGATTTTTTAGAGTAGTGCTGTAACTATTGGGTATTTTAAGTACTGAGTGCAGCTATTGATGGCTACAAGCTCTTTCAGAATGGACAGCTGAGGAAGAAGGTGCAGAGGGTTTACCCTCTATGTCAAGAAATGGATAGAGTGTGTGAAGAGCTGTCTCTGAAGAATGGCTGTGAGCAGTAGTCAAAGCTTATGGGTAAGAATTAGAGAGCGAGGCAACAAAGGGAACCTTGTGGCTGGTATTTACTACAGGCTGTCTGATCAAGGGGAGCCTATTGATGAAGCCTTCTTACTCCAGCTACAGGAGGCTTTGCCCTTGCAAGCTCTTGTCCTACTGGGGGACTTCAACCACCTTGACACTGGAAAAGTAGCATGGCAAGC
>VZZY01022217.1:0-12994 GCA_013400335.1 Eurystomus gularis | reverse complement strand
CCTCTGCGCGGCAGCTGCGTGGCTACTGCTCGCCCACCAGTGGCCACGGCTCGGCTGTCGGGTGCCCGTTCTGTGCCCTCTGTGGGGCTGTTGCCCGCCCCTTACGGGACCGCTGCTTGCCCGCTGCGCGGCGCTTTCACGCCCTGACCTGGCCACTGCATGGCTACTGCTTGCCCACTGCATGGCTACTGCTTGCCCACTGCATGGCTACTGCTTGCCAGCTGCTTGCCCACTGCGTGGCTACTGCTTGCCCGCTGCTTGCCTGTTGCATGCCCCTTGTGTCCCCACTGTTCGGCTGTTGCCTCGCCCTTACGTGGCCGCTGCTTGCCCACTGCGTGCCCCTTTCGTGGCTACTGCTTGCCCGCTATGTGGCCATTGTGTACCCCTTTTGTACCCACCGCATGCCCCCTGTGTGGCCACTGCTTGCCCATCACAAGCCCGCTGATTGCCTGCTGTGTGGCCCCTGCACGCTCTGCATGCACCCACCGCCTGGCTGTTGTGTGCCCCCGACGTGCCCGCTGCTTGCCCATCACGTGCCCGCTGCTTGCCCACTGCATGGCCACTGTTTGCCCGTTTCCCGTGGCAGCGTTTCGTGCCCGCTGACCCCTCCGCCGGCCCCAGGGTGCAGCTGGCCGTCAACCGCCGCACCGAGGAAGCCGTGGCCGTGAAGATCGTGGACATGAAGCGAGCGGCCGACTGCCCGGAGAACATCCGGAAGGAGATCTGCATCAACAAGATGCTCAACCACGAGAACGTCGTCAAATTCTACGGGCACCGGCGGGAGGGGGCCACTCAGTACCTGTTCCTGGAGTACTGCAGCGGTGGCGAGCTCTTCGACCGCATCGGTGCGCTCAGAACGCCTCTGGCTGGGTGTAAAACAGCGCGGGAAGGAATTAATCCCTAAATGTTTGAGAATTGTCCTTCCGCTTCTTATTCCCCTCACGCAGAGCCGGATATCGGGATGCCTGAGCCAGAGGCGCAGCGTTTCTTCCAGCAGCTGATCGCCGGCGTGGTGAGTGCAGCAGCAACGCTGGTGATGCCTGTGGTGGTGGTGCTGGTGGTGCTGGCGATGCTGCAGTGGTGGTGATGCTGTGGTGCTGGTAACGCTGCGGCGGTGCTGGTGATGCTGTGGTGGTGGTGCTGGTGGTGCTGGTGATGCTGCAGTGGTGGTGATGCCACGGTGGTGCCGGTGATGCCACGGTGGTGCCAGCACGGCGCTGACCCGCCCTCCACCCCCAGGTCTACCTGCACAGCATTGGCATCACCCACCGCGACCTGAAGCCAGAGAATCTGCTGCTGGACGAGCGAGGTGAGGCGGGGGGGTGGCGGCAGCGCGTCCCTCTCCATCCCCTACTTCATTTCTAATTATTGGCCTTTTTAATTGGAATTTGGGCCCAGACAACCTGAAGATCTCCGATTTCGGCTTGGCCACCGTCTTCAAGCACAATGGGCGGGAGCGGCTGCTCAACAAGATGTGCGGGACCCTGCCCTACGTGGCCCCCGAGCTGCTGCGGCGCCCCGAGTTCAGGGCCGAGCCCGTCGACGTCTGGGCTTGCGGCGTGGTGCTGACGGCCATGCTGGCCGGAGGTGGGCGCAGCGAAGGGGGCACCTGTGGCACGTAGGAGGGGGTGGGAGGCACGAGAGGCTGGAGGGGTGGATGTGAAATGCAGAAGGGCGGTGCAGAGGGTGTTTGGGGGGGTGGGAGATGGAGAGGGGGCTCGGCCGGGACGCAGAGGGGGTGTATGTGATTCTATAGGGGGTGTATATGGGATGTAGGGGGGGCACGTATGGGAGGTATAAGAGGAGGAGTGTGGAGTGCGTGTGGGGATGGCTGAGATGAGGAAGGGGCCCCGTGAGGTGCAGGGGGGATGTATGAGGTGCAGGGGGGATGTATGAGGTGCAGGGGGGATGTATGAGTTGCGTACGAGGTGCAGGAGGGGGATGTGTGGAATGCAGACCTTGCCTCCACGGCTGCGTGTCCCCCTTCCCCGTCGTCCCCACCCCGGACCGGTAACTCAGCGGGATTTGCCTCAGCAGAGCTGCCCTGGGACCAGCCCAGTGATAGCTGCCAGGAGTACAGCGACTGGAAGGAGAGGAAAACCTACCTCCCACCCTGGAGGAAGATCGATTCAGCACCTTTAGGTGAGCGCCCAGTGACACCCGACGGTGCAGATACCACCGAAAGCAGCCCTGGGAGAAGGACCTGGGGGTGCTGGGGGTGAGGAGCTGGAGCTGAGCCGGCCCCGTGCGCTCGCAGCCCAGCAGCCAACGTCCTCCTGGGCTGCATCCCCAGCAGCGTGGGCAGCAGGGCAGGGAGGGGATCCTGCCCCTCTGCTGCGCTCTGGGAGACCCCCCTGCAGTGCTGGGGCAGCTCTGGAGTCCTCAGCACAGCAGAGACATGGAGCTGGTGGAGCGGGGCCAGAGGAGGCCCCAGCAATGATGGGAGGGCTGGAAGCCCTCTGCTGGGAGGCCAGGCTGGGAGAGTTGGGCTTGTTCTGCCTGGAGGAGTGAAGGCTCTGGGGAGACCTTCTGGTGGCCTTGCAGGACTTCAAGGGGCCTGTCAGAAAGCTGGGGATGGACTTTTGAGCAGGGCCTGTTGGGACAGGACAAGGGGTGATGGTTTTAAACTAAAAGAGGGAGATTTAGAGAAGAGAGAATTTTTTGATGCTGAGGGTGGTGAGAGCCTGTCCCAGGTTGCCCAGAGAGGTGGTCGCTGCCCCATCCCTGGAAGGATTCCAGGTGAGGTTGGCCGGGGCTCTGAGCAACCTGCTCTAGTTGCAGATGTCCCTGCTCCCTGCAGGGGAGTTGGACGAGATGACCTTGAAAGGTCCCTTCCCACCCAAACCAGGCTGGAATTCTATGGTTTTTCCCCTTCAACTCCCCCAGCTTTGTTGCACAAGATCCTGACGGAGAGCCCCACAGCGAGGATCACCATCCCCGACATCAAGAAGGACCGGTGGTACAACAAACCCCTCAAAAAGGGTAAGGGGCGGCTGGGGAAACACGCTTGACCCCCAGATTTGGAGGGTTATTGGGTTTCTTTGTCCCTTTGCAGGCGTCAAGCGGTCTCGCATGTCCTCGGGGGGGGTCACCGACTCTCCTGGTGGCTTCTCCAAGCATGTCCACTCTGATACAGACTTCTCACCAGTGAAGAGCACACTTGGGTGAGTCTCAAGTTCCCACCACATCCCGCTCCACACGCTCCGGCTTGCAAGCACACGCTTGAGTGACGCAGGTCACCTCATCACCATGGTGCTGAGGCTTGTGGTGCTGGGACAAGCAGGAGCTTTCCTGGGTGTGGTGGAGCTTTGCATGGTGCAGGGCTCCACGTACTCTAGGCTGGGGGAAGACCAGCTGCAAAGTGCCTGGCAGAAAAGGACCTGTGGCTGTTGGTGGACAGACAGCTGGAGATGAGCCAGCGTGTGCTCAGGTGGCCAAGAAGGCCACCAGCATCCTGGCTTGGGTCAGCACTAGTGTGGCCAGCAGGACCAGGGCAGAGATTGCCCTCCTGGACTCAGCACTGGGGAGGCCCAACCTCCAATCCTGGGATCAGGTTTGGGCCCCTCACTCCAAGAGGGGCTGAAGCTTGTCCAGAGAAGGGCAACGAAGCTGGGGAAGGGTCTAGAGCACAAGTGTGGTGAGGAGCAGCTGAGGGAGCTGGGGGTGTTGAGCCTGGAGCAAAGGAGGCTCAGGGGAGACCTTCTGGCTCTGGACAACTCCCTGCAAGGAGGTTGGAGCCAGGTGGGGTCAGCTCTTCTCCCAAGGAACAAGTGATAGGACAAGAGGAAACATCTTCAAGTTGCCCCAGGGGAGGTTGAGGTTGGATGTGAGGAACAATTTCTTGGTGGGAAGGGTTGTGAAGGGCTGTGCTAGGCTGGGCAGGGCAGTGGTGAAGTCACCATCCGTGGAGGGGTTTCCAAGCTGGGGAGATGTGGTGCTGAGGGACATCTTAGGGGACTGCCAGGTGCCAGGTGCCCTGGCAGTGCTGGGGGAATGGTTGGACTCGTTGATCCTAAAGATCGCTTCCAACCCAAACAGTTCTGTGATTGTAAGACACAAGCAGAGGTGCTTTGGTGGAAGTCGTGCCCCAGCCCGTGGTGGGGGACACACACACATTGCACCAACCCAGCCCCACCACATCACAGTTCCCTCCTCTCCGACCATTCCCACATCATCCATATCACCCCGGCAGCCGCATCCCCAATCTCCCCTCTCCCCTTGCCTTGCAGCGAGGACAAGGCCAGCTACTCCACGTCGCAGCCGGAGCCCGGCACTAGTGGGACGCTCTGGGACTGCGGGGCCACCAGCATCAACCAACTGGTGCAGGGCATCAGCTTCTCGCAGCCCGCCTGCCCCGAGCACATGCTGGTCAACAGCCAGCTCCTGGGCACGCCGGGCTCCTCCCAGGTCAGCGGCTCGGCCGCAGCTCCGCGGCGTTTGGGTGGAATTTCGCATCGTTTACGGCATCAAGATGCAGGTTTCCAGTATTTAGGGGGCAGCTTGTGCAGCATTTTTAACACACGGCTGCAGCTCTGCAGGATTCGGGGAGCAACTTTCCATCCCATTTCCAACATCAGGGTCCAACTTTGCCCTAATTATAATATTTGGGTGCAACTTTGCATCATCTGTCTGAGATTAAGAAGCAGCTCTGCGGTATTTATAAGATCACGGAGCAACTTTGCAATATTTATAATATTTGGGGTGCAACTTGGTCATGTTCACCTTTGGGGTGCGACTTTGCCGTCCCTCGACTGTCCGGGGAGACCTTTGCGGTGGCTCTGGTGGCACCTCCTGCTCTCAGGGTGCAACTCGCCGTGTTTCCATCAGGGGGGGCAGCTCCTCAGGGTTTGTCCCCTGGAAGCCGGGATCTTGCAGAGCTTTCCTAGGGAGGTGTCGCGGTCGGGCGCGCAGAGGTCCGACCATTTGTCTGGATAGGCCTGTTCTCACCAGGTAGATGCAAAGTAACTTTCGCTACTTTTCTGGTGCCTTGGTGGGATTCGTAACTCTTGCTTCCCCCATTTTTTTGGGGCTGGCAGAGCCCCTGGCAGCGGCTGGTGAAGAGGATGACGCGGTTCTTCACCAAGCTGGACGCCGATGGCTCGTACCGCGCACTCAAGGAGGTCTGTGAGAAGATGGGATACGGCTGGAAGAAGAGCTGCACCAACCAGGTAGTGCTTTGGGGGCAGAGTCGTGGGTGGGACCCCCCCGGCAATGTTCTGTCTGCAAATAATCGGGGGAACCCCCCCTTTGGTGCCATTCTGCAGGTCACCATCTCGACCACAGACAGGAGGAACAATAAACTCATCTTCAAGGTGAACCTGGTGGAGATGGAGAGCAAGATTCTGGTGGATTTTCGCCTCTCCAAGGTGAGCAGGGTGGGCGCAGGGGGATGCAGGGTCTTGGAGGACCATGAGGTGGGTGTGAGGAGATGCAGGACCATGCAAGGTGGGTGTGAGGAGATGCAGGACCATGCAAGGTGGGTGTGAGGTGATGCAGGACCATGCAAGGTGGGTGTGAGGTGATGCAGGACCATGCAAGGTGGGTGTGAGGTGATGCAGGACCATGCAAGGTGGGTGTGAGGAGATGCAGGACCATGCAAGGTAGGTGCTAGTTGGTGCCAGGTGGGTGCAAGGTGGTGCCAGATGGTGCAGGGTGGTGCACGGTGGGTCAAAGCTGCTGCAACCCCCCCACCTCTCTCCGCACAGGGCGATGGCCTGGAGTTCAAGAGGCACTTCCTGAAGATCAAGGGCAAGCTCAGCGACATCATCAGCACCCAGAAGGTCTGGCTGCCACCCACCTGAGCCCCCTGCACCCCACCTGCCTCCTCCTCTTCCTCCCAGCCAGGCCCTGGCCATGCGCGTGCTTTGGATTTTAAAGGTTCAATAAAGCCCTGGGGGGGACAGATCGATGCCGCTTGTAGCAAGGGGGGGCTGTGATGGGTCCCATCCTGCTGCCACACCCAGGGTGCTGGGGGGGGACACCCCAGTGCAAACTGGGGGCCCTGGGGTGCTCCACAACCCGGCGATCAAAAAAGGTATTAAAAAATAGTAATTGGGGATCAATTCCATCCCCCCCCAGTTTATTTCCCCCCAAAAAGGGGCACTGGCACCATTTAATTGTGACCTCCATTAATCCTAACCAGCCCCCTCCCCCCAGCACTAACGTTTTGCTCCAAAATCTTGAGATTTGTAGCCAAAAATCCTCCCCAGGGATGACGAAGCGGGGTGAGGGGGTCTCCGAGTCAGTGCAGCATAACCCCCTTTATTCCGTGTTTTGGGGGCTGTTTTGTATCAAATACGGGTTTTTTTTAGCTGGGGGGGAGTCTCAGCGAGCCTGGGGCTCGTTCGCTCTGAAGCTTCTGACGCCGTTCACTCTGTAGCCGACTGGCGCTGTTCACTCTGAAGCCTACTGACGGGCGCACGTTGCTCAGCCGGCAGAAATCCCACTCCGGGATCTCGGCCGAGCTGTGCAGCCCTTACCCGGCCCCACCAAGGTTTAAGGGCTGACCCCCCCTTGCTGCCCCCCCCTTCCTGCCGTATCTCAGGGCAGCTGCTGCCCTCATTTCCCAACCTCTCTAATTGCTTTTCGGAAGGACTAACGAGCCTGAGCTGCCAGGGATTGTTAGCGCTGGAGCGAGAGAGGAGAGCTGGGGATTAACCCCTTCTCCCCCCCCCCCCCAAAAAAAAACCCCCCCCCCCNTCCCCCCCCCCCCCCCCCCCCCCCCCCAAAAAAAGAGCATCCCCCTCCCAAAACCCACCCCAGGGTGCAACCCCTGCGAGATCTCCGCAATTCCTCCCCAAAACTCCGTCGACGCTTAATTATTGGGGTAGAAAACACTGGTTTTCCTCATTTCCCCCTTGTTTTTTAGTTTTTTAATATCCCTTTCCCCAGCTTTTGGGGTTTTTTTTGGCCAGTGGGAACCCCCCTCCGGCGAAGCAATTAGCGGCGATTTTTTAATTGCATATTTATGGAGGAGCCGGGGAGCGAGACCCCGGCAGCGGGCGAGGGGGAAGCGGGACCCGCGCCTCCGACCTTGTTTGCTTTTCAAGCAGGATTAAGCACTTTTAATTATCTCGGAGATCACAGATTGCGGCCGGGGGGGATAATTAGGCTGAAAACGGTGTTTTCTGGTTCACTCCCCCCAGGAATTTATATTTCTAAAGGGGATAAAAAAAATATGTCTATATAAAAGCTTTGGGAATGCCTATTTTGGAGGGGGGGTGTGAGGCCGGACACAACTCATTGCATGAGTGGGTCTCACTTTCAAGCTGTGAAGGGGAAGCAGCGATGAATTTAACAGCAAATTATTTTTTTTAGTTATTACCTGCCATAAATCAGGTATTTTGGGGGGGTCACGGGGCCTGTTTCCCCCCCAGGATGCTTCGGGAGAGGCCGCGCGCAGGAGCCAGCCTCAATTATCCCACAGGAATTATTTTTAAGGTTAATTTGGGGTTTTTTTTCCCTTTTTTGCTTTGGAGGGGGGTGATTATTTTCTGCTTTCGGGGTTCACGGGGGGATAAAAGGGTTTATTTTCAAATCTCTGCGGGTAGAAGGGAGCGGGGGTGGCTGAAAGCGCCCATTGTGCGGCCCCGCTGGGGACAAGGCGCTCTCAGAGAGGCACCGGAGCGTGCCAAATGCCTTAAACCAACACCAGCGCCGGCGCGGGCGGCTTCTCCCGCCGCCTCATCCCAAATTCATGGAGCCCCGGCGGGCGCCGCGTCTTCTGCCCATCCCTCGGAGCTCCTCGCACCGAGCCCGGGCGCGCAAATTGGGGATGGGGAGTCTGGGATGCGGGGATGGAGGGTTCGGGGGGGGATGGAGGGTTTGGGGCTGGAGGATGGAGGATTTGGGAGGTGGATTTGGGATGGAGGATGTGGAGGTGGGATACAGGGTGTAGGTGCGGGATGGAGGGTTTGGGATGCAGGTGGAGGATGTAGGAGGTAGATGTGGGATGGAGGATGCAGATGGAATATAGGATTTGGGATGGAGGATCCAGGATGCAGAGGTGGGACAGAGGACTTAGGATGAAGAGGTGGGATGGAGGATTCCAGATGCAGAAGTGGGAAGGAGGATTTGGGATGTAGATGCAGGTTGTGGGATGTGGGATGCAGGATGCAGATGGCGGCAGGATTTAAGATCTAGATGCAGGATGGAGGATTTGGGATGTGGGATTTAGGGTGTAGATGTGGGATAGAGGATTGGGGATGTCGATGGAGGATGCGGGATTGAGAATGAAGAGGTGGGACATGGGATTTAGGATGCAAGACGGAGAATTTAGGATGCAGGTATGGGACAGGATTTAGGATGTAGGTGCAGGATGGACAGTTTAGGATATAGGCAGAGGATGAAGGATTCAGGAGGCAGTTGTGGGATGGAGGATGCAGATGGGATATAGGATTGGGGAGGGAGGATTCTGGATGCAGAGGTGGGAAGGAGGATTTGGGATGTAGATGCAGGATGTGGGATGCAGGATGAGGGATGCAGGATGCAGATGGTGACAGGATTTAGGATATAGATGCAGGATGAAGGATTCAGGATGTAGGATTTAGGATGTAAATACAGGATGGAGGACTTAGGATGCAGATGTGGGATGGGGGATCTGCGATACAGGAGGCAGGATGGAGGTTGCAGAGATGGAACATAGGATTTGGGATGGAGGATTTGGGGTGTAGCTGCAGGGCACAGGAGAGGGGCTGCAGAAGCAGGATTTTGGGCACAGAGGTGGGATGCAGGACACTGGGCATGGGATGAAAGGGCAGATGCAGGATTTCGGATGCAGGTGCAGGACATGGGATGCAGAAGTGGGATTTAGGATGAAGAAGAAGGATCTAGGATACAGACACGCGTGGGAAATGGGATTTAAGATGCAGATGGAGGATGCTAGGTACAGGGCATAGGATGTGGAAGTAGGATTTGGGATGCAGAGGTGGGATTGAGGATGCAGAAGAAGGATTTAGGATACAGACGCGCGTGGGTTATAGAATGTGGAGTGGGAAATGTGGGACATGGGATGCAGAAGCGGGATTTAGGGAGCAGATATGGGATGCAGGTGCAGGACGAGGGATGGTCCAGCCCCAGGGCACCCCAGCGCAGGCCCGGCCACGCTCAGAGATCTTGCGGCACCCCCGGCAATGGGGAGAGCTGAGAAATGCAGAATTCCAAGGAAAAATTATGGCTTTCAAATCTGGTACAGGGATTTTGCCACTCATTCCCCATCTGGGAGGCAGAGCCAACCCGCACGGCCACATCTGCCTGCCAGATGTGCTGGGGCGGTGATTTGGGGAGGCGAATGGAGCCCCCACGATGGGGAAACCTTTATCCCTGTGCGGTTTGGGAATGCCGCTCTCCTGTATCACACCTGCTCCAGAGAAACGCCCGGATAGGAGTGGGAATGAGCTGGAAGGAAGGACTGGATGGGGCCAATCCCGCCTCACAGATGATTTTAATTGCAATTAAGCCTTTGTCCTGTGGTGGGGGGGTGACGGGGGTGAGGCACAGCCAGGAGGCATCTGTGGGGTCACAGCCCAGTATGGCCCAGCAAGGACCATGGAGGGTCTCAGGGTGGGGCGGGGTCCCCAGGGAGGCTGGCTGGGACCCTCCTGGCAGTGGGATGGGATGCAGGATGCAGGAGGTGGGATGGGACGTGGGATGTGGGATGCAGGAGGTGGGATGGAGATGCAGGATGCGGGGTTTGGGTTGCAGGACGTGGTACGGTGCAGGATGCGGGTGCAACTGGAGGGTGCGGGATGAAGGGTGCAGAGGTGGGGTGCACAGTGCAGCTATGGGATGCAGCTGCAGGGTGCAGATGCAGGAGCAGGGTGCAGATGTGGGGTGTAGACGTGGGATGTGGGATCCAGATGTGGGGTGCAGGATGTAGTTGTGGGGTCCAGGATGCAGATGTGGGGGTGCCACTGCAGCCCCAGGATGGCGAGGCACCACTTTGAGCAGAGAAAAAGAGCAAAACCATCTTCCCCATCTGATTTTTAGGGGCAAATTTGGAATTTTCCCACTGCCATCAGCCTTTTAGGGACTGGGTTTGCTTCTCGCAGAAGCGCTTCTCGTTTCTGAGCTGCCCCCATCAGCTCGATGTCTCCAGGCCATCAAATATTCATTTAGGAGAAATTAAAAATTAGAACTGAAGCCAGAGGAATTCCATCCGAGAACAGCATAATCCAGCATTTCCCTTTCTAAATCGGCATCTCCCGCCTTCCGCCTCAGCGGTTCCCACTGTCGAGGTGCCGGAGGGGCTGGATTTTTAATGCAGGAGAGGGTTTAGCCTCTTGCAAACCCATCACAGCAGCCTCGGGACAGCCGCCACATTAATAAAAACAAAAATGCAGGGGAGTCTGCGAAGGAAACTCCTGCAAAAAAACGCAGCCCTTCCAGAAAACATCGCAGGCAGCGTCGGCTTTTTGTTTCAGCTTTTTTTTCCCCCCTCTTATTTCACTGGGGACACGAGTTTTGCAGGTCGGTGAGTGGCTGGAGGATGGTGCAAGGTGGGTTTTTGAAGCAGGTTTGGCCCCTGGATCCTCCTGGGAGGGGTTTTGATGGGGAAAACCTGGAATTTGCAGGTTAAAACTGGAGTTTGCCGTTTCAAACCTGCAAATATCCCTCAAAATCAGGGAACTGGCACGGTGGGTGCAGCCTGGTGGTGATGCCGGGACCACGGGTGAGGCCCCATCGGTGCCTCTCGCCCGGCAGGCGGGAGAGGGAGAAAAATGCTTTAAAAAGGTAAAAAAAAAAAGCTCCAAACCAGGCAGGCTGAGGTCATTTTTTTGGCGAGGAAGTCGGCTCCTTCCAAATGCCTCCGGGTCGGGTTTAATATCAGCAGAAACATTCTTGGGCAGGGTGGGGAGAAAGTGCTGCTCTTGCTGTCGAGAGCAGACCCCGAAAAACCCCAAATGTCCTAAAAAAAAAATGAAAACACCCTAAAAAATACCATCTGCTGCCTTGCAACCCCCAGGTACGGAGCAAGTCGAGTATCAGGGAGGGGGGAAAGAGTGAAACCAGCCCATGAAGGGGAAAAAATGCCCCCTGGGAGCTGGGAATTGAACCTTTAAGCGGCTTTCAAGCATCATTTGGCCCCTGCTGGGATTTGGGGGGATGTGGAGAGGAGGAAAGCGAGTGGGTCCGGCAGGGAAAATGGATTTTTTTCTCGTCATCCTGGAGGGTTTTATCTCGTTGCTTCATTCCCTCCTTGATTTAGCATCAACTCGCCAGGCTCAGCACCCATCAGCACCCCGCTGAGCAAAGGGACGTGGGTGCAAGGACCATGCGCCACTGGAAAATATGTCAGAGGGTTGGGGTCAGCAGCACAGAGTCTTCTTGGAGGAACCTCATGAAGTTCAACACAGGAAAGCAGAGGGTCCTGCCCCTGGAGAGGAGGAACCCTATGGACCAGTACAGGGGAGGGGTGACCTACTGGGAAGCAGCTGCATGGAGAACGACCTGGGAGTGCTGGTGGACAACAAGTTGCCCATGAGCCAGCAACAGGCCCTCATGGCCAAGAAGGCCAGTGGTCTCCTGGGGTGCGTGAAGAAGACCGTGGCCACCAGGTCAAGAGAGGTTCTCCTCCCCCTCTGCTCTGCCCTGGTGAGGCCACCTCTGGAGTGTTGCATCCAGTGCCGGGCTCCCCAGGTCAAGAGAGACAAGGAACCACTGGAGAAAGTTGAGCGGAGGCTGTGGAGATGCTGAGGGGCCTGGAGCACCTGTGTGCCCAGGAAAGGCTGAGAGCCCTGGGGCTGCTGAGCTGGAGAAGAGAAGCCTCAGAGGGGATCTGATCAATGCTGATCAAGAGCTCAAGGGCCCATGGGGGGCAAGAGGATGGGGCCAGACTCTTGTCAGTGGTGTCCAGGGACAGGACAAGGGGCAACGGGCACCAAGTGGAACCCAGGAGGTTCCATGGGAGCAGGAGGAGAAACTTGTTTGGTGTGAGGGTGTGGGAGCCTGACCCAGGCTGCCCAGAGAGGTTGTGGAGTCTCCTTCTCTGGAGAGATTCCAAAGGTGCCTGGCCATGATCCTGGGTCCCCTGCTCTGGGTGAGCTGCTGGAGCAGGGGCTTGGACCAGATGATCTCCAGAGGTCCCTTCCAAGACTCCCACGCTGGGATTGCGTGATGCTGTGGGATGCAGCAGGTAGCAGTGACACTGCACCTTGCTGGGGACGTGCACCCCACCAAAATGCAAGTGGAAAAAAAACTGCACGGGAGGAATGGAGGGGAAAAAAAACATCTGGAGGCTTCTGATCCTGCTGCGAAGGAGGAGCAAGACGATGCTCTGGCTGGAGAAGGGGATTTCTCCTCCGCGCTTGCACATTCCTCCCGTCAGCAGTATTTACACGACAGCACTGGGAGAAATCCCAGGTCGGCAGGACCCCTCTGCGCCGGTGCTGCGGCCCCACGGTGACCTGCTGCTTAATCCTTGTGTAAGGATTAAACCATCCCCTCGCTTGGGTCCTACCTGCACCCAATAGTTGGGACCCTTCCCCTGCCAAAGTCCTGCTCATGACCACCCAGAGCACTTCCCAACAGCTTCCCCAGCACCCACGGGTGCCCTGCCACAGGGGCAGGGCTGCTGGGAGGGGGGCACCTGCCCCTCTCAGGTGCAGGCTTTGGGGTGGAAAATCCTAGGAGCAACTTCTCCTCCTGCCAGTCGGTGTGAGGAGCGCAGGGATGCTCACGGGATGCGAGGAGGCTCATGGCGTGTGAGGATGCTGGCAGCAGGAGGGGTGCTCGCAGTGCACGGGGGTGTCTGGAGCACGCAGGGGTGTCTGGAGCACACCGGGATATTTGCAGTGCACGTGGATGTTTGTGTCACGAAGATGCTCACAGGACATGGGGATGTTGCAGCCCAGAAGGGTGTTTGCAGCACGCTGGGATGCTTGGAGGGCGGATGCAGCGATGCTCACAACACACAGGGAAGTTTGCAACGTGCAGGGCTGTTTGCAGTGTGCGATGTTGCTCGCAGCAGCGTGCAGGGATGCTTGCAGTGCACAGG
>VZZY01022215.1:0-11702 GCA_013400335.1 Eurystomus gularis | reverse complement strand
CTTTAACAAGGCCAAGTGCAGAGACCTGCACTTGGGCCGCAGCAGCCCCCTGCAAAGCTACAGACTTGGGGAGGAGTGGCTGGAAAGCTGCTCAGCAGAAAGGGACCTGGGGGTGTTGGTCAACAGCCAGCTGGACATGAGCCAGCAGTGTGCCCAGGTGGCCAAGAAGGCCAATGGCATCCTGGCTTGTATCAGGAATAGTGTAGTCAGCAGAACTAGAGAAGTGATTGTCCCACTGTACTCGGCACTAGCGAGGCCACACCTTGAGTACTGTGTTCAGTTTTGGCCACCACAGTACAAGAAAGACATTGAGGTTCTGGAGAGGGTGCAGAATGCACAACACCACTACCAGTCCCAAACAAGTTTTGAGTTCATTCTACATCTTCAGAAAATGGACCAAAAGACTAAGACAACAAAGAAATAAATCTGAATAATCCTTCAGAACCACCAGTAGATGCAATGGTAAAATAAGCTAAAACCACAATGAACGCAGCGAGGTCCATTTGTATTGTTGTCCAACAACAGAACAAAAGGAAAAGGACTTGTATCACATAAGGATGGATGACAAAGCATCTTCAAATACAGAAGTACAGCACTGAGAAAGCTGTTACTATTTATAAAGACTTAGAATCACAGAATCATTTAGGTTAGAAAAGACTTTTTTAAGATCATCCAGTACAACCATAACCCTACTCTATCAAACTGAACTCTGCTAAGCCATGTGCCTCAGCACCACATCTAAACAGCTTTTGAACACATCCAGGGATGGCGATTTCACCACTTCCCTGGACAGCCTGTTCCAAGACTTGCCAACCCTTCCAGTGAAAAATTTTTTTCCTAATGTCCAACCTGACTAGCAACAAATAACAGATAGGAGGAATTGGTGGGGTGGCAGGTCTTGAGGAGCAACTGTCAGTGGGTATTTTATTTCCAGCGGGTCTCCACAGAGACTGGTAAGAAGCTTTAAAGTATATGAAGAATTTAACTGCTGAAAAATTAATGGTGATGAAATTTGCTAATGGCCTAAAAAATGTCTAAGGAGACAGTCATGCATGTTCCCTATCCCCATGCAAGTAGGAGAGCTTAAATTTGTATACAACACTTATCAGACACGTACTGAAAAGCTGTGTCCAATTCTGGTCTTTAAAATTCTCTAAAAAACACAGAGGGCCAACAGCTAGAAAGAAAAATTTTCAGAAGCTCGGGTGGTGAACAGGTGCTTCATCTTTGGTGGCTTCTGCAAAGCCAGAATGGATTTTTTTTCTACTGAAGTGCCAGAGGGAAACCTAAGTATGCTTCATTGTCATCTAGGTTACTGGGCTTCATACAGAAGGTACCTGCATGAAAGGTGATGGCCTGTGCGGATAGACACCGATGGAAAGATCTGCTCGATCCTTTCAAACTTCAAGCAATTTGTGAGACCTGTGCAAACCATACCCTCTGGTATCAGTCCACAGACTTCAAGGAGTTTGAAAAAATTTCACGCTTACTCACCTAGGCTTAACCTGCTCCTCATTAAAGCAGGAATTGAATTACGGAGGGGCAAGCATTCAAGGTTTGGCTTCCTTTGCAAAGGTGTGGTTGATTTATGCGCTGGGAGCATACTGACTGTGCTCTCCTAAGGAAAGAGGACTTGGATGAGGAGCACAGAGGTGTTTGATGCACTGGCCTTTTCAACCGCCCCTTTAGACAGGAGCTCTGGAGGAATGGGTGGTGCTCCCTCTCTCACTCATCCTACTGCACCAGCCCGTATGACTCATGTAAGTCAAGATCAAAACATTATTTCCCCGCACAGTCATGTTTCATATCGAAGACAGAAAAGTGATGCTCTATTATATGCCTCTCAAATTCTGGTTCTTCCTACCATATGCAGAGGAAAAAATACTTAATTACTGATAGCGTGCTTCTCTCCTTCTCCCCAGGTCCAACTCACACAGCCGTTCTCCTCACCCCATGGCACCTGGATGAGTGGCTGAGGGGAAGATGGGAGCCCACAAGCAGCCAGGCGTTTGAGGTCTGGGAGCAGGGTGCAGGATGTGTCCCCCAGCAGTGCGCAAAGGACTGGTGGTACTGCTGTGAGAGTGCCGCATGTCACCAAAGGGCACAGTGGCATAAGCCACCTCCAATTCTTGGGCATGGTCATGCAGGAAGGTATGAGAGGCAGCTGTCTTTGCTGCCTCTGAAGTACTATGTTGCTATGCAAGCATCATCAAACTTCAGCATCTGCTTCCTGGCAGAAAAGGATCTGAAGGTACCGGTGTACAGCCAGCTGAAGATGAGCCAGCATGTGTCCAGGTGGCCAAGAAGGCCACCAGCATCCTGGCTTNCAGCATGTGCCCAGGTGGCCAAGAAGGCCACCAGCACCCTGGCTTGGATCAGCACTAGTGTGGCCAGCAGGACTAAGGCAGGGATTGTCCCCCTGGACTCAGCACTGATGAGGTCACACCTTGAATCCTGTGTTCAGTGTTGGGCACCTCAACACAAGAAAGACATCGAGGTGCTGGAGCAGGTCCAGAGGACAACAAAGCTGGCAAAGGGCCTGGAGAACAAACCGTATGAGAAATGGCTGAGAGACGTGGGGTTGTTTAGTCTGGAAAAAGGAAGCTCACGGGAGACCTTCTTGCTCCCAACAACTGCCTGAAAGGAGGCTGTAGTGAGGTGAGTGCTGGTCTCTCCTCCCAAGTAACAAGTGATAGGATGAGAAGAAACAGCCTCAAGTTGTGCCAGGGGAGGTTTAAGCTGGATATTGGGAAAAATTTCCCTACTGAAAGAGTGGTCAATCATTGGAACAGGCTGCCCAGGGAAGTGGTAGAGTCACCATCCCTGGAGGAGTTCAAAAATCATGTAGACATGGCACTTGGGGACATGGTCTAGTGGTCATGGTAGTGTTGGGTTGATGGTAGGTTGGACCTGATGATCTGAGAGGTCTTTTCCACCCTTAAAGATTCTATGATCTCCAGCTCCTGGGTCAGGCTTTGAAAGTGTAGGGCTCTGTCTGTTTGCCTTCTGAGTAACTGATTTTTATTTTTTTTTTCATATTCTTTAACTGGTTATATGAAGTATAAAGTTAATTTTTCAGATACAGTCAAAAAAGCTTAGAATTTAACATGACTCTTTTAACTCTGGATTTAAAAAACAAACCAAAACCAAACCCACCATACGCTGTGGAGTAAAATCATTACCATTGGAACCACATGAAAACTACTATCATAATATTTGCAAAACCAGTATTTCTATTTCTGAAAAGCTGTATGATATAATCAAAGCTCATGACAGGAAAAAAAAAAAAACCCAAAAACAAACCAAAACAAGAAGCAAAGAATAGTAGAATTACATTCTTGATCAAGCACTTCAAATTTGGGATCAAATATCTTTATTCACAGCAAAAATCCCATCGATGTCCATGGGAATCATAGAATCATTTAAGCTGGAAAAGATCTTTAAGGTCATCCAGTCCAACTGTAACCCTACTCTACCAAGCCCACTGATAAACCATGTCCCTCAGCACCACATCTACATGGTTTTGAAACACATCCAGGGATGAGGACTCCACCACTGCCCTGGGCATCCTGGGCCAGGTCTTGACAACCCTTTCAGGGAAGAAGTTTTTCCTAATGTCCAACCTAAACCTCTCCTGGTGCAACTTCAGGCCGTTTCCTCTTATCCTCAATCTATCTGGGCTGAACTTCTTACTGAAAAGACATCTAGATTGCAAAGTTACCATGGTAATAGGCACTACTTCATTGGAAAAGATGATACTGATAATTTCCTGGGCAACAATTAACTCTGACCTTTTATTTTATGTTGCATGATTGTAATTCATATCTAGTAAGGAAAAAAGATGCAGAAGGTCTTCAACTAACACACTTAAAGCTGAATAAATGGCCGCTACATCTTCTGGCTACCATTCAGAAGGTTCACTCTCAATCACTAGGACTGGAAACGACTTATTTTTGACAAATCCCTTCA
This sequence comes from Eurystomus gularis, assembly GCA_013400335.1. Taxonomy (NCBI): domain Eukaryota; kingdom Metazoa; phylum Chordata; class Aves; order Coraciiformes; family Coraciidae; genus Eurystomus; species Eurystomus gularis. Next base: position 7,733 of record VZZY01022215.1, on the reverse strand, counting down.
TTCTGTGGAACTTGGGCTTGTCACAAAGGCGACAGAAACCCATTAAGTGAGTGGTCCAGGCTTCACAGAATATCGTCTCTTCCCTGGATCAACTCACATATGTTTAAATCCAATTCAGAATAAGCAGCTAGATGTTATCACATTAATAGCAAATAACAGCAGGGCTTTTCAAGTTAGGCAACCCAAAAGAGGAAAATTCTTTCGGAGGGAAAAAAAAACCAGGAAAACCTTGCTGTATTTCAGAGCATTCTGCTGAAAACAGGTTTGCGTCCTACAAGAACCTCTGAACAATCAATTACTGAAGGGAAAAACCAACCACAGTTCAGTCCCTTCTGCAGGAAACCAATCCGCTATTTTCTCACTTGACTAATCAGAAGCCAAAAAAACCACCCAAAAACCAAACCACACAACAAAACAAAGGAACAAAGAAAACCTGTCCAGTTATCTCGAAGCAATTCTTTCGAAAAAGTCATGTCCTGGACCTTAACAGATGGTCTGCTGTGTGAGTTCATACATAATTCACATGCCTCATTAAAACACGTTATTCTAAGTTTCCTACTTATGCCTTTGGCTAAATCCAAGGCAGGGCAAGTGTATCCTAAACGCATGTAAAAGTCAGAATTTACCTCCATGCTCACTCGCTTGGCATTAACACGTGTCCCTTCCTACCCTTGTTCTCTTGTGATTTATGGGAAATGTATTAAAAGCACAGGAACTCTCTCTTCTGGTGTACAAAATCAATCTAGCACATAAGGTCCCAGTCCTAAAAGAGACTTTTTATATCATCGCACAAACAATAAATGAGTAAAAACTGAAATAAACAATAAAGTATTCAAATTACATCAAATCACAGCATGATCATAAGGGATATTTCACGGTTAAAAATAGCCTAATCAACATAGTCAGTACTAGTTGCATAAATACACAGAAGACTGAAAATTCTAAAGATTTTACGTACGCGATTGAGGAAAGATTTCTTTGCAGCCATACTTCAAAAAATATAGCTTTTTAAGTCAAGAAAAAACTCAAAATTGAAGCCTTCCTAGTCCAAGTCTCAGCCTGCAGCAGATTTTGCAGTTGAGTAATAAACCCTTTTAAAATATGGTTTTTTATGGAAATACTGTCAGAACTTTAATTAAAGTAGGCGCCACAACAGCCGAGCTGCTTACACAACAAATGGGTTCTGCAGAGAGCATCAGGCACCCACTGACCTCCACCTTCAGTGCTTTTCTTTTTCAGCCCACCATTTCAAGTCAGCTGAATGAGGTCACTTCAGCCATCCCACTGCATAGCCCACAGAGCACTCGACAGACACAAGAGAGATGAAACAGCAGCTAATGCCACCAGCAGAGGTTTGAAACCATGAAGGTGCTACAAGAAAGCTGGGGAGGGACTTTTTACAGAGGCCTGGAGTGAGAGGATGAGGAATAATGGCTTCAAACTGGAAGAGGGGAGATTTAGATCGGAAATTAGAAGGTTCTTCACTCTGAGGGTGGTGAGACACCGGAACAGGTTGCCCAGGGAAGCTGTGGATGCTCCATCCCTGGAGGTGTTCAAGGCCAGGTTGGATGGGGCCTTGAGCAACCTGGTCTAGAGGGAGGTGTCCTTGCCCATGGCAGGGGGGTTGGAACTAGATGATCTTTGAGGTCCCTTCCAAGGCGAACCATTCTATGATTCTATGATCTCCTACGACAGGCTGAGGAACCGCTGCTGTCTTGGAAAGGAAAAAGGACCTTTAAACCAGACTTTCAGGTCTGAGACTTAATTCAACTTTGGCTCAAAGCTGCTGCGCAGATCACAAAGAGTGATGCTCCCATGTCAACAATACTTCTGTCTTATTAAATTTTCCTAAGGAGTGAAATCCTGGCCCCACTGAAGTCACAGGAAATTTTGCCAACAAGCTTCAGAGCCCAGGTTTTACCCAAAGGGAATCAGAGAATCACCTGCCCATAAGAAAAGGCTTTTAGAAAGATGATGCTTCACAACAGAAATTAGTGATATGCTGATGAAACGAATCAAGAAGGATAGAGTCTGATAAACGCAAAAACAACCTCAGTATCCTTCCGTCACAGAAATTCAGAGTCTGCATGTAAAATGCTTTCAGTGCCTGTCCTTAGAGGGAATGTTCCCAGAGCTCAGTGCCTCCCGTCTTACTACAGCCTTCATGTGCACCATGTGTCTAGGTTTAATCCCACAGTTCCTTATCCCGAGGCAAACGGGATTCTTTCCCAGTCAATTATGTTAATTGCCAAAGAACTTGTCTGTCCCTGGGGAAGCTGTGGGAAGATAGCTACATCACCACACCAGCGATTTTGGCCACATCCTCAAAAAAAATCCTGCAAAACTGCCAGGGAGGATGGAGAGAAAAGGAGCTTTTGCCTCCAGGTTTTAACCAGCGCTGTCAGCTGTGCAAGCAGACGGCTTCAAGGAGAATTCTGAGGTTGTCTGAAGAGATGGGGGCCCTGGACATGGTTTTTAAGTGTTTTTTTGTAGGGTTTTTTTTCAGGGTACAATGCAGGTCAGTGCCCCCTCAATTTCTGCAAAAGGCACCTGGGCATCAACAAATGTCCCCATTGCCATCTTCCTTTTGTATATGGTCTTCCCAAAGTGTTAGGAGCGTGCAGGACACCAGATATTTTGTGACAAGAAGACCAGTCATATAAGGTATGCCTTGATCAGGTTTATTTGGTGAAAGAAATGCAATGTTAGCACATAAAAGGAGCCCCGTTTAGGAATATATGAAGACAGAGGGTTGAAAACCACGTTTGCTAATGAAAAGCTCATGGGCTGTGGTCTATCCAGCCCACACAGAGAAGGCCAAGGAATAACTTAATCCCACTGGGATTGCACAAGGATGTGAAACGACCATTTGATAGAGGAGTTTTCACTCTGGCAGACATACGGAAGATCTAACGACAGCTAAATCTACTCATTTCAAGGCATGACATAAAGGGAGAAATGAATCAATGGAAGGAAGGGAATAGAAGACCTCTTGCTCATTCCCAAAAGCTGAAGAATCACAAGTCAGAGCAAACCCCACCAAGCATCGCTTGGATCATCCATCACTGGAAGTGTTTATGCCAAGATAAGACATTTCTTTAGAGATGGGCACCAATTACAACAGTCTTATGGCCTGCAGGGGACTGTTCTATCTGGTCATAATAGACCCTCTGGGCTCTCTAATCCATAATCTGATTTTCAATCACGGAACAGCACTGCTATGTGCTGTCCTTGGTTCCATCCCTGGAAGTGTCATGCAGTACAGGATGTGGTAAATAAAAGCACACAGTGCTTGTTTTTAAAACTGGCTGGGGTGAGACTGTTTGTGGATTGTTTAAATGAATGTACTACATTTAATTCATGGCATTCATCAGATGACACAGCACAAAGCACATAACAAGGATCAACCAAATAAGATTTACTGCAAAAATGCAGTAATTCTATTTCTTTGGAATGAGTAAAAATGGCCTGCTCCTCAGCCAGACACTAGATTTTCATCTTCCATTCACTGCTTTCCCCCCAAAGCCTGGGAGTGAAATATATTCATGGGGGGTTTAGTGACATCAAGTTTAAGAACACAACAGGTCTCTCTGTGTCGCCTGCACATTCTAGTGTGTAAAATGGGGACAAAACGGAAAGAGAAACATGTCTCAGCATGGTCTCTATGTTCAGCACTTAACCGGCTCCAGCTTGCTTCTGACCACTTCTAATTCTTTGTGGATTTGCCAGAGTGGAAGTGGCCAAGCAGCTCTTCTACCTGCCTGACACTGCCGTCCTGCTCACCACTTCAACACACTTCTTGGCAGAGTGGGGACCAGATCTGCCAAAAGCTGGTAGATTTTTATAATAAATAACTGCCCTGGTTTGGCCAGGACAGGGTTAATTTTGTGTGGAGCCAGGTAATTCTATACCATGCTGATGTCATGCCCTGGGGCCAGCCCCGGGGAGGGGCCAGTTTCGTTGGGGGCGGTTCAGTTGGAGTTCAGTTCGCTTTGGACTTCGCTCGGGTTTGGTCCCTCACTGTTGTTCTCTGGTATTGTTTTTTTTGTATTGCTCTTTTCTTACTGTTAATATTGTTCTTGTTAACTGCAAAGTGCCCACTATATGTTATTTTCTTTTATATATGTACATATATTAAACCTTTCTTATCTCAACTCAAAAAGGCACTTTTAAACTTTTTTTTTTTCTTCCCTGTCTGTGGCCCGCGGCAGAGGGGAGGGAGCGGGGAGAAGCGGCCGGCCACGCGGCTCAGCTACCCCGCAGCTCTTACTAAACCAACACAATAACAATACATTTACCTAGACCCAGAATGCATTTTTTCTGGAGTGCTCTAGTCCCTCTCCCATTCTCCATGTGATCAACAGACAAAAGATGCTGGATTTAGATTGGAAATTAGAAGGAAATTCTTCACTTGGAGGGTGGTGTGTCACTGGCACAGGTTGCCCAAGGAAGCTGTTGGATGCTCCATCCCTGGAGGTGTTCAAGGCCAGGTTGGATGGGGCCTTGAGCAACCTGGTCTAGTGGGAGGTGTCCCTGCCATGGCAGGGGGGTTGGAACTGGATGATCTTTCAGGTATCTTCCAACCCAAACCATTCTATGATTCTATGATCTCGCGTATTTCTTTGAAAATAATGCCTGTAATTAAAAAGAAATTTAACCGATACAAAGTTAGCTCAATGGAAAACCGTAGAAATGGTGAAATTATCAAAGTAATCTGTAAAAACAGACAAAATTAAACATTTCCTCGTTGTTTATCCAATGGGACACCAGGAAAGAAATACTAACGAACATTTTAATAGCACATTTCACAGCCTAGCTAAAAACTATATGAAAAAAAAATTCTAATTCCAAATCTTGGGCAACTTCTGAGTCTAAATGAAAACACCCAGTGCTGCTCTGAAATCAGCAGTCTCCCACTTTTTATATGATAAGTAGATCTCTGTTTATTAAATACCTAGTGGCCAATTTTCATTCCACGTATACATTCCACGTATAATTACTTTTAAGTTTTTCTGGAAGGCAGCACTACAGTGTTCTTGATGGACAGTCACTCTTTCATTCGTCAATGTCTGTACTTCTTGAGCTTATGAGTAGGAGCTCCTTGAAAATTAACATGAAAGAACTACGCACACATAAAGAGCATATTCACAGCCAGACGAACAATAAATAGGTCAGTGAGGTCAGACTGTGATATTACAGCAAAGACTTGTCTAGTCTGTGTGCATGTTATTTAAAAGTTCAAAAGTCACATACATTTTTAACAAACCAAACCCACACATTAGGAGTTTATTACCGTTGAGCCTTCAAAGCAATATGTTAGCAGAGTGGAATAATAATCCCAGTTTATGATGTCTTTTCTGCACAGCAGGTTTAAGTCCCGTGCAGCTCTGTAACCAGACAACAATTCTCACCCTTCACTCACTCCACCTGGGATTCCCACAGACTTCCTCCACTGTAGCGAAGAGAAATCAAAACCAAAAATTATGTAAATCACCCCTCAAAACATTCATCTCAGAAAATGAAAATGAAAATAATTGCTGTAGTTTCAATTCTACATAATTATTTTCTCTCACTTTGCTTAGCATGAGAGAAAGAGTCCAACTGCTTTGTGGTTAAGTCGTGATGCATTAAACAAACTTCCACAGACCCTGCAGTAGATTTAAGGCTTATAGACTCTGCTCACATTGAACTACAAATTCCACAGTTTTGAAAAAGATTACTAACTTCCCAGAATAGAGACGGGCAAATGTAGCTGCTGAACCACCCTAAATCCCTGTTTAAAACAAATCCAGTGCGTTAAGTAAGGAAAGGAAGTAAAAATGTCAGCATTGGCCCTGCCACATTTCCTCTGGAGTGCTGCATGCGCGAAGCATGTCAACACAAAAACCATGTAGTGTCATCAGCCCACGGAGACAACTGTGGTTACTTGCACCTCCGAAAGCTGCGGAGGGCTCGGCACCATCCACCATACAGGGGGGTCCTCCTGGCCCCTGGAAGCCTGACTGGAGAATTTGGGAAATTGTCAGACTGTAGGATTTGGGAAAGGCCGTGAAGGGGGCTTCCACCATCAGGCTATGCGAAAAAAATAAAAAAACCTCCCAAGGAAAACTCAGCTGGTCACTGGGTCAGGGCTTGCTTTGTCCCTGTCTCACAGACTTAATGTTTCTGGGATATTTGAGAAAAACCTCTACAGCACAATCTTGCTGGTGGCCTTGCCTCTCCTTGTGGGCTGCATCTCTTGGGTAGCCCCTAGAAGCTGACCCACTAAAGCCCTCCTGTCCTGGTTTCAGTCAGAACCAAACCAATTTGGTTCAGTAATTTTACTTTTCAGCTGAGTCTCTGCTAACTAACTGCACTTTCTGAAATTAACAGCATGTTTTTGCAGACAGCATCTGCTTCTAGCAGTGATAACGCTTGATGCTTAGTCACTACCAAGGGCTGGTGTGCAGGCCAAGGTCACTGCTCACTCTCGTGTACCACATCAGGGGATGCAGAAAGTGAAAGGCCGCACCTGCGGGGAGGAGCGGCCAGGACAGGTGACCCTAAACCAACCGACGAGGTATTCCATCCCATATACATCATATTCAGTAGAAAGCTGAGGGATCATGAGGGTCTCGACCCTTTCCTGCCGCTGCCCTTCGCTTCCCTTAGGGCCTTCTGTCTTCTGGACCCGTCCCTTCAGCCTTCTTTCTTCTCAGCCCTGCCTTTGATCCCTATTTGTGTGTTCTTGAACCCAGCTCCTGAACCTGGTTCCCATCCGTTGCTGAGCTCATTCTGGGACTTTCTCAGTGCCTGCTCCACAGCCTCAGTGGTGACAGTGATGTAATTGCCATCGGGGAGGCTGGGTTTGATACTGGTTTTGTATGTATTTGTATATATTCCTTTATTATTATTATTGTTATCTTCATTAAAGCTGTTTTAATTTTCTAATCCGGAAGCCTCTCTCTCATTCCCACCCTCTCCCACTGGGGAAGAGGCCATAAGTCTCTCTCCCTTCTCCTCTTTCTCTTCCTCTATTTGGTGGGGAAAGAGGGGTTAACAGAGAGCGTCTGTTGTAGGTCTGGTGGCCTGAATCGAAACCTTGACAGATCTATTGGCCCCAACATGGGGCCTGATTGGAGCTTTGATAAATTGCCTGAATAGTTCAAATTCCAGTTTGCTCAGTTGAGAGTGTATCACCTTTTCTTTATTTTTTTCTGAGAGTCTTTAAGGATTAGAAATTAAAGCAAACCTGTTAAATCATGTCGTTATGGAGAGCAAAATTACATTAGATCTTTTTGGAATGTGCTTCTGAGTTAAGAGCCATAGTGTGGTCTTATCTGCCATTTGCACTTTGTTATTGTTTACTTGTTCTCACTGTCCGTCTAAAGCGAAGGGTTCTGAACACTGGGCGAAAGCCACTGCTGAGCTGGGGTGTTCCTCACTGGTTGGGCTGCACGGGGCAGTGGGTGCATCGATGTCCTACCGCTGTCCACAGGGGATCTTGTTAGTAAGTTTACTTTTAGTTTTACCTTGGGAAAACGTATTTTTTCCCCTGTTATGCTAATGTGACTGTACTAGATTTTGGGATTCCATTAAATTTGGTGGGTAGCAGATGTGGTTCTGAAAAAACATTTTTCTTGTTATCATTAGCATTGAATGTATTTCTGACTCCCTTTATCGTGTGGCGTCAGATTAAACATCGGGGCAAGTGTATGTGTCACGTATTCTCCTCAACTTGTACTGTGCATATA
>VZZY01022214.1:192321-252139 GCA_013400335.1 Eurystomus gularis | reverse complement strand
CTATGATTCTATGATTCATGTTCGCAGCAAGTGTGTGAATAACTTGGGATTCACTGGGCCCAGAATTTAGGAAAAAAAAAAGAAGAGAAAATCAGTGTTTGTGATAGAGAATATAGGACGTGAGAGGAAGCAAGTGAATTGCAACTAGCAGGGAAAGCAACTAAAGGAAAAGTAGCTGAAAAACAGAGAAGAAGGGAAGAGAAACAGGAAGCAGAGCAAGAAAGGCATGTGAATATGGGAGGAATTACTGTAGTTACTCAAGGAGAAAAGCACTCACCCAGAAGAGCTGGATGGGAAGAGAAACAAAAGGCACAAAATTACTGACATTTTCAGAAGTGGTTTGTTGACTGTGCAAAGCACATGCTAATGCATGCTTATGTGCATTCAGAATAACAGGCTAAAATTAGGAACAAACATAGTTTCTTTGATGATTCCCAACTTGGACCAGAAGGTAGACAGAGAACAGGGAAAGGGTGTTACATCTTGAACACCCGGATGACCACTGGGTTTGTAACAGCAAATGTCTACAGAATGGGATCTCATTTTCTCAGTCTTATGCCTTTTCCCCTTCCATGAGCTCAGAAGGAAAAGGCAGTGTCAGGAGAATGTGCTCAGGGCCACTTAGTGTTCAGGGGCTAAGCAGACGCTTCAGATCTGTTGAGGATATATTTCATGCTGATGCCCTTGCTAAATTATCAATATGGGCTGGGAGAGGACATGCTAGAGAGCAGCCCTGTGGAAAAAGACTTGGGAGTACTAGCAGATGAAAAGCTGGACACAAGCCACCAATGCACAATGGCAGCCCAGAAGGCCAATTGCATCCTGGGCTGCATCAAAAGAAGTGTGGCCAGCAGATCGAGAGAGGTGATTCTGCCCCTCTGCTCTGCCCTGGTGAGACCTCACCTGTGGACCTGTTGGAGCGTGTCCAGAGGAGAGCACAAAAATGCTTAGAGGGCTGGAACACCTCTCCTAAGAAGACAGGCTGAGAGAGTTGGGGCTGTTCAGCCTGAAGAAGAGAAGGCTCTGGGGGAACCTTATAGCGACCTTCCAATACCTGAGAGAGGCCTATAAGAATGCAAGGAAAGATCTATTCTTGAGGGTCTGTAGTGACAGGACAAGAGGTAATGGTTTTAAACTAGAAAAGGGTAGATTTAGGTTAGACATTAGGAAGAAGTTCTTTAATATGAGGGTGTTTGGGCACTGGAACAGGTTGCCCAGAGAGGTGGTGGAAGCCCCATCCTTGGAGTCATTCAATGTCAGGATTGATGGGGCTCTGGGCAACCTGACCTAGTTAGAGATGTCTCTGCTTACTGTAGGGGGATTGGACTAGCTGGCCTTTAGAGGTCTCTTCCAACTCAACACATTCTATGATTCTATGATTCTATTTCTGAATTTCCTTCTTCCTTCCAGTCTGTGTGTTTTGGTACTGGTCCTAGAACAGTGTGGGAACCAGAATATCAGAACATCTGTTTGGGGGAATTTCTTTCTTTCTGTAATTGGAGCAGAGCACTGTGAAATATTCAGAAAGCAAATAATAATGGTGAAAATCCACCATTTCCTGTCCAGAAGAATATTTCATAATTACTTTTGCATTTCCAATAAGAAAAATGAACATCACTGATAAAAAGGGACAACATCAACACCAGGGAGGCAGAGCTCAAGGTATTAGAGCCCAATACAGAGCCCTCAGCAGACAGTAATGGACTTATATGTCTGAACCTGATTTCAAGTTTGAACCACGTGTCTATCCTCACCACTTGCAATGACACAGTAGCAGCACAGCACACAGGTAAAGCCTATGGAGTTTCTTTATGCTCAGAGTTGTTGGCAGGAACATTCAGCAGAAGAGAGGCAAGAAACCTGCTCTGAAAATCCTTCTCTTTACACAAGTGTTTCTTTCCTGGTGTCAATGGAAGGGTTCATCACTGTTTATCCCTGCACTGGCCAGTAACAGCAGCAAAGCCAGAGGTCTCTTTGTTTGTAATCTTTGCTGAGCAGATGAATCATTGCTGTGCATTGTCAGGTCATTTCTGTTTTATCTGTTTTATAACACTCTGCTTGTTTCATTACAAAAATCCAGCCTTGAGTGCAGTAAATTAATTTGTCTTTTTCTTGTCCTCACATTCCTTTTGATATTTAGAATGTGATTTCCATGGAAAAAACAGAAATACTGATCTGTGCCCAGGGCCAGCTAACTTCAGGCCATAGGCTGTGTCCAGCACAGCAGTTTCTGGGCACCAGGCACAATTCTGTAGATGGGGTCCTTTGAAACAGACCCCTCGTAGTTATCCAGTTCACATCCTCTCATCACTGACTTACTGTTTCATCCTTCTGCAAAAGGAAAGTACTTCTGGAAAGTTTATTAAGCCAAATCTTGTCTGTCTAATATCAAGCCTAAAACTTCCCTGGCCTTTTTTGTGAGTTCAGCTGAGTACACCCTACCCGAATTATACTGCAATGTGCATCAGATCAGGCAGCTCAGCAGCTGCCTTCAAATCAGGACATGACTGTCTCAGTGGTGCTATGCTCTGAGTGTTCACTGTACAAAAATCTCCAGAGGATGCACTAAAATAAAAAGTATCTGTAGTTATGCATTGTATTGTCTAGCCATACCAACCCCCCGAAAAGCAAATAAACTCAGTCCCACCAAGATCAACAGAGATCCTTCCCAGACTTCGCAATGAGGCTGAAATTGTACCCATCCACCATGTGTGCAGTGTGTACAGTGGAAAGTATTCCCTGTAAGAGCTCCAAACAAAGGGAAACTGTGGCTGGGATAAACCCAATGATCATAAAATAGCTCACTCCCTGGTGAGAGCCTTCTAAAATATTACACGACAATATCTGCTGTCTATCTAGTTTGCTTTTTTATTCATGTAAATTCTTGTATCAGCTGTGAATTTCTTTGGCTCAGTGTAGTAGTAAGAAGTAATCCTCAACATGCATCTGGTGGAAAAATAACAGTAGTAATTTGGCCTGGCTGAAACTATAGTGTTGTAAAGCTAAATAGAAAATAGCCTGTGGGATAGAAAACTTCGTTGATAACCAAATATACATACTGATATATGGGACTAAGACTGTATTTTGTGCCCCTGCTCTGAGCTCCCAGGGACTGACACAGATGGTTGCATGTGCTCCTGTTATGCTGATGGCACACAAGCTATTGCAGTACATCTCCCTCCCATCCAGGCTTCCCTCTGACTCACGACCCAGTATCTCGAATAAAGGGGTAGCAAGGACCATGGTGAGCTGCGCTGCACCAGCTAGCCTAGCTTTTAGGGAGAACTCCTGGCCATCGGGGTGTCACTTTGAGTACTGATTTCTATGCATGTGATATACACATGAAAAGAAGTACCTCCCAGCTTCTTCCTCATCAACTGCAATGTCCTGTGTCATCTACCAGGTCTGAGCTTCTTTGGGACTGATGCAGAGACCTTTCTGCTAGTGCAAGCTCCTACAAAGCAGTTCAACTCACTAGCCAGCCCCACAGACTCTACTCATAGGGCATGGCAGCTTAGAGAGGTTTGCTTGCTGAGCCTCAGCCAGGATTGGGACTCTACATTTTTCCATCAAAGAGAAAAAATATTTTGAGTGTAGTTGATTTTTAATAGAGAAAACAAAACCCTAGGAAAATGTTGTATGTAAAGGCTTTCATAAACAAAATGTGTTTTGGAGTGTAGTTGAGGCTTTGCATGCACATACTAATGTCAAGCTTAATTTCTTGTGCTTTGTTGCTTGAAAAAACATGAGAGAAGCATCTTTCTGTGTGTTAGTTATTATTTTAAAAGGGGTAGTCTGTTACTAGAGCATTGAAGCTTAGGTCACTGCAGGCCAGGGGAAAATAAATCCCTTCACCTATGTGTCTCTATTTTTCTTCCTACTTCTGTAGGTCTACTTAAACCAGAAGGTCCTGGGTCAGGCAGTGCCTAACTGCATGTTTGAAGTGCCTCTTGCAATGCTGCCTCAGCTGTGGCTGGGGATGCTGATGCATGTAAGTGTTTTATAATAACATGATGGAGTGGGTTCAGAGGAGGACCACAAAGACAATCAGTGGGGAGGAACACCTCTCCTACAAGGAAAGGCCAAGAAAGTTGGGGTTGTTCAGCCTGAAGAAGAGAGGACTCTGGGGAGACTACATTGTGGCCTTCTAGCATCAGAAGCGGGCCTACAAGAAAACTGGGGAGGGACTTTTTATGAGGGCTTGTAGTGATAGGGCGAAGTATAATGGGTTCAAACTGAAAGAAGGTAGATTTATATTAGATATAAGGAAGAAGTTCTTCGCTGTGCATGTGGTGAGTCACTGGAACAGGTTGCCCAGGGAAGCTGTGGATACTTCATGCCTGGAAGTGTTCAAGGCCAGGTTAGATGGGGCCTGGAGCAACCTGGTCTAGTGGGAGGTGGGCGATGGCAGGGGGCTTGGAACTAGATAATCTTTAAGGTCCCTTCCAACCCAAACCATTCTAAGACCCTATGATTCGATGATTGATAACTCTATATATTTCAGAAGGAGCAATCAAGGTTGTTGAGAAAACCTTTATAATTCAGATACTGCTTTATCATTATTAGCTGAAGTCAGACTTACCCCTGCACCAGAACATGGTGGAATAGGGACAAGGGAGTTTCCTTCCCTGGCTCTCTAGGACCATGGTGTGACCATAGGAAGCAGAGAGCTTTTCCCTTCCTGTGTCTCAGCCAGTAGAAAACATTCAGCTTGGAGGTGCTGTATCCTTCTGGATCCCATAACCAGGTGCCAACACCTATCAGGTGGAAGACCTTTCGTGTTGCTTGAGAGTAAGTCTTGACTGCACATTGAAAGAAAACATAAGGCAAGCTAGAAATGTCACACAGTACAAGTCACTTTTGCTGCTGTCTAGAGTTTTGTACCACAGTGTGCCTCCAAAGAAAGACCAGAAGGGCAGTCAGGCTAGTGAAGGACTTTATCTTCCATCTCAGAGACAAACACCCAAGTCTCTGAAATACAAATCAGTTTATGCGGTCTTGCAAAGCCCAAAACTATAGGAAAAAAACCTCTAAATGCATTGAACCCTGTGCCCAGATTGCTGCTCTGGAGGACCTTTTCCTGGGCTTGCCCCATTCCCATGTGTCACCAGGCCTTCTTGGTCCAGGTTGTGTCTTGTCCCACAGCAAATCATACAGAGCTTCCCAGCTGCCTGCTATTCTTGGTGTGTCCCCAGCCTCTGCAGCACACCGCTGTTCCCTTCCCTTTCTCCCAGGGGACTTGCTGTGGCTGAGGTGAAAAATGCAACTGAACTCTTTGTTAACATTTGAGTGCATTACCATATGTATGCATGTATGTACATGAACTCTTGGCGGTTCACCAAGTTAACTCTGTGTCCTGATGAATACAACCACTTCTGGGACTATTGCTTCATTTCACAGATAAGATTGCTATTTCTTAGTGAGTCTTCTGATTTATTTTTTGTTACATGTACTTATTCTGGTTCAGTTTGTGATTTTGCTTTATTTTTCCTTGTCAAGAGGTAAACACAGCTACAGATTCCAATTCTATGTTTCCTTACCTACAGCTTAGGGACACTGTTGTAAATGATACCTCACAGCTGAGGCAGGTCAGAATCCATAGCTCTGGATTTTGAGATTGCTCAACCATGCACTTTTGGCAACTTGTTTTGGGAGGAGACCTCTTCTATCACTAAATACCATCAAACATGTGTTGAGCTGTGGAACTGAAAAAAACCCAAAGACATGTGCCTGTGACCTCTGTGAACAGCAGCAAAACAGATCACTATCTCCCATGGAGAGAAGAACCTCACAGGAAGAGCAGCCTTCTCCATACCCAGCTGCATGTGTGGAAAGCCCAACAGCAAGAAGTTTATTGAAAAAGCAGGCACTGGTAAGCACATTCTGCCTAGTTTTGTGCTTTTGTCAATCAAACTAGTGAGTTCTTCAGTCATTTCTCATCACTTACATAGGACAATAAGGAAACAATGGCTTCTCAGTCTAATCAGAAAAATTCCTCTAATAAAACATCCAGCATGCTCCATCTTCAAAGGAGAGATTTTCTGTTATTCACATCTGCTTGGCCATATAAGGAAAATATTTGCCAGTATACATTATAATACTGGTTGAATGTTATCAACCAGCTATTGTGGTGTCTAGCATAAATCCAGAGTGCTCCCCATTATCAATTAACTAATCCCATTTAAAATGTTTGGCCACAGTGGGGAGAATTGAAAGCCAGTACGAGGTATATATTAAACTTCAGGCTTTTGGGCTGTTATAGCTAAGTAGAGTCTGAAGCGCTGTGGGAAGGAGGCAGGAGCAGCCATGAAATGCTGAGCAGTCCCTACTATATAAGGCAAAGTGGAAATGGAGAAAGCTGTGCAGGATTATGAGTAGGATGAAGAATGGTGTGTTTCCCTCTCACACTATTTTCTATATTCCTCTGTTGTACATATCCCAAGCAATTTATGGCTAGGTTTTAAGTTCTGTTTGGAAAATGATGGTTAGCTCAAGACTGGTGACAAGATATTACACATATAACTTCCACATCATTGCTTCTCTTACAGCTCACAGAACAGGTGTTGAACAGGAGGTGTCGAACAGGAGGTGTTGACCTCTGATCACTGTGCAGAGGAATAGAGTGAACTGAGATGTGGCACCTTGAATCTACTTTTTACAATGCAGATGTCTACAGATCAAAATCACTGCCCCCATCAAAGCCAACATACCTGTAGGAAAAGATGCCAAAGAAAAAAAGAGGATGGGAATCTAACCCTTAGAAACTAATCTTGCTTCAAATAATTTATGGTACAGGTAAAGCTGGAGGTACACAGCACCCAGATATGCCTGAAAAGAATGACGACTCAATCTTGTTGCTGTCAACCTCATTGTAATCTTCCAGAAATCAGCATCACACCAACTGTGAGAAGTAGCTTGTTAGAATTTATTGATCATCATTTTCAATGGTGATTTAACAGCTGGTGTGGAGAGGAACATAGCACATGAAGGTGCGTTAGCTGCTCACTATTAACACCAGGCAAATGAGTACTGTTTTCCTACATGTGTAAATGCAAGGAGGTTCTCAGTGCTCTTCGACATGTAATATGTCTCTCTACTCTCCCCAAATCCAGTGAGGCATATCTTTCCAGTGCCTCCAATTACATTAGAAAAAATGGGCAATGGGTGTGGCTACAAATTCATCAAGGTAGCAACAATCAGCCGTTATTGCAGCTGTTGTCAGCTGAGGAGTCTTTAGAGACTGGCAATCCAGTGTTGTATCTTCAATTTCTATTAGTCCTTTGGCATGGCAGAAGTCTTTTCATGGGCACTCTCCTTTTTTCTGAACAGTGCAAAAAAGATGGAGCTCTCCAGTTGGAGATTTTAGCTTGTTAGCATTGGGAAATGCCTCATGTCCCTGAGCTGTTAGTGCATGTTGGTGGCAGGGTGAAGTTTGGTGAGATGAGGAAAGAGACTGTATGGTATGGTTGCTTGAAGTATGAGGGAGCCGGGATTAGGTGACCTCAGGCAGACAAGCACAATCTTTCTGACAAAGCAGATCATGCAGTCTATTACGAGTCTGTTAGAGGGCTCCATCCCATCCTGGGTTGAGATTTGCTTCCTTTGCCTGACTAGCTGAACAGGAATTATTGTAAGATGACCCAAAGCACAAGTGTGCACTTCCATGGAAGAAGAGTCCATTCAGCCCACTGACTCATGCCCTGTCACATACGTGTTTGCTGACATCCTGAAAGTGCTCATGAACAACTGAGGCAGGAAATGGACAGAAGCGTCGCTCTAGCGATTGTAGATTGACCTCAGTTCCCTGAATCCAAGCTTAATTGAGGTGAGTTCATCTGATCCTCCCAGCTGAGTTATATACACATGGCTACTCAGATACCTGCTGAATTACAAAGCCCCTTAAAATGTTCATCTCACCATGGACTCATATACTAACAGGAAAAGTCTCCCCTCCATCAGTCCCTCCTTCCTACTGACATTACCAAAGCAGGGAGCATGCTACCTGTGTCTCTAGACAATGACAGTGTTGTGATGGAAAAACACTGAGAGGAAACAAAGATAATCTATCTTCTCATATAGTAAGTCACTTTTCAAATGAGTTATATTTTCCTGAGGTCTCTATGTTTGGAACAATAATTATTTTTACCTACACACAACATTAAAATGAGTGGTAATATTCTCAAGTCATCAGCTGCATCAAAGCTTGCAAGTTGTGATTTTGGAATTATCATTTATCTTCTTATCCCATTAATCTCATTGCATGGATCTCTCTAGCAAGACATTTAACTTCTAAACTTGTTCATACATTAGAAATTGTAATAAATCAACTTAATATATATCAAGCTGTGATATAGCTATTTCAATAACATAATTTAATGGCAAAATTTGTTCTTTCAATAGTAAACTACTGAAAGTATACACAGAATCCCCATTACAAAATATCAGAACTGACAGTAAATAGCTAAGCAGTGGAATGAAGAAAATATTGTCAAAGGGCAGTGCAACCCAAAATAGCTTTTTCCTAGATAAAAAGTGTGTCACACTTGAAGAGATCATTGTATCTAGTCTTGTTCAGTGTTTTTCTGTATTAAGGACTTTTTCCAATGTGCTACACAAATTGTAAAGTCTTTGAGAATATTAAATTTGAATTGTCACAGGCTATCATGCACTGAAGATTTAGAACTGGAGTCAAAAGCATCTGGTTACAGCTGTAACTTTTGTAAAGATATCTTAGATTAATAACATTAACTTTCCAAAATACATAATGCAAACAAAACAGGCAAGCACTGTAGATGTGGCTTGGCTTTTATGCAGTCTTAATAGACAGAATTCCCTATTGTTCCATGAAATTTCCAGTGCAGAACTGAAGACAATGAGAATTTTAAGTGAAATGAGCCCATGGGATGTGGATAATAGTAATTTGAGGAATATCTCTTGGCTTTTTGATTATCTCTTTCATATGTCTATGCTTTTCTAAAACGATTAAAAACGCCAAACACAGGCAATGTTTCATAGGCAGGACATCTGAAATGTAAATACCTTTCCCTAACAATCAGAACTGATTTTTAAATTCTACCTTTTTATTTATAGTTTGATCTGCAAAGTACAACTAAACAATCACTGATTACAGATGTCACATTGAATTCTGTCCATCTATTTCAACAGTATGTTCAGTGGTTTTATAAATTTCTCCTACATTCATGAGAGACATTTTGTTAGCTCAAGTCGTGTATTCAAGGAAAACATTGTGAATAGTCAGCATATATCCAGCTGTGTATGAGTACCTGGGCATATTGTCACCAAAGTTATGCAGGTGGATGTTTTTGACATCCTCTCCTGTTTTGAGGCCTTTGAGTTTTCAGCATCAGACATTACATTAGCAATCTTTCCTGGATGTGTCTAAAGTTAAGTGTTGTCCAAGACTTACCGTTTCTATGATCCAATGGTGAAGGAGACTACACTAGCTTGCCAAAATATTGAGTGGTCTAAAAAACAGCGATACTTGCAAAATACTAAATTGTCTGAGAAAAAGAGCATGCATGGATATAGCCCTTTTAGAAGTTATTTTTAGCACAAGCATTTTCTAACCCCTAGGCTTTAAAGGAAATTTCTGTTTAGGCAAAAAAAAATTTCCAAAGAGCAGACACTTGACGCATCCTTGTGTTTGTAAATACAGAGATTACCATAAAATGTTCTTGTTTATCAAACAATCACATCTTTCTGAGAGCTGTTTGACTTTCTTTTAATACTGCAATGGCTCAGTTTTCACCAGCTGGGAAGAGTTTACTCCCATCTCTTCTGTTTTGCAGAACCTGAGGAGCCAAGTTGCGTCAGGTGGTGACAGAAACCTTTTCCAGACCTCCTCAGGCAAATGACATCCCTCCAGTTCTCTCATTTCAATCTCTCTCAATTTTCCATGTTGTGTAGAGCTGTAACAGGGAATATGAAAATGAGAAACAATATCAAATCCCCAACCCTGACCTTGCTGGCTGAAGAGGTATTTTTCCAAACCACCAGCCACATGTAGTGCAGATCTGCCTGGCCCTAGTAGACTTATATCCCTATACCACCCACAGAGCCAGTCAGTTAATTTTACTGGTAAAATCCTCAGGTGATTACAGTATCCCTGACCTGTGCTTCTATGAGGTGCACACCATGGCCATGACCCACAGCGGGGAGCTCCTCAGCACCTATGAAAAAGCCATCACCATCCTCCTTCCATGCTCAAGTGAGTCTAACTGTGTAAAACCTGCATCTTCTTTCAGTCTATTTCTAGTCACCTGGAGGCCAGACTGTGCTGCCTATATGTACTGAAAAAATAAAACTGCCTTAATTGTGCTCCATTTAAGGTCCATGGAGAGCTTTGCTGCTGATTTTAACACGGAAAGGACAGTACTGCTTCTGTCTCCCTGTGCAGCAGCTGCAACTGCCGCGCTGCTGCCCTTGAGGCCCCAGTCCTAAGTCAAAGCCTTTAAATCAGAGGGCTCTGTGCACTAGCAAACAAATGCCAATGGGCACTAAAGAAAACACTTCTGAGAAGTCACAAGACGAAGGAAAATAAAGAAATATTTCAAAGGAGGAGGGAATTTCAAGGGAGGGAATCATTATGCTGCTGGGGTGTTTTTTGGTGTTGATTTATATTTAACCTACTTAAACTGCAGTGGCTGTTCTCTGAATGCAAAAATGGATTGAAAGTTTCCATTTGATTAAATAAGGAGAAGAGATTACCCTGTGGCTAGTCTGTACATTCACTGATCAACAATGAAATCTCAATGGAAACTAGTGACCTGCCACTGTCAACACACAACCAATTTGAACTGAGCTTGAAGGGGGCAGTCATGCAAGCACCACTTCAGACATTTATTTATCACCACTTTAAAGCACAGCTCTCTGTCTAACTCACACTATTTTGGCGTATTGTTGGGTGAGACATATTGGCTCTGGTTATACACGTAGATTGAATAGGAACAGGTTATGCTGAGCTATTGTACAGCTGGGTGGAAGTCCTGCACCCTATGGCTTGGATCCTCTCTCCAGAGGACACCAGGGAAGCTGGGAGATGGTGTGGGTCTGTTCCCAGGTTCAGGCAACCTGGACACTGGAGAGAAAAGGGTAGTACGGATGATGACCACTCCAGGCTAGCAGGCACCAGCACAGGAAAGCAATCTGAGGAACACCTCCTCTGGGTGCAAATACCCACAACCATCCCGCAAGGCAAAGCCCAGCTCCCCAGTGTTCTTCAGACACAGATCAGTATGAACCATGCCAGAACTGGGTCAGCTCCTTCCACAGCATCCCTGTGTCCGACTGATATTCTCCCTCAAAACTGTTCACTTCCTTTTTTCCTGTTCAAGCATCCTGGGAAATGTGAGGTTGACTGCAGTGCACCCACCCTGGGGAGACCCAGGGGACTTCCCTGTTTACCATTTGGACTCTTTTAGCATAAAAAGATAAGCTTCAGTCTAAGCCCTTCGAAGCTAGATGAATTCATGATGTGTTGTCTTGCATGTTGGGTTAAAGAGAGAGTTGAAAAAAATTATGTAACTGCAGATTTAACATCTTGCTAAATTTTGCCACACTTTTGCAACTTCTTTCCCTAAGCAGAGCATTGCCAAATCTGAAAATACAATCCCAGAAGAATTTACAGGAGAATATTCTTCTCTCAGCTTCCCTCCATGCAGAAACCGGACTGAGGGAGATGTATTTAACCCATAGAAAGAATTTTAACATAAACAACAAAAACAGCCAACCATCCTCCAACTTGTTGCTCAGAAACGTGATCTGTGACTTAACTTTATTTCAAGTTTCATTATCTAACATGAAAAATGCTCAACAGTGCTTGCTTAGTCTAGGAAAAGGTTGCTGTGTTTTCTGGAAATGTAACAGTACTTTGCTTTCTCCTCCCAATATCTATTGGCTCTTTGAATTCCACTACTAAATTCTAAGGAAGACACAGAAGTAAGGCTGCTCCAAGGTAACATTTCCATGCCTTTTCGCAGGACCTGCATATTTTCTATACTCTGCACATCTCTGCATTTGCCTGGTAGAAACACAAAATCTTTTTCCTTTAGGGGTGTTTGGCTAAAGAGCAAGCTAAGAATGATGTTTTAGTTATTGCAATTGCAAGCACTATTGCAAAATAAAAGCATCAAGTAAGAAAATGCATCTACAGATCTTGTTCAGCAGCAAGGCTCCTCCTTAGTTGTTCTGGTGCTTTATTTAGCTTGCAGAGGCTAGGCTCAAACCTCTCCTTTTCCCTACAATTTCCAGGATTAGTTAGAGCCTCCAGGTTTTTTACGTTCTTTGCTTTCCTCTGTTAAAGGTGGAACTGCTCTGCCTCATTTCTTTGTTTCACTCTTCAAATCACTTCTTGTTTTTAGAGTTTCTACCCACCACCGACAGCTGGGGAGAGGGGGATTGCTCCCCTCACCTTGAGGTTTTCTCTGAATATGCAATTTCTTTGGATTTCTTAATTAGCACATTTCTGGCCAGCCTGAGAAAATCATAAAACTTTCACAATATCATCCTGATATTTTTTAACTCGTTAGACACTGACAATGTTTAATATATTTTAAACTCATGCCTCTCAGTTTGCTGCTAGCTTTACAGTGCCCACACATAACAAGCGAGTGGTAAGTATGGTAGATAATAACTCAGTCACAGTCAAGATGACTTTGAGAACATTTTTTCTAAATTACCTTCTTCACCATGGGAAAGACATTAAGCTACTTTGGGGGACTGGGTAATAACTCACAAGTTGACCTGTACATTGTCTGAAGAAGCTTTCTAGACAAAGTCAAGGCATACAAGGTAGGAACAGTCTGTCTACTTAAAAAAAAAAATAAAAGAAAAGCAGAGCTCCATTTGCTAGCAAGTGAAGTCGGAATAGTTTCATGTCATGGAAAATGAGGCCCTGACGCTGTTGCATTACTGGAGTAAACGGTGCTGTCGATACACTAATAAAAAAAAGCGAACATTGGCTGTGAGTACAAGGAGCGTGCTGACCTCATGGAGTGCAACTCAGCTTGGCTGGGAGAGCTTGAAGGAATGATTAACTGAAACAAGAATGTTTTATTAGACTTTTTCTAACATTGTTAGAAAAGACTGGCTGGAAGAGGTGTGGATTTAAATTTCTGAGAGACACTTGTCCTTAGCAAGGATGGGCTTAGTCTCAGTCCTCGGCAGGTTTTGTGCTTTTTTTCTTTCATGTCCCACATTTTCTATGAAGTTTTGGTTACTGACATCATTTGTTGTGCTTAGTGCAACTCTTTGTCCTCTGAGGGAAGGGTGAAAAACAATCTGAAGCCTGCCTTCAGTGCTCAGGGCTACAGACCACTGATACCTGATTATTGGTGTTCAAAACACAGGGCAAAGCTAAAGAGGCATCAAATGGACAAGCTCAGAAGAAAAAATTGAGGATAATGCTGGTACTGAAGGAGAAGCAGTAACTGGTGGATTAAAGCTGCTTGCTTGAGTTTTTTCTATGGTATCGAGCCTGCAAATTACTACTATTTTACCCAGGGCTATAAATCCACTTCTAAAATAGCCTCCAGGCACTTTCATTGAAAAAAATGCTGCCAATGGACTAGGTTTTTGGGAGGTGGCTGGACACAGAAATCCTCCCAGATGCAGAGGTTTGAATTGCCCCATCATTCTTTTCATGGTTTTGAATGATTAACATGTTGTAACACAAATATCATATTAAGAACAGCCCCAGGCAGCTGAACTTTGCCTTCTGATGGCTGACGTGCAATTCCTGACCCACTGGTAACATGTTAGGTTGTTAGGCTGGCTTGTGTCATACCAGTTACAGATATAATGAGTTACAATAATGTTACAGCCCTGGGTTTAGTAACTAAGATCAGCAAAGAGAATATCTTACAAGACTCATACACAGAAAGGTCATTTAAGGCTGATGCTCCAAGTTTCAATTTAAAAAGCAAGGGCTGAGGTCGGTGAGCATGAGCATTTCCATGGAGTTACTCATATGCCTAACTTCAGGTCTGCACAGATTAGAGGCTGACAAGGTTCAGATCTCAGAAACAGAACACCTAAGAGGAGGAGATATGAACATGGTACTCATTTATGTCAGAATTAGAGATTTCTAGATCAACACATTTTTCAAGAACATGGTGTTTTCCCATACGTATGAGAGAAAAACGTAAGAGACAGCAAAATCAGTGCCAAATGCTCTGAAATATCCACTGTAAAGGGCTCCCATTGGAAACTGTTCAAACTCAGAGCAGGAGAAAGAATGCAGCCATAAACTGTAACAAGTGGGAGTTTAACAACATTTGAGAAATATTGTGTAAATTCCAGCTTCGTTTCTTTTATTTCAGTTATCTTCAGTTAGAACAAGTAGGGGAGGATTTTGCAGTGAACATATGCCTGTGTGCCATGTCCCCAGTCACCTTGCTTCTTCCCCTAGCCAAGCAAATAGGTGGAGAAGTAGGAAGAAGTGGGAATTGTGAGACGTATCTCAACAAGACAGCTCTATAAAAGGGAATTACACAGCAGCATTGGGAATGCATCAGAAAAAAACAAATCCAGGATTTACCACCGTTGTCAGCTGTTTTGGATTAATCAGATCCAAAACCAAATCTGAGCTCTCATGTCTGGAAGAAAGAACAGTCCTTAGTCACGTATCTAGGAACAGTAATGTTTCGGGCTGGGATGGTAGCAGGCCTCAACTACCTCCTTCTTTTGCAATCAGCCCCTGTGCCAGGCCTGTATATACTAGAGAAACACATTATCCCAATCTTTTTTTGTCAGGGTCCACTCTGCAAGGTTGCTGACCTTGGCTGGACACTTGGGTTCCTATAGCAGCAGAGAGGCCACTACATGGCTCTGCAGGCACTGCCGCCCCAAACATGAGGCCCCTGTGATTCATGGATCATTTACTGTGGACTTGATAATCACTAGTGAGCCACATCATTGGGAATTACTGCTGGGAGTGTTTTTGGTTGAATACTCACTATCCCGTTGTCCAGGTGTGTGACTTGAATATAAGCAGCCAGTAAGCCCATCATCATGTTTGGCTGTCATGCCATGCCGCAGAGTAGCGGTATTTCCATTTAAACACCAGGCAGGAAAGCAGTGCTTGAGCAGAGTACAGGACAGAAGTCAATCTAGTTCAGTTCAATACTCTTATTTGAGAGCTATTGTGGGCTAGGCAGAAAGCAAAATAGCCTGCAGCTTTCAGTACTGTTCTCTTCCTAAATGATCCCGAAAGATTTTATTGATGTAAGCTACTCCTGCCACTTAGGCTGAGCTCTGAATTGCTTGTGAACCTAGATGAGGTGTCAGGGTATGCATTCGACAATATCATGACATTTTGCAATTGTGCATGATTTATGAAGATGGACTACTTGAACTAAAAGATGTGTGCCATTGTGGCTGCAAGCTGAGGTCTAGCTAGTGCTTTCTCTTTCTGTGCACACACACACCAAAGTCCCATTTCTAAATTAATGTCTAGATTATATTAAACAATAAATCCATGCACCCATTTTAGGGAGCAAGAACATTTGCAACGTAAGTCAGCAAGGTAAGGCTGGGTGCTAGCACCAGCCAGGTGAAGAGGGATTTATAACTTGAGTAAAACCAACTGACTAGCAGCAATCTTGCACAACAGGTTTCCTATGCAGGTAATATGTAGAGACACGGTCGCCTTTGGAGGGAATCTGAGAACCAGAGCCTGACTTAGGCATCCCAAATTACCCTCTGCGAGTGTCATCTTTCTCTATTGGCTAAACACAAAGGGGTTTAGTTTCCCTCAAGAAAAACAGCTTTTCTCTCCAGAGCCTTAGTTAGAAACTGAAACGCAGGCAGTTTGATCACCCCTGAAGGGAAGAGCAGGATCAGCAGAACAGCAGATACATACATTGACATGCTGTGCCTGCTGCCAGGCCACCAGGGTAAAAGGGGACTTTTCAAGGTCAGAGGCAGTTTATAGGTATTTTCTGGCTCCTCTGGTTTAACTGAAGGGAAAGAAGGATCAGGAGAGGCTCCAGGCAAAAGGTCAAAGGAATTGAGTAGACTGCGGGTGAAAAAACTTGCTCCAATCCTGGTTTATAATTTCTAATCCTAGATTCAGCGGCTTGTTGTACTTGAAAGCACCATTTTTCAAATGTGCTTTGTCATGAAAAGGCTGTTTCAGGAAGCTGAGAGAAAAAAAGCCCTATGGTAAGTGGAGCGCTGACTCCAGTCCAAAGATGGTCACACAGTTCCTCAGGTGCACATGTACAAATGACCTTGCTCAAAACAGAGAGAGACAGTGGATGTGCAGCCGCTGGCGTTTGCTGCCTCCAGCT
This sequence comes from Eurystomus gularis, assembly GCA_013400335.1. NCBI lineage: Eukaryota > Metazoa > Chordata > Aves > Coraciiformes > Coraciidae > Eurystomus > Eurystomus gularis. Next base: position 235,829 of record VZZY01022214.1, on the reverse strand, counting down.
CCGCTCATCCCAGCCTCCTGTTAACCACTGTTTTGGAACAGTTGCTTAGATACCACAAGAGCCTGGCTTCAACTTCGGGCGAGTTAATTTGACATTAAAACTTGACAATACCAAATGTATTTCAGGGTTGAGACACACTTACAGATGAAAACCACAACATTAGTAGACATCATTATTAAATCTAACTCGAATGAACAAACCTCTTTTAAGAGATCTGGTCAAGCTCCCCCTTTCCTTCTCCTCAGACTCTCAAGGGTAGTTGCAGGAAGAGCCATATGTGAAATTTCACGTGTCCTTGGCTTATGGGAGCTAGACTGTGTGCCTTTTCTGTCCATCTCTGGCCTCAACTCCTTAATGGGGGTCCAGGTACAACTTTACATTTACCTGTCCTTGTAGTAATGATATCCTACAATTTAAAGGCTGCAGACTTAATGATGTCTCACCCCTAGTTCTTGCATATTTTTTAGGAAGCCACCTGAGATGCAGACTTTCTGGCTAATGGTTTATTTCTACAAGAACTGACATTAATGAAGGCACCACTTTAGACAGGTACCACTTCAGGACATTCTGACTTAATTACCTAAGACAAACCCTCAAACTAAAAACCAAAAATGGGATCGTATTTTTGAGGAGGAACCCCCACTCCCTCTCTCTCCCATCCCATTTGGAGTCTACTTCTGTCCAGGTTGTATCTTGCATCTGCAGGCAGTGACCTCTTGGTGTCAAGGAGGTAAAAATCACTGAAAGACCGAGAATAAAACTTTTTTATTCTTTTGCAGCTTTCAAGGTTTGTTGTTTGGTTTTTTTTTTCCAAATTATCAACAGATAATTTGTCAGTCACAGACCCCAGTTATCCTGGATAAAAGGTGGTTTATTTTTTCATATTTCTTTCTCTTTCATCCAGAACAAATATTCTCATTTAGAAACTAACAGAATCTGGCTATTGTGCTGTTCTGAAGTGCTTCTGTGATTGATAACTCAAAAAAGTAATTTTTCCCTTACCACTAATATATTGATTTTTGTGTAGGACTTTGCTGCTCTTTCATTGTTTTCCTATTAATATATCTCCCTTCATTTGGAATGTGAGAGATTTTCTCTCTCATCCTAACAGCTGAATAATGGGGCCTTTATTTCCCTTGGGAATCATTTAAAATGGTGTAACATGCCACTGAAAACAAATAACCTAAGAAACGTGCTGTAGACAACATTTTAATGAGCTTTATCAGATGATGAAAAATATAATGTTTTCCTGTGCAGCCATGGGAGGAACCATGAATTTTGATCTTGCCTGTGGATGTACAAAAGAATGAAGGCAAAAACTGAGAAAATACATGGCTTTTCAGTGTCAGCTTTCACTCTTGAAAACCAGAATCTCTCTCATATTTCGTCTGTATAAAAACTATCCTTCTACAGACGTGTGATGCTCTTTCTTGTAATATCTAATTCCATAAGGAATTGTAGTTTTGAGCCATATTGACAGATTGAAGCAGCAACTGTATCACAAACAGAGTACTTGTTTTTGCTGCCATATACTTCATAAGAAAATAACTTCTAATGAAATCTTGTCCCAGAAGGTCCCCTAAAAAAAATGTAAAGAAAAATTCTCTTAGCTATTCAAGTAAAAAGGTATTTTATCAGTTAGGCATATTCAGTTTTCTTAATCAAAAGTATGAGGGACTAAAAGGGAAATCTTAAATGGAAATTAACAGTATTTACCACTTTTTACCTCTAAGAAAAGGGCAGATCATTAAATCAGCTGGAAGAAGGGTGGGTTGGATCTCAGGAGGCTGCCTTATGGCTCTTTGCATTTCTGAAGACACTGGATCCAAGGAGGCTTCTTTCCCTGGTTGCTAAGCCTTCCCCTCTGTCTTCATGCTTGCCCAGTTCTACTGCCCACTGATTTTCCAAGCTGTTTCATGCAGTTTATGTACTCTGGAAAAACCTTTAGGAGAGAAATTAGGTAAAGCAAATTGAGAGTTGTTTGGGTTAATTACTATCATACAAAGAAAAAGCAATTGTTCGTTTTTCTAGATGAAAAACATATGGAAAAGAAAGTGTGATTTAGTGCCATGTTATGGCCACCTCACACAAGATATGTCTCTTAGCATGATTCTACCTCTCTTATCATAAGAAAAAATATGAAGTAGTTGCTGTAAAAAGAAGATAAATTGCCTTAAATGGACAGAAGATTTCCCTGCTGGTAATGCCCAGGTGGAATAAAGCTGGGAAGTGTTGACAGTCCTGTGGGGAAGGGAAGGGAAGGGAAGGGAAGGGAAGGGAAGGGAAGGGCAGAATATATTAAGTGAAAATGCTANGAAGGGAAGGGAAGGGAAGGTCACAATATTTTAAGTGGAAATTCTATAACTGCCATTTGCAAAAGTAAATTGAGCAGGTAATATGTATTTTATATATGTTATACTGCTTCAACCATATTTTTTTTCTAAAAGGGCATGCTAGAGTGACCTCATAAAGGTATTAAAACCCAATACACTACAAGGAAAAGTAAACAGAAGTTATAACTCCTTATCTAAGATCAGAACAATGAACCTCAGGTAAGGATGAAATGAACGAGCCATGTATACATTGCTGTAAGATTTGGAAAGACAAACTGTTTATTAACTAATAATAGTAAAGTCTGCATCTATCAGGACACCTGCTGACAGATTTATTTCTGAGTGTAACTGGCAGAATATATTTTTAGAAAAGGGTAGTATATTTTTCTTGTAATTTGAAAATTCAGCAGGAATAAATAACTCAGTCTTGCAAAAAATTCCTACGGCAGTGCTTTAGTTTTATGAGCACTAGATTTTACCAAGATTAGCATTCAGCAAAAGTTAAAAAAAGAGGGGTTTGCTTTTTAAAGAGAGGAATTGCTTTAAAAAAAAAAAGTTATATTATGTTAAAGTTTTTGCAATCAAATTAGCAAAACACGAGGTCTAGAGGCATACTGGGAGGGGGTATTTTGTTGCCAGAGGAGAAAATATTTTTAGTATCATTCAGACATTTGCATTCTTCTGTGATGTTAAGAAACCTTATGTAAAATGTGCTTCAGTTTTGTGTGATGGTTAGCAAATACTGGAAGGTCCAAACTCAAACTCTTAATCTAAAAATGTTTTTTTACAGTGAAATCCCAGCCCATGGATGCACTCTGGGGCTGACTGGCTGATATCTCCATGGTAGAGCTAGAGGGTGACTATGTCTAACCAGCGGCCCATGGTCTACTCCATCACAGCATTTGTGCTAAGCAGATGTGGCTGGAGAAGCCAGTGGGAATATGGCAGCCTTCACCCTGTCTGGGAATTGTTAAGTTCAAAATTTGAAGGCCAAAATCTCATCCTTAAATTTAACACAAGTAAACAAATACAGTGTGGTTTGGAATTGGTCTCCCACCTCCAAAAATTACTGAGAATATTAGGGTTCTAAGTAAACAGATTTCTTCACAAAAAAAGTAGATGGCCACAGTGGAAAATGTTAATGCCATTAAACAAACAACAGAAACACATTTTGACCATAAATATTTTCTATTTTGAAATATTGCTAACAATATTCCATTAGTCGCAGGAGCTGAAATTCGGCTATTTTCCATCCAGGCTCCTCTGTGGTCTCGACTTCCTCATCACAGGACATCACTCTGAATGCACCGGAGAGCTCAGCGAGAGGAGATATATCACACCACGCGAGATGGGATGTGGCAAGAGACTGCCCATGGCAGGAATGGGGTGGGGAAGCAAGGATCCTGCTCTGTCTGGTGGGCATTAAGCAGAGGCAATTCAGAATTTATGATCTGGCTGAAAGATTTTGATTGACTAGGAAATTTTTTGAAACACTCTCAAGATCTCCTTCTCTTTTAACAGAGTTGGCTGATAATAGCCTCGAAACAGAACTGCTTTGCTGGAATACCAGGTAGCTGAGAGACCATATGGCCTTCAGGACTTCTGGGTGGGATGGAGAAGCGCATCTGGGAGAGCTCAATAACTAACCTTCAACTTCTTTAATGGTCTGCATCTTGAATCAGAGCAAAGAGTGTGGTCCAGCAGACAGGCAAGCTAGAAGACTTGGTATATCATGACCTCGTGTTGCTATTTGCGAAAACGGTTACGTGTATTGTAAGATGCTTTGAAAATAAACAATAATCAAGTATAAGTGCTATTTCCTTACATTGCTGGATGTTTATTTTCTATTTTGAACAGGTGGAGTCACCTGGGATTAGGAGTGACATTACAATGCTCTTCGTGTTCGTGTTACAAATGAATTTTTCAAACTAAGCTTTAACAAGAGAAATTGTGCTTTAATCCTAAAAAAAAAAAAAAAAAAAAGAAAAGAAAAGCATGTTCTGAATGTTTCTGTATTTTCAGGTAGATTAACAAATATTTTTATTGAAATGAAGAAATTAAACTGGGAGGGAGAAAAGGCCTAAGTTTAGATCTAGATATAACAAAGTATTACATAATCCTCCTCTACATGACTTAGGCACTGTACCTCTTACCTCTCTGCAATGTAAATCCTACGATCTGAGGAAATCCTCAGTTTTCCTGAAATAAATGTACTTCTCAAGATAATGTCAGATTTATTTCTTATAGGTTGTAGATTCAGTGGCTTTAATTAGTGGAAAATCTTACGGATTTAAAATAACATCTTTGCCTTTAAAAAACACAGTCATGCTCTAGTAAAAAACTGATGTATCTGCCAATGACAGGAGACATCAAAATGCACAAAGGACACTGATGTTGCAGAAACACTTACTTGTTCCTGTTACCTTTCCCTTGGCAAGTCTCTTGCCCTTTGTCTCCAGAAAAATAAAGAAGGCCAATTCCACGTAATCTTTGGTCCAGTTTGACTCAAGAGCTGCAAATTTACTACAAGCTATATTGATACTCCTAAAACCTTTTTTTTCTTTTGTGAAAAGTACTCACCAAATGTCCTACTTTATATTCCTTGCCTATGTATGGATAAGGTGCTTATCCCTTACTTGCCATGGCTATATAGAAATGTTCACATTTATCAAGCCTAACCATATCTCTCACCTCCAAACAGAATTGAGAGGTAGCGGAAGGAGTTTGCTGAAGGGACTGTCGGTTGCACTTAGTCATTGGAACGTCAGAAATACAAGAGGAGAAGGAGAGAATGGAGTTGAAGCAGAATAAGGTGAAGGGGAAAAAAAATGAAAGAAAAAAGAGGGAAAAGATCCATCCCCAGTGCTGCAGCTTTATAACCTAGCCTAAGCATGAGCCTTTGGAGTGGCATTTGAGGATTATTCATCCCCACTGAGAGCTGGGAGGATGATAAAACAATAGGAAAATAACAAGCAGACGCTCTCCAGATAAATTTTTTCCATTTGTAGTGAGGTTAGGAAAAAATAATCAAAACAAGATCCAGAGTAACTTTTGCTTTTTCCACGAAGTTCTCCCTGCCAAAGACTTAATGTCACGTGGATCTGGTAAAGCTGCTGGCCTGGAGCCGCCACAGGGCTGCTGTGATGGCTCCCACCAGAGGAGACCCATGCTGTAAGTGCACAGAGGCTGCAGCACAGTGCCTTCTCCTGGGCCTTCTGTTGCTCCCCACCTCTGTTGTGAAGCCAGTTTCCCTGACTATTGCAAGACCTTGCTGTTACCACCTGCCACTGCTGTCACAGTCCCCAGACCTTGGACCTAGGCTGTGTTGAGTCCCACACCAATCCATTGAGAGTCACCCCACTCACATCAACTCCTTAAACACCTTCACTAAGGAACTTTACAAGAGTTACAAACTGTTAAGCTAGCATGAGATAAGTACAGATCTAGGGAAAGGAGGAAATGCCTACACGCTGTTCCATGCTCCCTGGAGCACAGCAGATGCCCTATCTACCTGCCACAATCTCCATGACCTCCAAATGGAGAAGGTGTGTTCCTAACAGGTAAGAGTTATCCCTATGGCTTTGGTGTAACCGCCAGATTAAAGAACAAATCTAGGTTCTGGTAAGAAAACATAGAGAAAGTAACCTTTAAAACCATGGTATTTACACTGTAAAATCACTTGTCTGTGTCACAAGACAAACACCTTAGAGCAAAGGCATGATCTTAATTGCAGAGCAAAAACTAAGCGGGTCACAGTTTAGCTCTGGGCAGCCTACAGGCTGCAGAGTCCATCATGCTTCATTGCATAGGCAGCAAAGTTTTGCAAAAGGCATAATCTGGGACAGTCTGAATCTGGAGGTGATCATATAGTGATCATAGTGGGTCAGGGTATTTAACCACAAGAAGAACACAGCTATGGCTTAGGTTGTGGAAAGGAACCACTCAATGATAGGGGTGCTTAGACAGTACTGTATCCAGAACTGCAGCCCCAATTGAGCAGTGCATGAAGTGTAACCCGGGTGCTCCCGAGTTGTGGATTTCCACAATTCAGTTGCACTCTCAGAGGCAAGTAGAGAGAGAGAAGCAGAGGGCAAAGTTACAGGATCTCTAGTTGAGACTGGAGACATCTTTATCAGCAACAATATGGTGATAAAGCTAATATAAAATTATATCATTTTATAATATAATATAAATATAAAATAATATTTTATATTATATAAAATCTATTTATATTTTATATAGAGAGCTATATAGACATATATCAAGATATATAATATCTAGATATTCAAGATAAAGAAAATATGTCTTGAAAATAGAATTTTGTTTTACCTGAGCCAGGTAAGCTCAGATGCTCAAAAGCTATTAGAAATTAAACGACACAATTGCAAATGTGGTTCAGTCAATGTCCTATTTCATATCAGATGAACATGCCTGCAACCTTTCATTGCTCAATTACTAATCTAGAAAAAAGCAGAGATAATAGTTCAAAAAGTACATGTGCATACAGTATATTTATCTCGATACCGTTGCCCATCAAATACTCTGCAGTATGAATTACTATGAATAATCTTCATATTTGTAGTTTTCTTAGTGTTATTAATGCCTGTATTGAACACAGATATCAACACCTAGCTTTCAGAATACTTTCCCACCAGGGAACGTGAAAAAAAAGCAGGTTGATTGATTGCCCTTGTCATTACACCTAAAGATGTGGAACTGAGCTTACCTAACTTTGATAAGCAAGATTTCACACTGAAAGATTTTCTCCTTCATAACTGGTATGCACTCAGAGAGACAACAGTCATATTAATAAAAACATGCAACATAATCCACTCAACATTCTTTCTTCTCTGGTCTCCTGCAGGAGAGCACAGTATGTCTCCAGCCTGGGAGTTTCTGTAAATCAAATGATCCTTGAAACTCTGAGCAATCTTTTTGCTTAAATTGTTGTCAGCGTGATCTGCAAGGTGTAGGATGGAAAGCAGAAATGTAGCTGCACTCTATTTGCACTGCACTCCAAATTGAGAGAGAATGGAAAAATTAAGAGCAGACTGGAAAAATAAAATCCCTGTTTCTAAACAATAAGAGCTGTGAGATATCCACTGTTTTGGTTAATATTTTTTTCCATGTTAAAAAAAAGGCTATTTGTTTTAAGATGTATTTATAGCAGTCATTCTCTTATTTTGCATTTTACTATGCTTCTAATTTTAATTGAAGTACTCCTGTGGCTCTAGGCAGGGAGAAGCAGCAATTCAGAGGGGGATTTGTGCTGAAGAGCATTGGGTAGGTGACCAGCCCACTTCCCAGAACCTCCAAGCCGTGGCAGGGCTGGAGACAGGGTGCGCCTCGGTGTCTCCAGCTGTTCTGCCCTAGCACTGCAGACCACTCCTCTCCCAGAAATCTGTACATTAAAGCATGAACTTTCATTGAGCAGGAATAGCCCCCAGCTATAGATTGAGAGTTTCTTGACTTTGTGAAATGTCACACATTCATTGCCTCAAAAATTTGCACCAACAGATGGAAAATGTGGGGAATCTTCCTAACCAATGAGCCCCATCTTACTTCTTGTCTAGGAAAGCTGCCTATTCCCTCGCAGGGAGGACTGAGGGTATAACACTCCAGTGATAGAAGACCATCTTTTTCCATCCTCAGAATTATTGAACTCCCATGAGGCCTTGGGATGTTTTCATAATTATTTCCAGTTTCTAAAATTTCTTGTAAATAAGAGACTCCTCACCCCATCGATATGAATAGACCAAGCAGGGCTTGAACACTGACACACAACTGGCACACCCGTGTTCCCCCTGCCCAGCTTGGCTGCCTGGTGCAATTTTGGCCCCAGCCATCAGGTTCCCTAAAGGGCGATGGCTGGGTACTTTTGGGAAACTAGTCCCAGGAGAACACGCGTGGATAACACCGCTCTGCTCAAGGGGGACATTTGAGCTGCAGGGGCTTTGGCTGTGCCTGCTGGGCTGTGCAGGCTGCCCTCTGTGCTGCAGCCCAGCAATACACTGAGTTTTTTACAGCATGTAATGAAGGGTAGATGGGCTGCACAGGAGAGCAAGTGAGGCTGCTTGAGGGTGCAAAGGTGCCAGGATACTGCCAGAGGGCAATGAAAGGGAAGGCAGCCAAACTGGATGAGCATCATCCTTCCTGACTAATAGGAGGGGTCTCAGGAAGGAGAAGATACCTCCAGAACCACATGCACACTCTGTTTCAGAGGGAACCAGTCCCTCCAAAAGACAGGTTAGGGGTGAACTCAAACTGGTGCCATGTGGGCAGCCAGGAAGCAAGGAGATAGATGTGAAGTGCAGAGTTAAGCTGTTTGGAGTGTAGATGCCATCCTAAATTGCAAGAGGTGAAAATGCTGACTGATATTAGTAATATTATTTAGTCCATTGAATAGAATATTCAATAAAAATGCTGAATTCATATTGAATAACTGAACACCTTCTATCGAAGTGCCTACTGACACAACCTCTCTTTCACATTTCCAATAAGAAAAGTCTCATTATCCTTGTGTGGCAGGGACTGAGTGTTTGATAAAAATGTCTGTGACACAAATGTCTTTTAAATACTCTATAAAAACTAGGGAAAAGATCCATAGAGAGCTAGATGATTGGGTAAAGGGGCTTCAAAGAAAGGGGAAGTAACCTGGAAACAAAGAAATCAGAAAAAAACTGAGACGCTAAGGCAAATCCATTCTGCAAAAAGCTGACCATCTGGAACACGTTACTGAAGAGGAGATGTGGGATCACATAGATTGTTTCTGGAAAAGGAGGGGCTTGAGGAAAAAACCAAACATGGTTGAATTAAGAGCCAGGAACAAACACTGAGCCAGATGGCTTTTTCTCTTCTCATAATGATATATGTTCTTATCTTTCTGTATCTCTCTCTGCTAATCGCTTTAACACAGGAGAAGTATATAGAGCAAGATGTTAAGGAGGAAGCAGAGGGACCTTGGTAAGATGAAAAGAACTTCGCTTCCATTGTATGCCTTTCTGCACTGCAAGCTGAAATTCAAAACAGGGATGTCTTTCTTTTGCAAGAGTACATCTGTTGCTGTTCTGAAGACTTTGGGCACAGAAACTCTTTCCAGACAGTGCAAAGCACTCATTTGGGTGTTTTGACAGGTTTCCAGCTGTAAGCCATATATTTGTTTTATAGCAAATTTTAGGTTAGTTCCTAGAATTTAAAACATATTCAATCTGCTTTTGTTTTACAATCTGTAAACACTTTTAGAGCTCTATTCTTTATTTAATGATAGATAGGCACAACACAGCTGTTCTCCAGTGGCCGTTATTTTCAGCATAACCTTATTCTTTCCTACAAGCACGGTTCAGAGTTTAAAACATACTAGAAGAACATAGGCCAAAACATCAGCAGGCCAAAAGTGTTTTGAAATAAACAAATAAGGTGAATGATTTTTAATTCATATCTGCAAGACAGGGACACTGCTCATCTTTCACAGCATCCAGGACCACAGAGGATGGCTTGGGTACAGCTGGTGCAGGAATATGTTTCTATGGCTCAGCAGAAGATACTCAAGGTAGTGTGAGGGGTACAATCAAAAAAGGCATGTCAACACAGAGCCTGTTGGACAACTGCACATAATTTCTCAGAAAGGCCAATTAATGCAGGTCAAGCATTGCATCAACATGATTACAACTGCTTCTAGTAGCCAAGGCAGCTTGTTCAGGGCATGGCACAACCCCGTGTCACATAATCGCACTGTTGGAAAAGCCAAGGGGAGCAAGAGCCTTAGGCTCAGCTGGAGTTAAATTTTGCTGCCCACACAGCCCTGTCAGAGGGCCAAATCAGTACCTCTGTTTAATGATGCCCTCCGCTGTGCCTTGAACTCTTGTTCTGCAGGGTACGTGATGATCTTCCACCAGCAATAAAAAAGCCGGTTTCTACTTTGACTTCAGTTTATACTTCAGATGCTGTGATAAAATGAATCACAATGGAATGCAATGTGCCATTATAATGAACGCCATAGGCCCCCGGAATTAGGCTGGTACCCAAGCTACATTACAAACGCTTGCATATAATCTTCCTTTTAGAGAAGCTACACTGACAAACTGTAACTCTCCTCTTTGGATGTGCTCGGCTCCCGTTTCCCCCTGTAAACACTGCACATTCACAAATCAAGCCCACGCTCCAGCAGGATAAGCAACAGCAAAAAGTCCAAATTCACCTTCTGACAGGTCAGTGCAAACACAGTGAATTCTTTTCTTGGTGCCAAGTCATTCTTCATGAGAAGAATTTATTTCCAGAAAGTCTTCCCCCCCTTACTTTTAAAGCTTTAAGACGGGAAATCCTGTCAGCAGTGGGCTTGACAAGCATTTCTTTTTAGATATACTCACATTAATAACTCAGTCCTTCTCAGAAACTACTCAGCTGTTCAAAACAAGCTGCCCATCTGCACAGGACAGCTCTGCTGGCTGGGACCCTTCCCTCCTTCGACTCAGGGATCCTGAATTCCTGCCTACAGACCTAAAGTAGGTGGCTCAGCCTTTTGTGGGCTTCAGTTGGGAAAGAAATGTCTAGATACACCTTTTCAGGTCCTTCCTCTTCTGCTGTCAACTTTCCTTATCGCTTTGACACCTTCCAGTTTACTCCTCCTTTCAGGTATATGCGGCTGGGAACAGCCATCCCATTAGCTCTTTTGCAGCTGGAAACCCACCTGAGACAGGGTTACCAGAGCGCTACTGGGTGGAGAGAGTGGTGGGCAGAGTAGCAGGAAAGTGGGAGCACCATGCCTTGATTTTTATTGTTATTGTTGTTGTTATTATGGCGGACACAAAGACCACTGATCTACAAACATAATAAAAAATGGTCACTTCCCCCACACTTGCACTGTAAATATAAATATTCATCATGAATGGACTCTGAACAAGAGGTGATAGTAGGGAAATAGTAATTCATGGGAGGTTCTGTGAGTGAGGTTCTAATGGATACTGGGAAAGAAAGCAAGCAGACTGCACAAGGGTGCTCCATGGTCAGAAAATAGAATTGTAGACAGGCATAAGAGTGCATTTGTTAAAAGACAGATGATTTTGCAAGAAGATTTTGGTGCTAGAAGCAAGAGAGTTGTAACCCTCTCGATCCAGCTGTGCTCTGGTTAAAAAAAGAGCTATTTACATTCTTCACAAATAAACAGGGCTGCATCAAAGAAAATACTGGACCTACCACCAGTTTCTTCTTCTAACCTCCAAGACCCCAGATTTTAGCTCCACAGGGTGACCTTACTCCTCCAAGTAATCCTAGAAAAACTGAAGTAAAGAATGGCTTTGTATCAAAACATGTCCTAGTAAGTTACAAGAACTATAGCATTATAAGGCTGCTCAAAGGCAAGCTGGGATTTATAAAATAGCTTCCCACAGGCACTGATCCAATACCTGTTGAAGTTAATGGGAGTCCTTCCTCTGACTTCAATGGCATTAGGAGGAGGCCTCCCACCCATCCCACCAAGGCTCCTATACAGTTGACAAGAAGTTTAAAGGATCCACCCTGCACAGGTGGTCAACTTGCACCATGGAGAAGGTTCCTTCAGAAGCTCCCTTCAAAGGCCTGGAGAAGACGGTTGATATACTGGGTGTGTGGCATATGTAAAAACAGGAGGACACCTGCTGAAACATAAAATCTCAGAAGAGAGCTTTTTATGCAACTCACAAGGCATTTGTAGTACTCCAAGAGCTAAAGAATTTCAATAAATTTGCATGAAACTCACTTTGACTCCTTGACAAAGGGCTAACCCTTGCAGAAAAATCAGAAGCTAAAGAAGCTGTCACTTACTGCAATTTTTTCTGTATGTTGCATTCAAGACACAGTAATAAAAGGTGATTTCTTTCACGTCTCCTCCTCCTCTCTGCAGAACACCCCTCAGCCCCATGGAAATTTTTGCAAACTTTGGCAGTGTCTTCAAGTCATGCTGGCAAAAACAACCAAGCAGAATTAATGAGAGGAGCTAGCTTGCAAACCAGTACAGTGTATCAGCAGCAACCAAGGAAGAAGAGCCATTCGGACAGCCCTGCACACAGGATTAATTGAGAAAAATGAAATGGATCTGCTGGTGAAGCAGTTTACAGTGAAGTGTTTAACTTTACCACGGTAATTTGTAAATGAACTGGGAAAAGATACAACAGTCATAGTAGCAAGGAATTATTCTAGACTCCTGCACTGATTAATAAAGAACAAGAGCTCAAAGTAGAAGGACAGGGGGCTGTGCTCTGTTCTCTGGAATTGCAGCATCTTCTTCTGGGACATGCCTAGAAAAATGTATAAATTCTGCAAACTCTCTTAAAGAAGATCAAGAAAAGCCATACATTACTGGCTTAGGTTGGCAACAAACCACTGCTACCGGAGCAAAAGATAATCCAACAGCTCACCGCACGGGGCAACAACTGTAGCAGAGATCACGGTGAAGGCAGTCTGTCCTTTCTAAACAGTTTCAACTCACACTGACATAGGCACCATTTTTTTTCTTTTCTTTTTTTTTTTTTTTTTTAACGCAAAGCATCATTGTATATCATGTATGTGGCCACTTCAGGAATGGGGTAGAAGAAATTCTGATTTAAGAGCCCATGTTGGGCAGTGGCTGATGATGCTCCTCTGGGCAGATGGGTGTGGGACAGCGTGTACCCACTGCGCAATGGAGACACCCCCAGATCTAACTCAGGGTCATTGCTCTCATTTCAGCAACTAGGGGTAGGAAGTAGCAGTCTTCTTCTAGCATGCGCTGTCCCAGCAGGGGAAGAGTCCTCTCTGTCTTTTCTTGTCTAAATCACTCTGTTGCACCTGAGAAATAAATCAGAAAGAGAGATTTTAAACATTTCACTTCAGTTGCTCACTTACATACCTACCAGCTAGAAAATAACCGTGCCGGAGTGGGAGCCATGTGCTTGTTTGTTTGTTTTACTAAGTAACAAAGACAAATTTGCTTTCTGAGGAGTATATTTGTATATTGCCAATTATCTTTTCCATGAGTACATCAGCTAAAGTTTGCATGGAAAAACAGACAAAAGGATGTCATTAAAATGGGCCCCAAGAATCTTTCAAGTGATTCACAGTGGTCTTGTCCTAATTAAAATTGAATGCAAAAACAAACATGCTTGCAATTTGCTAGCATAATATTGAGTATTTATGAATTTTGTCAACCTGGCCCATATGTGAAAAAATTAAGCACATTAATTATGCAGCACAAGCTGCTTGAGTTGAATTAACTTTGTAGAGAATGATACAAGCATTTGATCTTACAAATCCTTACCTACAGTCGCTTGTTAACTCATTGGAAAAAATCTATTTGAGAATTTTCTGTGCCTCCATTACTGGAATAGGTAACATCTGATGTACAAAAACTTCAGCCCTGAGAGAGTCATAATGCTGCTTTGGATCCTGCTCCACCTGCTTTTGGTGCTGCTATGCAGACTGTCAGATTCATGCAAGGAAAGGAACTGGAAAGAGGTATTTCTTTGTAGCATAGTGCATTTTTCTTCCTATTTGAACATGAGGATGGGCTAACTGGAGACGGCTAAAAAGCTAGAGATAGGTTATGGGACACGAGGATGGCTAGAGAAACGGAGTCATTGCATCCCTGGTACAAAACCATTGGCTTCACTTGGCTTAACCCAGTAAGATATGCAGAACAGCTGTAGGCTGGGTCTACAACCAACAAACAGTTTAAAATAGATGGAAAAAATAAAACAGATACAAATAGTAACACAAACATCCAAATCCCTAGGAAACCAGTAAGGAATTTAGGCAATACTGAACTTGTTGAGTAGAACATAGGATTCTCTGTTACAAATTGGATGTCCATACACCATGTGTGTATGGGGTGTGATGGGGTCAGGCATCTCTTAGTAGGGGGTTTCTGGATGTTTCTTTGAAGATGTCTGACTCCATCCCATGAAGTGTATGGACACCTAACTTTTTATTAATAAAAAACAAGATGGAGAAGGGAGGATGCAATTCTGAGGATCTGAGGGAATTAATTCTGCAGGTAGGTGCTTTCACTCCCGGTGGACCCAAAGACATGAATTCTTCAGAGAAAAGGTACCTACATCACTTATTTCAAAGAACAGAGCAAGATTCACTGGTTTCTTTTAAAGTGGAACCCACTTTTTACCTGTTTGACTTGTGATGACTACTTCTTTGGGAAGCAAGAGACCAGACCTCAAAATATCTTCCAGGTCTCATGAAGGTTCAATAACTGCTAAAGCAGGGAAGGGAGGAGAGGCAGGGACATAAGCCCTCCTTCTGTCAAAACTGCATCCTGTTTTAGGGTTGGATGGGAGAGAGTTGGAACTTCAGAGAGAAAAGGATGGAGGAGCCTTACAGAAAATACGATGGTCTTGGTAAGGACATTTGACAAGGATGAAGGAACACTGTGGCTCCCTCTTATGAGATTATGACGGTTGTTTATATTAAGCAGTCACAGATATGAGGCAGGAACAGTCCTGCAGCAGTGAGGAGGCAGCAGCAGCCCTGACTGCACATTGTGTTGTAGTGTCCTTTGCCAGGAACATGTATATATTGCATCTTCTGGACTGGGTGCCTCAGTGAACTTGGCACCACTTTGGCTCTTTCCACTAATCTGACCTGGCTGTGAGGCAAGCTGTGTACCTGCTGTCCTGGACTGACAATGTCTCAGCAAGCAGCATAAGAGCTCAAGGGAAAAGTCTAGGAAGACCAAGTACTAAATTACTTCTGGACTAGATACCTCCAGTCCAAATTAATTTCTGAATATAGCCCTCAAGGACAAATCCTGTTCCAATTTCAGGGAATGACAAACCTCCCCCACATATCAGCAGGCTGTGGAAGGGACAATATCAGTTGTCCAACCCTGGCTGAGGGAGCAGCTGGGCTGTAATGGTGTATTGCATTATGAATCCTAGCGTGCTGATATAGGGGAAGAGGCATTAATGGGCACAGGCCATCATCTTAAAAAACTGCTGGAGAACACTGCACTGTCCCTGCTGTGAGCCCATCAACGCCAGCCTAGCAGTCCATCCTGGCTTCCCAGGAATCCCCTGTCCCTTCTTCTGAAGGTCTTCATGGAGTAAATCAGGGCGAAGAGATGCAGCTGACACCTCTCTTCTCTTCCGCACAGTGCAGACCACTCTGCAGCACACAATTGCTTGAATGCTGCAGCCAGCAACCTGCCAGGTTTCCTGACACCTGGCAGCCAGGCGATAGAGGAAAGTGTGCCCAAAGCCCAGGGACCAGCGAGGGAGAGTGGAGGGCTCACCTGGGCTCAGGACTCTGGGTATCTAGCCAGTGCTCGGCTCTTCCACAGGCCTTCTTCCAGGAAGATGCAGACTGTTGCAGAGCCAGAATCTAGCTTCACCCTAGTAAAACATCCGCAGTGGACATATCCAGCACCTGTAACTCTCCAGCAAGGAGAGCTGTAGCCTTAGAGCAGAGGCCTGCCTTGTGATGGAGGCTGATGACTCTGGTGGGTGGAGGTGATCAAGGCCTGATGCTGTCAAGGACCAAACATCTCACAAACATTTCACTGCACACACAGTTCTGTTAGAAATAAATTGAAAGAAAGAAGCAGCTACATATGACAGATGTTAATTGCTTTGTACAGGCTCAACTCCACAAAGGTACTCAGAGTTGGAGATACTGACTGTTAGATGCTAATTTTTAGGTACTCATGGTCTAAAAAGGAGCTGTTGCTGGTCCCTTTTCTGTAGTACCTATCATAGGGGGCTCAGGAATTGACCCAATTCTTTTTAAAATTCAAACCTTAATCTGTAGCTTCCAGTGTCAGCAGCAGAAGGAAATAACTGTACATGCATTCTGCTATTCAAATTGTCACAGCAAGCTGCAACTCTTTGTGTCCTTACATAAACAACCCCATCTATCACCAGGAAACAAAGTTCTACATATATATGAGAAGAAGTAACTGTTGGATTAGCAGTAAACTGGAGCAGTTGTCACTTTTTTGCCTGCTTCAACTGAAATCAGTGTTCTAGATGACACGTAATACTACAAAAGTCCACAGTCAGATGTTCTATTTATCGTCCCCACTTCTTTTTTTAGCACCCAGTTTTCTAGCCATGAAAGCTACACCAATCATGCAGCAGTAGGTTCCCTTCCGCAGAACACTGCAACGAATGTAGAAACAACTTCACCAGTGGGGCTGCCGTTACCTTGATCCGCTGCCGTCACAGAAGCTAATGCAGCTTGATGTAAAGAATCAAAACTTCTGTGCTCGCAAAACTTCTCAAGTGACTGCACCTACAGCAACCAGGGTTGATGTTCTTACTCTGCAGGCTCCCCTGCCCCAGCCGGAGCGCAGCCGGAGCGCAGCCGGAGCGCAGCGGGAGCGCAGCCGCAGCCCGGCCGCTCGCCGCTGGCTGATCAGCTGCTGCCCCCTGCCTGGCTTCTCGTTTCCTGGCTCCCACCTGAATTCCAGTCAAGGCAAGGGAAATCGCTCACAGTTTTTGCCTCCTCCTGGCATGATCACCCCGCCCCACGCCGGCAGGTATGCCACAGGAGGGCCTCCAACAATAAGCTAGTGGTGAAGGATAGGAAGAAAACAGTTATTTCCCTGGGAAAACAATTTTCGTAGGCACCAGATAGCTACTTTGAGTAAACAGTCGTCCAAATGGCTCAGCATCATTTAGAAGGGAAGAGGAAAGACCAAAGATCATGTCACAAGATAGTGGTAACTTCAGATTATCCCAGATCTTTTTCCACTGCACTACAGTGACTTTATGATACTTTATTAGTTTTTGCATGTGCTGTTTTGAACAACAACCTTTCCAAAGTCTGTAGCATCCTGTGATACTCGTTACTGGAGCCTGCAGCTTGTGGGAGAAGTTGTACCCAAGGCAGATGAGCTGCAATGCAGTTCCTTCACTGCTTTGTTCTGTCCAGCTGCAAAAATCAACACTGCAAATCCCACTGGCTTCTTTCCAGGGACTGCTGGATTTCTAAAAGGAACGAGGCTTTTTTTCCAAAAACGCCAGTCAAAGTCAATCTTGAATGATGCAGACAGACATTGGACAATCAGGATTGCTTTTGTGTATGTTTTAGTTTTTCCACATAAAGCAAAATAATTTTCTGTAAAACCCCATTCTGTACTGCTGAACTCTGCCAGAGGTGTCAGGGCGCTCCAGAGGAGAAGCTTCCCAACATGACACCTGCTCCTGTGTCTAGCGAAAAGTGTTTCTAGGGAGTGCTAGGATTGTCTCCGTGGCAATCAAAGCTACTCTGAGCATCCTGAGGAAACATATATTCTAAGCATCTTTTAAAAACATTTCTTCAAGGCTTCTAGCAGTACCCTGTAATAATAATAAATAATAAATAAATATTTTTTTTATATTTTATCTCTTAAAACTGAGAAAGGATTGCTGTTTGCAGCATGGGACTCTGACTGCATTAACTGCTAGTAGTAGCATTGGGTATTTGCACTGGTGGTAACCAGCAGCTCTTTCATGGATCCAAGCCCCATTTTATTAGACATCACCCAAACCCTGTCCTAGAGGAGTTTATGCAGTAAAATTCTGTAGGCAGTAACAATATTATCTAATGCTGAATAAGCATGGACTATAATTTGGACACTTCCTGCAGTGAACAGGAAGGAGCCAACAACCAGTTCTGCATCTGCTGATATGTGTAGCCACCATGCTCCCAGGTTCGTTCATGCTTCATGTGAATTTGTATACCTAGGTATCTCTGCCAGGGATGGCAATTTCATCTTCTGTATGGACAAAGCTGGAGATTGGAGAAGGGAAATTGAGAGACAGGGTGATTTGCCATCTGTTTTTGGTTCAGGGGAAGATAACTGAGAGTATGATAATGGAGGGGAAAATGATGACCATCTAACCATGCAGCCAGAAGGTTTAAAGTGAGAAGGTATCTGGAAAGACCCAGCACCTCCAGCAAATGGCTGACCAAAGTGGATCCGAGTGCTGTTTTCACCTTGCCACTGTAGGACAAGAATGCTCCAAAACTTATTTTTTCCTATTGCACTGACAAAACAAGCAACATCATGGAGGAACTGAAAGAACCTGCCTCTATGTAAAATTATAAAGGCAAGTAAAGACATCTTAATGGTTTAAAAAGAGTAGGAAAACATTTTCTTTAGAGACAGGAGGTAAAACCCTGACACCATCAAAGAGCCAGGCCTTTGTCGTTGCCTTAGCCAATGAGTCAGGATTTGATAAACTGTCTTCAGCTGAAAATATATAATTATCCCATTTTGAAAGACAGGCATTCTGGATGATTTGTCCAAATTCATGTAACAAAATGGTCAGTTAGAGGTGAGTTGAAAATTATTTCCTATTCCAGAAAAAATCTTGACATTTCTAAGCAATCACATCCATCTAAAGTGGGAACAAAAGTCAGAATCTCAAATATGCTTAAATGCTGAATGTCTGCAAAAGAATAACTTTAGACAGGATCTACCACTTTTTTTCTTTTTATGAACAAAACACTTATTTCAATTTGGCCTTAACTTTACTGAAACTTAGTTTTAATTTTAAAATGAGGTTTTTTAAAAACCTCACTCAGATGAGTCAAAGCAGGATACGTGAACAACTTTAAGGCATTTTAAAAGAGATTTTAAATTTATTGAAATTGTCCTCTTCCAATACACAGTTTGAGAAATTAGCACTTTACAGTGCAAAATGATTGTGCTGGCCAACTTCTGAGCAGCTCTACCACTTTTACACCCTGCAACAATGAGATGTTGCCAGTAGGACTTGAAGTTGATGGTTCTGCTGATGGTTTTAGCCCATTTAGGTAATGAATCCAGGTAAAATGTCTGCCAAAATGGTGGGAAGGCAACCAGGCAGTTCAGTTTTGAATAGATAGCTTTTGCCAAGACTTGCTGGTGACCAGGCAGACTCTTACCCTGCTGTTGCTGACAGGACAGGTGAGTCACTTGCTGCATCTCACTGCTCACATATTGTTGACCCAGGCAGGTACAGTGACTGTCATGTGCACACTTGGACATGCCCATTAGGTTTCATCTCAACATACAAAAAAAAAATTCCAGTGAGAATAATCATTCACTGAACAACAGCCCCAGGAATGTAGTAGAGTCCTCATCACTGGAGGTTTTCAAGATGCAATAGGACAGGGTGCTAGCTAATCTCATCTAGGCTCCCTTTCCCATGAAAGGTTGGACCAGGTAATCTTCTGAGAGGCCCTTCCAACCTGGGCTGTTTCATGATTCTGTGATTTATATGCCCACGTACCCATTGGGATATGGATAATAAGTCCAATACATCCCAGGAAATGCTGTGTCTCTTATTTTCTTAGCACCTTGCTATAAAATAGTTCTTCATACAAGAGCAAACAACATTGTTCTCCAGGACTTCAGGAGATCAGGTAAGTCCCAGGGGAAATCTGCAGAAGCCAATGTTGAGCTTTTTAATGAGTGTAGCAGATGACGACTGTCCCTTCGCCCACCCCAGCACAGCTTTCAGATGCTGACAGGGGATATGAGGAGAGCACTGGGAAAAAGATCTAAACCCCAGAGTACCACCAGGGTTGTGGAGAATCTGCTCAATACTCCTGCATGGTGCTGGGCCCTTGTAGGGCAGTAGCTCTGAATTGATGGGGATATGTAAAAGAGGATCAGGTCCGGCAGTTTAAAACAAGCAGTGACAGGTTCCGCAGGAAGGGATTCACTAAAATATGAATTCATGTAAACTATTGAAAGTCAATACAAGATAAGGCTTCAGAAAGTGCCAAATACTCAGAGAAACAGGTCAACATGCTGGAACAGGCCAATCCTTGTATTAGCCTTTTAACATTTTAATAGTATTATTTTAAAACTGCTGGAAAGAAATGGCTTTTCGAATAAATCATAAGAAATATTCCTGGTAATTAAATAATGAAGGTATTGCCACTAATAGCATCTGCAGAGCATCCACTTCGGTGACAATTAAGAATGTCCATTTGTCAAAATCACACTTGGGCCACACTAGTGAACTGACTTCTCTTGCTGAGGGCTTCAGTCAAGCTGTGACACACTAAGGACGGCTGACAGCAGCTTAGGTGGACAGATGTTCACTGTAGTATAACATCCGTTTAAAATATATAATTAAAAAAAGAAGAAAAAAAAATTGTGAGAGGACTCTTCCCTGTATGAGTCCTAATTTAACGTTATTAAGGCTACACCAGTACCACACCAAAGGACCCTTGAGCATATTAGTGTACCAAGCAAGTGTTCTGGGTATAAAAATGGCCTGTTTGAAGCAAATTCCCTAATACAAAGCTTGCAGTTTTCATTTTGGCATGCCTTTCATCATCCTCTCATCTTTCAATTTTTGTCACAGCTTCTGTTATTCTTTTGCTCTTTTTATTTTGGTTCACTACATATTTTTTGTCCTTTGGAATGGTTTTCACTGTAAAGAAAATGCTTTTGGAGATTGACACCCATCCATCCTAGTGTTAGCTGATACGCTTATTGGGAGCTCCCTACTATAAATGAAAAATGAATTTAGAATTTGTTTTGAACTTTGAATGTACCAAGACGGATGGAAGAACTAACAGGAGCTATCAGAGCTGCCAGCCCCCGTGAGACCTGCTGCCTGCCTAAGCTGCTAGGAGGTAGAAAATGAGAGCAAACTTCAGGCCTCACCTGTAAAGACACAAGCCTTGGTCCTAGCAAAATGGCAATATTGAGTAAACAAGGCTTCCAATCATTCAATCCAGAAATATGTTTCTAAAGTAACAAAGAGTCCATCTTTTAAAGAGCATTTATCTGTTTAAGTAAAAATTGCAGAGTTCAATTAATGGAAGGAGGGAATTGAGAAGGACATGGCTGCCCAATGTACGCCATGTAAGGAAAAGCTTTTCTGGGCACAAAAGACTGTATTTGCTGCTCTCTGAAATGGAAACATTTGAGAATTCCAGTTTAAACCAAGGAAAATGCCTGGAGACAAAAGCCCATCTATTTTAACACTCTCTGATGTCAGCTGAAAAGCAAAGGTCGAGCAATCTCAAGCTATAAAGCTGAGCTGAATCTGGAGAGAGGCGTTCTTGACACATGAGTCATTCAGCTTGTGCCAGCCAGAGCACATCCACACTCAGGCTTGCAAGCTGGGTAGGCTTTTCCAGACAGACCCTGCTAGTAGCCGGGCCAAATGTTATGACAGATGTAAGAAATAACAAGCAGAAATGTTGTTCAGATGCTACTTTCAGGCAGTCACATGGAGTAAATTCAAACATCGCAGACACTTTTAAAAAATTCAAAGCAGAATTCAAATGTTACAACACAGCTTCTCTGTGACTTCAGTAGCTTGGCCTCTTCCCCTTCCTTCCAGGAGCCAAGGACGTGAAGGGCAGCACACCAGGCAGCATGCAAACTCATTTTTTGTTTCAGAGAATGATGATGTGCATTTCATTGCCAGCAAGAGGCTGAGTTTAGGCATGTTCGGAAGCTACACAGATAACAGCAGCAAAACAAAGTGCTTCCTACATGGTAGCATCCTTTTGGCCCTACATTTAGCAGCTAGTGTATGTAAAAGGAAAAGCTCTGGTACCTCCCCTAAAGCTATAGTTATTGCTGATAAATGGCTAGGTTGTTTTAGCAGTGTAAACACTGGAAAATTGAGGTTTGGAAAAATTCAGGGTGAGTTGGCTTATTTCCAAATCTCTGAACTCACGTATAATTCAGAGGATTTGAGATTTTTTTTAGCCTTGAAACAATTGAATTTCCTAGGCTACAAGAGTTTTGTCTTTCAGAGTCAGGCTCTGCTGTGGAGCTGGAACCTGCCAAATAAAACCTGAAAAGCACCTACCCCCCAGGAACTTGATTCTCTGCAAACATTCCGGCAGGCAGTAGAGCATGCTATCAGTATATATATAAAAAAATATTTGGCTTTTTTACAGATGAGCCTGATTCCCAGAAGAAGCCCAACATTTACTGACCATGTTTAGCAATATCATAATTTTTAGATACCTCAGGTCAAAAGTCCATTTAGTGCAAAATACCAGGGTTCCCACCAGTACCTGATTTACCAGAAGCACTAAGAGTGCCTCTGCCTAGTTGAGGCCATCTCAATAAATTCCACTTCCAAAGTCAGCCTCTGTTGCAGAGGAGCAATATTCCACATCTAGAATTCCTTAATATGACATTTGGGTTAAAGACTGTGCCATTCACTCGAGCAGCTCTGACTGAATTTATGCCAGCAGTTCTGTTATTGTCAGGGTAATGATAGAATTAATGTTATAAAAGTCAGGATCAAGCTTTCATAAAACATAGGACTAATCATGGAGAGAAAACTTAAATGAAAAGAACACCTATGTGTGCCTTGTCATGAAGTGCCTGTTCAGCCTCTACATGGAGAGATGGGCAGGTTGGTCATAATTTCATGCTTATCCATTCAAATATCAATATCTGTCTCTTACATCAGATCCATCAATTCACAAATTTTCCAATTCTTTATTTTGCTCATTCTTTTCAAACTGGTCAGACTTCCTTCAAGGAAGAGTTTGTGTTTCTGCCAGTCAGGAAGAGAAATTTGCATTAATTACAATACAGTGACATTAGCTTCTGCAGGAAAGGCTTGTCTGGATTATTGACTGAGCCAGGAATACAACTGCCAATAAATCCATACATCATATTTCTATATTTACTACACCATTCTTCTCATATTCCATCATTCTCTATCTTCTATACCATCTCCACAGCCAACATAATAGTTCTTTGGGAAAGGTACAAGAGACACATAGTTTGCAGAAAAAAAAACCAACCTGTCACTAAAACAACTGACTCACTTGTGTGCTTAAAATAGCTTTTATCATAAAGGTATGGAAGTCATTCTAATTTCCAAATGCATTTATAAAATCCTGCAAGTACTTCACCTGTTTATGCCTTCATTATCTCTGTGACAATGACATAGAGACAAAGACAATAACTGATTCATTCCTTCTTGACAAGACAATCAATAGGTCGATTGTAAGAAAACCTTTCTTTTATAATTCTTATTTTTATTTCTTTTTCACAACTGTTGAATATCCTTTTCTCTCATTAAAAAGAGCAAATTGGATTATTTACTTAAAGACTTGTACAGAAAAAGCTTCCCTTATCTGTGTAGGCTTTTTTCTGCACTCAGTAGCTTGCATAGTAGATAATGTATCAGTTGGAACACTTCGACAGGTTTTTTAATTATGATTTTCATAGCATATTTCCACTGTTGTTGTAACTAATGCAAACAAAAAATCAATCCTAGCTATTTGTTATTGGGAAAATCACAACAGCAATGTGATCACCACCATGTCCCAGGGACACACAATATCCCCATGGGAGATTAAGTTTACTGTCCTGGTGGCTCCTCTGGTTGCTCTGATGCTCAGGTTGCACTTCACAACTCAGTAAGGTGAAGCTACACTGTGGGGAAAGGGACAGAAGTCCTGCTGCCAAGCAAGCTCGTAGTGGCTGTCAGATATACACACAAATTTGCAGTGCAGGGAGCTTGCAGGCCAGAACTTGCACTTGTGACTGCTCATACTTACAGATGCACGTCAGGTCACAGCTGTCCTTAGAAAGACACACACTTCTCAGAAATGTCATTGCTTGTGTCTGTCTAGGGGGAAATCCTGAATGAGAGCAAAGCAAAAGAGGACTGTGTGAACTATTCTCTGTATTGGATCGTGTCTAGTCACCTGCATATCCCTTTCATACAGGTTTTGTGAAAAACCTCTGGATGGTGTGTTTGGTAAAGACAATGGATAGAGATGTGATTTTGCTTCTCTTCTCCTCCTCTTATCTTAAAACTGAAAAGAAAACAGTACTAAAATGAAATGGAGTTGAATGACTGCTTTTTTCCCCTCTTTGCCAAGTGACTGTGGTTGTTACACTTGCCATTGGCCAAAGCTGGGAGCCACACAAACACCCCCACTGGGACCAGAACCATCCTCTGCTGCATTTCCTGCCCAGGGACTCTACATGTTAAGTACAAAGAGAAGCAGTACTTCCTAAAGGCACTGTAGAAAAAGCCAGGTAACATAAAAGAAGGGGAGATTTTTTTTTCATAATTTCCATAAAGAATGTGTCAGTTTCCTTTTCAAGAGTGTTTGCCTTTCACAAATACTCTGTTTAAAATAAATAATAATTCTAAAAAACCACCAAAGAGGTTAGATTGAGAAAATCTTAGGTTTGTTCATTAAGTCCACTGACCTAATTTTATTTTGACTTTTCATAATTAGGTGGAGAACAGATGTTTTGTAATTGGAAATAAATATGAAAAGATAGAACATCAAAGATCAAAGATAAACTGCACATAAGAAGGATCTATAAAATTCTATTAAGGTAAAAAATTGAATTATTCAGACCTGAATGGACAGTTTTCACTTCATAGGATCCTTCATTTCAGCATAACATTTAGGTGTGATATTTTAAGGGTTGAAAACACAGCACATAATTTCAGCTTTACTGAAAAGAATATTTGACTGAAAAAACCACCATGAAATAAAACTTTGGGCAGATTGGATCACCGCTATTTTGCACTGATTCTTGACACAGAGAAGTGTCTCCTCTCAGGGCTCTTGCTGTTGCCATGCCTGCTGCTGTGAGGAGCATCTCCAGCTAACATAAAAGTAATGCAAAATGAATTGAAGGATGGTGGGTAAACTTGCTTGTATCAGCCACTGTGCCTTGCAAAATGAAACTTAGGCTACTGCTTATTTTCTAACACCTCAGCTGTGAATAAAAGGCTTGCTGATCTCCTCAGGAGAGCATCTCCCTTCGCACCGCCTTGGTCTGGCTCTTTACAAAAGCACCTGCAAAGCACATAACCATCAACTGCCTCCTGGGCTTGCACATGACCCTCAGGTGGGAAGTGGCTGTGGACACATGACTGAAATGCTTTTTTTTCATATTAATCGTTAATGATTTGCTGTTTCTAAACCTAGGCAACCTGTACAGATCAGCCGGCGTTTGCCCGGCGATGTGCTACAAACATTTCCCACAAGGAGGAGCCCACTTTACAAGTAATTCATTAGGAAAAAAGACTGTAGTTCCGTGGTTAGCCCGTACCCAGGCTAAACAGATTGGTGAATAATCACTGCTTGTTAAAAGAAATAGTGTTTCTTTCAGCTAAACTCCATCAGGAAAAAGATTCACCAGCGAGAGAATATTTGCTAGTTACATTACCCCATCTTTTCCTAATTACATGGAGAACAGATGTTTTGTGACTGAAAATGTACCCAAAGAGAGTGAACATCAAAGACCAACTGACTAAAACAACAGCCTATGAGATCAAACAAAAGCATCCAACTAATTAAACAGGCCAACCACTGTATTACTGTAGCCTGATTTGGCTTTTTCTTAAACTCATTTAGTTATGATGCCAAACACATTTTGCCCAGACAGGAAGGTGTGATTAAGCAAAATTGCTTCCCTGGGGACTATGGAATGATGCTGAAAGAAAACAGCAAAGGTTGGGAGAGAAAGTTTTACACAGCAAAATAAAGTTACTGTATGAGTGTTTAACAGCAGTTTGCATTTGGAATTTACTGTGCCAATTTCAGTATAACCCATAAAGCTTAATTTAACTTGGCAGTGTCTTTGTAAATAGCCTCATCAGTATTTCATGGCTGTAAAAATTTGCAGAAGAGAAAGAGAACTGACACTTCAAGAAAAAAAAGGCAAGAGTGCAAAGTGCTTGTTCATTGTGACTTTTCTTGCTTGGTTTTCAGGTGTGCTGAGCCTTGAGAGAGCCATTTGATGTCCAAAGGGTGTACGTGCACTCTTACCCTGTATGGTCATGGCCTTTGAAACTGTAATTCAAAGCCTGTGGTTTGCAAATCAAGTGGCCATGTTTCAAAATTTGATCTTGGGCAACTTGCCTATGGTTACCCAGTTATGCCTGGCAGAATGAGGAAGAAAATATCTGTCAAAGATTACTAAAATGCTGTCAGATGCCTCATGAGAATTAGGGAGGATTTCTCTTGATTTCATTTCAGCTGGGATTCCATTCAAGATTTCTTTTATGTAAGTGGGTGTTAGTTCAATTCTCAGATGACCCTCTTTCTCTGAAAGTAGCATGGCTTTTCCTTCCTGTTTAAAAATCTATTTTACATTTTACTTACCCAGAATTCAGACCAAGGCAAGTGGTTTCTCTCTTTTTATTGGTCTATTGCTATCCTGATTGCTCTTCTGTTTTCTTAATTTGCTGCTCATACTGCAAAAAAGAAAAAATTACCTGAGCTGTTGATTAAGACCTCAGAAAAAAAAAATCTCATGGCTATGGGTTTTTTTTTCTCTTTGCATTATTCAGAAACAAGTACCTTCACAAGAGCCAAGAATGATTTAATAAAGTTGATTAAATGCTGAATTTTTACATTCTAACAAATTTCTGCCCCACCATGTTATCAGCTGGTAGGTCGATGCAGAAGGGCACGGGCAATCTGGGGGTTACTGGAATGCATTGATGAGAACTTCCTAATGAAGGTGACCACAGAGCCAGAGGGCAAGTGCTCTGCTGGACCCTACACAGCCAAGGAAGAACTCATCAGAGATGTGAAGGTCAGGTGCAGTCTTGGCTGCAGC
This sequence comes from Eurystomus gularis, assembly GCA_013400335.1. Classification (NCBI taxonomy): domain Eukaryota; kingdom Metazoa; phylum Chordata; class Aves; order Coraciiformes; family Coraciidae; genus Eurystomus; species Eurystomus gularis. Next base: position 208,970 of record VZZY01022214.1, on the reverse strand, counting down.
AACTATGAAAAGGTGGAGGATCCTGCAGGAAGGAAACAAGGTAAATAGATGGGTCAAACCTTGCACTTCAGGAGAGCAGACTGTGGCTGCTTCTTAACATATCCACTTCAAGAAATCCTGCACAATACATCCCTAGACAGTAGAGAGGACCAAGAGATCTAGCTGATTTTCAAGTATTGTTGCCTCTATCTCCAGAATGATCCGTCTTGATGTGGAAGAAATCAAGCAAAAGCAGCAGGTGGCTGCAAGAATGAGCAAGCAGCCCTTGACAAAGCTCAAATATAAAAAGGAAGTGTACAAGAGGTAGAAGCAAGAAGACGTGACCTGTGAGGAATATGGAGACACTATCTAAGTGTGCAGGAACAGGGCTGGCAAAGATAAAACTCATCTGGAGTTGAATCTGGCAAGGGATGTGGAGGGCAGCAAGAAGGACTTCTTCAAGTATATCAGCTGCAAAAGGAAGACCAGCAAAAATGTTGACCTGTTGTTGAATAGGATAGGGGACCTGGCAACAAAGAACATGGAGAAGGCTAAGGTATTTGGTGCCGCCTTTGCCTTGTTTTTTACTGGTAAGAGCAGCCTTGAGGAATCCCAGGTTCCTGAAACCTGCAAGAAAGTCTGGAGCAAGAGAAGCAGAGGAGCATCAAGTTACGGAACACTTAAAAAAAAAAAAACAAACCCAAAGGGACATACTAAAGTCCATAGGGCCTCACTGGATGATCCATGCCTGTTGAGAGACCATGTCATTGTGAGGCCATTCTCAATTATCCTTGAGAGATTATGCTGATCAGAAGAGGTTCCTGAAAAATGGGAAGAAGCAAATGTCACTTTCACCTTCAACAAGGGGAAGAAGGAAGACACAAGTAACTATGGGCTGGTCCACTTCACTCTGCCCCTTGGAAGATGATGGAGCAAGTATTCCTGGAAACCACCTCCAAATCTCTGAAGGACAAGATGTCTGGGAGTAGCCACCATGGACTTTGTAACCATGGAGCCCTGTAACACAAAATAGCTATTTCTAGGAGCAGACCATAAGCTTTGCACTGAATTTTCAAGGCCTCTGGACTGATGCTTGTCAGGCTTGCTTTGTCAAAATTTCTCTTGACCTGCCCAGAGCTTTGTTTTACTTGGTTTAGCGGTGACAGTAATTTCTCTAACTGACTGGGGGGTTGAGCAGGAGTATTGGGCTAGACTAGAGGTCAACCTCAACCACTCTGCGATTCTGTGCAAAGAAAGAGTCTGATGAAATTCACCCAGAATTTTTCTCACATTAAAGAACTGCACAGCCTAGGCTGTTTTTTTTGTCAAGAATGACTTCTTAAGAAAACTTGAAATCACAATATCTTCCTCATTTTGACCTCTTTTTTTTTGGGCTGAAGGGACTAATTACAGATCATGAAGGAATGAATAGTAAAGAGCTGATGTAAAGTGTTTCAGAGGAGTTCACAGACACAGAATGATTTATCCAAATTCTCAAGTGACAAAACAGTATTTTAGTCTGAAATTTTAAGAAAAAAAGGAAACTAGCAATTAAAGAATTTTTACTATTGCTTTTCTTGAAGTAACAAGGGATAGGACAAGAGGAGATGGCCTCAAGTTGCACCAAGGGAAGTTTAAGTTGCATATTAGGGAAAAAAAAGTCTTCACAGAAAGGGCTGTAAAGCACTGGAACAGGCTGCCCAGGGAAGTGGTGGAGTCACCATCCCTGGAAGTATTTAAAAGACATGTAGACGCGGTGCTGAGGGACATGGTTTAGTGGTGGACTTGGCAGTGCTGGGTTAATAGTTGGACTCGATGATCTTAAAGGTCTTTTCCATCCTAAACAGTTCTATGATTTTAAGATTCTTCCCTGCTTTTCTGAAGAGTAATTCAGAAAATCCATTTGTGTGAATGCTTGTAAATGGAATTAAGCATAACAAAACTGAACTTACAGTGAAAAAGATTTGATTTTTGTTAGTTTAAGATGTTGGGGTTTTTTTCAGCTGGAACTGGATACTTTACTTCACATTTTACAAACTTTCATCCAGAGCAATAATATTTTTATTGTTATAGTATATATGGGATTGCCCCTTAAATTATGACCTCTGAGACCTGATCCCAGTTTTTTATTATCTTTAGGCTTTGCATTCCTGTCCTGCTTTGCTGTTGGGTCTGGATGTATTATTGTTCCTGTTAATCTAATATTCTAGAATGTGATTTTTTGCTTAGTGCATAGTGATTAATAATTCAACAATTCACTATTGCAAAGTCCAAACGTATGTTGGACTTATGTTCCTGGCAGGTTCTGCCCAACCACTATTGCCAATACAGACTTACTCACTGTTCTACTGAACTCCCACCAGCGGAATATTTTTGGGAACTAAATCTATCTCAGAGGAAATCTCTGGAAATGAAATACCCCTGCAGGCCATCTTATGACAAAAATTTTAGTTCTTTGTCTATGAAGCTGTAGCTCCCAGGCATCATGTGATGCTTTCAGTTTTGCAGACATCTCTGTTATCCGATTATTTACTCCCCTCTTGGTACTAGCTGACCCAGTTGTCTCTGATAGACTGGTAGGATCTCCCCGAGGACATTTTAAGGAATGCACATGGACACCCATGTGCATGCTTGCAGCATGCTCTTCTCTTGGGTGAGGGTAAGTTAAGATAGACAAAATGAACTCTCTGTACTTTGTCTTCAGGATAGCAGCATTCCCCTGAGGTATGGAGAACAAGAAAAACTTGTTGAACAAGGGAATGCCACAATGATTAGTATTCATTTAGGGAGCAACTAATGGAATGCATGAGAGCAAAACTTCTATTTTTTCATTTTAACAAACGTGAAAATGTCAGCATGCAGCTGCTTTTAACTACATCCAAACAACTTTTCATTATCTACAAGCATAGCCTTAGGGCCCCAAAATCTCAAAACATACAGCCATCATTCAAATTAGAAGACTTTGATAGAAAAAGAATATTAAGTGACAAAAACATACAAAAGGGAGTAGAGGAAAAAAAAAAGCCCTTACCAGGCTGTGATATGCAGAAAAAGACATGATTGATTATTGGCTGTGTGTTATCCTTGGCAATGCATTAAAGCAGCTAAACAAATTCTTGTCTGCCGCTCCTGTTCTTCTGTTCCAATGGGTGAATGTCTTTCCTCAGTCTTTTTACTCCTTTTTTCTTCCTTCCTCACTCAGTTTCCTTTCTCTCTTCTGCACCAAGGTGCCATGACAATGTAAAAATAAGAAAGGTACTGTTTTGTAACATGCACAGTCCTTTGTTTTTAAAATTCCCTGCATCCATACTTTTGTCTCAATGACTTGTGTCTGCTTTCATGTTTGCACAAAAACGGTAAAGTAAACCTCATTAAAAAAATGAAGCCAGCAGCACCTGTACTTTGTTCAGCTTGTATTTTGCTTTAAGCAGGAGCTTTTTTGGGCTTCAGCATGCAGCCATTTCTGATCTCACACGCAGCCCGCTGGGGGTTTCTTTCTGAGCAAGACCATGTCATCAACCACAACTGCAACAAGATCTTTCTCTTCGTAGCTATCCTGACATCACCACAGGTTTTTTTGTGCTGCCTTCTGCATATGTTTTATGACACACATCTAAGTTTTCCTTCACATGTACAATTTCAACTTTAAAAACACATTATGGCATGTTCTTTTCCCTCCCTCACATTTTCCTATTTTATCCAAAATTTATTTTTTAGGATTCACATTAATTGTATTTTTGTCCACTATTGGAACCCTTCACATTCTGTTGCTGTTGCAAACCTGTCTCCTAACTACTCACTGCCATTTCAATCATTGCCTCACAGATCACAATGTGCTTTCTCTGTCTCTTTGCTAGCTAGACAGATCTTGTGGTTTGTTTTTTGTTTGTTTTACGTAAGTTAACTGCTGCATCAAGTGAGAGCTTCCAAGCACCCTTCCTGCTGGCACTCTGGGAACGCTTGATCTCATATCAAAGGGACTTTCATGATTTTCTGACTTCAGAACTGAGCTTTTAATCTCCCATCTGTGATGTGCTTCAAAGGCTCCTGTGAGCTGCTGCATCAGTAAATAGGGCACATAACATTCTGCTATTTCTATTTTAATACAGGTTAGTAAATGCAGCAGGCATCAAAATTGTCAGTTGTGTCTTTAAGCAGTTTGATAATGATATATCCCAACTGTCTGAACCCTTGTCATAGCTCAGGCGATTTTAATTCACAAAATGTTTGCTACAGTGGCTTTAAAATGCAGTAATACCAGCTTGACTGCTTGCCAGCTACCACCCTGGAGGACTACTGTTATTTTGAGGGGCCTAATCTTGTATTACTTTCTCTCCTCCTTGTACTGGTTGGTCTATTGGATTTTCACAGCAGTTTCTTACATACTCTTGACAAAGTACCAAGAGCAGTCAGTAGCCTTCCCCATCTGTAAGAAGCATATGTCCTATGTATTCTGTAGACTAGGTTCTTTTCACCTGCTTGATGATTTTTCATGAAGTTATATAAACATGGCCCATATGTAAAAAAAAAATTAAAAACCCCCTAGACCATTACATCTGTCAAGCACCTACACATTTTTATGCTTACCTACCTTTCCAACATTGAGCTAGACAGCTTCTCAGACTCTTTCAGAGGCCAGTGTTTGCTGAGCACTGAATGGCATCTCAGTGTCCATTTCTAGATCAATTTGCCAACTTGGTTTGGCAGAACTCTGCCCTCCATTGCTACAGTAATATCCTGCAAAGCTGCCTGCTAGAAGACTCTTGTCCCTCTGTACTATCAACTACAAGTTTGCAGTTTCTCCTTTAATAATTAATGTTTTAGGCTTTTTACAAATTGGACTATTTTGATAAAAAGGCATTTTCTCCATAATGTAGGAATTTGTTTCTTTTTCAGATAGAAAACTATGTGATGTCCTGGATCATCTTTTTTATAGAGCTGTTCTTACAACTGAACTTTGTAGTAGAATAGAAAAACATACTCCTTCAATCAGTTGTGTTGTAAGCTGCAGTTTATAGGTTCCTACTCATTGGGTAGAAGGAATGCTGAACACTGTTGCAAACACAAGCCTTAGAAGTTATGACAAGGAAACCTTGTTGCCCTTTTGCAACTGCTAAACACTGTCAGGGCTCTGTAACAGGCAAAATAAACAGAGTCCTTGGGGTAACGCAATGCCATAACTCACCACAGTTGTGTTTGGTCAACATGACAGACAACACTGGGCTTTGAGATGCACTTCTGTACACCTAGAGGACCAAGGGGCAGGAAAAGGCCCTTAGAACAGGGCTATTTGCAGGTACATTAGGTATAACACAATTTTTAAAATCTAGATATAATCATTATGCAGAAGTGGCAGATGCAAAAAACTGCAGGACCACTGTATCCTTGAAGGCATTGGAAAGGATGGTTAAGATGTGCCTCCAGAAAACACCTAAACAGAGCTGTCTAGATGTGAACAAGGTGACTAAGCTTCTACACACTCCATGGAGTTTAACATAGGTGTGGAGTAGGCTGAATAGCTATTGAGACTCCCCACCATGCACTGAAAACCACTCCACCACCTGTAAGAGGATCTTCAACACTCAGTATGCAGGCACAGACAGAAGTATCCAAGTCTAGGTGTCTTAAGATAAGGCTGGTATGGTACCTGCCCACAACAGCAGCGACTATGTATACATAGGAAAACATTGGGTTTTGCAAGAACATCTGAACTACTTCCAGAGTAGGGGAGCAGTAGAGCTCTACTAACACAGGACTCTGTACAGATTAAAACACCTTGCTTCTTAGCAGGAGTAACAAATCCCTGGCAAACACTGCTGTGCTGTAACTAGGTCTTCTGTACAGCAGCTAGTTTTTGTTAAGAGATGAATCAAGATTTACACTTTCCCCCTCTAGAAGAGGCTGCTATTAGGGAAGCACCATTCACCCTCTCCCAGCTGCCTAAAGCTAGAAACATTGATGGATTACCATTAGCCATTTATAATCAACTTCCACATAACCCATAAAATCCTAGAAAATGGTATTCTTATATTAGCCCATCTGTTGAGCCACCACAGTGGGCACTTAAGTACTAGGGATGGGCAACAGAGAAGACCTACAGAATTAATGATTATAGGCTTTGCAGTAATAAGACCTAAGTCATAGGGAGCTGACTCATTTCATTAACATAGAGCTTTTGAATGAAACTGGGCTTAATGTGGGGTTGTGTCAGCTCCTGGAGTGCTTTCCTGTTAACATCAATGATTTCCATGTTTTTCATTAGGCATTCTTCCTGTCTGTCAGCATTGTGTGACAGTTGGACCTAAATGGATTAATTTTGCAAATCAGATGTCAGACATTATATCAAATGCTACCCTCAAGTACAGATACAGGATATTAAAACTGAATAGTTTGTTTGTGATGCTATATAAAAATAGTTTGGCATTGGTGAGTCGTACTAAACAGGATTTCCTAGCTAGGAAATCTTCAATAGAAAGTCTATAAATCAAGGATGTTTCTGTTCAAAGAAAGATCCATCATGATGATAGGAAACTGCCTGCTGCTTGAAGCAGCCCCTGCAATCTGTACAATGGATTACTTAGACAAGGAACCCTAAGGATACACACATTGGTGGTTTTTTCACTTCCCCCAGTACAGAATGAGATGGAAGAACACAGGGAGAACCACATAAAGAACTCTTTCACAGAAGCAACTCGGCAAATAAAGTTGACACGGGTTGTGCTTCCACATTCACATGGATGGGATATCAGATAAAAGGATCAGAATTCAAACTGGTTTGTCCCTTTCAAGGATGCATTGCTTATAAGACTTGGTCTATTTTTTCTTTTTGCTCCCCCTTACTTCCAATGGTAAGGGCCACTCCAGAACTTGTTCCAAGGTTTGGTCCTTACAAGACAGCCCTTAGCAATCAGCCATCAGTAATGTCTAATAACTGGCTGAGATAGAAGAAAAAAGTGAACCTGCATTTCCTCCACTGCACAGGTATTTTATGATAGAACATTTATACTGTGTTTAAACTACAGACTAATTAACACCATATTTTAAAAGACTGGATAAAAAGAAGTAACTCCCTTATCAAGATTTCATAAATTAAAAAAACTAAAAAATATTATAGCAATGAGTTTGCATAGATTGTATTTGACAACATGCTCCTGACAAAGGGACAGTATCTACTTGTTTGCATGGCAATTCAATATGCTGTAGCTGTAAAATAATTTAATCCAGAACACATTAGCAAACCTTTTTCCTGCACAAATACAAATACTTCAGCGTTAGGAAAGACATTAACACAACCTGCATTCAGCATTGAACAAAGCCCAAAACAAGACGGGACAACATCCTGAAACTAAAGGCACTTGGCAGAGGAGGGCTTTTAAGTGAAAATAAGGAAAAAGGACAGAACAGTTAACTAGCCCAAGAAATGATGAATGCATACATTCTAAAGCCCACCTCATTTTAAGCACATTTGTTTTAACACTGGACAAATACACAACAACAAAGTATCCCCTTAGCTTCTATACTTAAGCCTCTGAAGACAACGAAACAGCATCTACCACACAGTGCTTGGGGAACACTATCATAGCTGAAGGACCTCTCTGCAGGATACAGATGATCTCTGGAGACAGACACTTCGGACTTGCTCGCTATGACAAGTCAAACCTGGCTTCTTCATTGTACGTATGGCAAGCTAATGACAGCAGGCTGCAGTGTGTCATTGGCCAGCTGGAACATTCTCTCTACCCACAAGACCTGTTTCATTCTAAGCTTTTCAGAAGTAAACAGGGCATTTTGGCCACATCTTCCAACTCCACTGATTTCATTCCTATTTATACAATGCAGAACAACAACCAAGAGCTGCACAAGTTTCTTACATAGGATCAGACATACTAACTGAAAGATGCCAACTCCCTCAGCATCCTGAAATCCCTCATGCTAGCACTGTTCTGGACTGCTGTGCAGCAGCACTGATGACAGCACTGAGCAGTCTGTGCTCATAATGGTCACTGGTGCACATCAGATGGCCTGTATTTATTGGCAGTCATGAAACCAGATGGGACTGTCTATGTCAGGGATCTTAGGACACCACACAGTTAGAACCAGAAACCTCAATTACCAATCCATGCCAGGCAACCTCATTACAAATATGCCTCCGCACTGAGGAAGAGCAGAGCAGCCAGGACATTCTGCAGAGCACCCATCAGAAGTACTTACCAGGCATCCTCTCACTCCAGAATTGTTCTAAGTACAGGGACCTGAGTTTAAGAGTCTAATTATAAACATTTCTCGATGAGACTATGCTCCCTGCTGTATGCATCACATTTTTAGAGTCTGCTACATGCAGACTGCAATAAGGAAATGAGAGGAAAGGGAAAAATATTTTAGTAAGTTCTGTACTCACGGAGCTGTGCACATAGAGGGCAAATGGAGAATATGGAAGTTTTCACAACAGAAGTTGTAAAACACTCTCAAAAGTATAATGCATATTCTGAACACATGGGAATAGAGTCAACAGTCTTAAAGTTATAAGCTTAGACTAAGATAAGATCTCCCACTCCTCTTTACCTAGTATTACTGTTAAACTCTTCTACTAACATATTAATCTAGAACAGTGTTAGACATTTAAGATTTAAAGCTGAACTTGAAGGCCTGTGTTGTCAAGATTCAGCCACCCTTCTGGGCTGAGCCATGTATTTACAGCTGTGAAATCCTTATTTGGAAAGGTAGTAACAGCATCTCCCATATATATATATATAATAGCAGCACCTTCTGCAGCATAACAAGTCTGGTAAACAATGCAAACCCAACATGACCTCTGCCTGTGGCAGAAGAGCTGTTTCTATTTAGTGTACCATCAACTCATTCTTATGCTGTTTTAATCTACATAATTATCTTGGATTGCTTATGAAACATATTGCTCTATACAGGCGACAGTCCACAAGTTAATGATCTCAAATCACGCTGCTTTATCAGCAGCACTGCCTCTAAGGCAATCATGAGGTGAACCGAGACACGCAGTGATAGTGACGCTTTCGAGTGATAGTTGAGGTTTGTTGCCATACGGTGGCAGCACCGGCACACTTGACACAGGGGTTCAAACCTCACAGTGGCATTGAAGAGCTCTGAAGCCCAATTTTCAGTCTGTTTCCATTTATACTTTGCTTTGTTTGGCCATCTGGTCTATTCATAAAAGGGACTACACAACACCACATTCTTGAAATACAGGAAATTAGCTTCAGCTCTAGCAGAACAGCTATCACATTCCATATCAATCCAATACACATTAATTTCTGCATAATTGATCATTTTATTGGAATCTTTTAAAAGATGTTTGTTCAGGTCACCTGTTGAGCAGGCAGTTATGCTGCTTCTGTTCACTGCATACATACTGAGCAAGTCTCAAAAGCTATACATAAATATGATTTTGTCTGACCCCATACATATGCATCTTTACTACAAAAAGCAGCTTGTCCCCAATGGAAGTTGTATCCATGGGACCAATGTTCATTTCTTCTAGCTATGACTTGTACCAAATTCGTATCAATAATCCATAGGTTAAATACATCAATACATGTAACAGAGCTTTAACAGTAAAAAAAGTAAGAAAGTTAAATACTGCAACAGCTTAGGTACACACTGCATTTGAATGCTAGAACATACTGTACTGAATGGTAGAACTTAAAAGTCTATTGACCTAGCTAATGACATAGTCACCAAAACACAACATACACAGCCAGTACTTGTCTAAGCATTTCAGAGTTCCCCTTTTCCCTTCAAATAAAGAAGGGTTGCGCAACATCATGAACATGAGCTTGGGTATCTTAAACCTTACAGCACCATTGATCCTCGTATTTAAGGTTGGGTAAAGAGATGTATTAAAGCTGCAGGCCACTAAGTACACAATTTTCGAATTGGAGAAGCCAATGTTTACTATAGCACAGATTCATTTTTCAAGCTAAGTGTACCCAATGTAACACTAATTAGCAATATATGTACTTAGTAGAAAATGCCACATTACTCAGTCAAACTAAGCTAGGTTTTTTAGGTGTTGATTTAATTACCTATAAAGAAGGCTAGGGAGGTATTTTAACTGAAACACCTTGGCAAAGTGAAAAAGCTGACCTATCATTGCTCTCCAGAACACAAGAATCAAGTTACATGTGCTCTCTCAGCCAAGGGCTGGCATTTCAGGCAGTATTTGAGTTTTTAACCTAAGAGCAGGTTAAAATAAATCTGTCTACAATGCAACATACCTGAAATAGATGCAGCGGTGACAGAAATTAGTTGTCAGTCCCTATTTTTTTACAGTTACAAGCCAAACAACTTTAGGCACACAAGTTATAGCCAATCTTTTAAGTTCAAATTCAACCATTACAACCCAGAGAGATCCATTTCAGAAATTGCTCTGTGGTAACATTCTGGACTGTAAGAACATGCACACAACAGCTGTCCAGAAACACAGAGCAGCTAATAAAGAGTTGCTAGAAAAAGTCATTAAACATACACAGGCATGCCAACTGATTTCCCAACTAAAATACTATTTACAAGCCATACTAGATTTGTAGTTTCCTGAACTTACAAAATCAGTTCAAGTGCAAGACATTCAATATGTGATCATTTGAAATAGCCAAAGTGAGAATGAGTGCCAATTACAAAGCCACAAAGAGGGTAGCAAGGATTTCCTGATCTTTTCAGGTGAAAATTTACCAGATAAAGTAACACCAGACAGGGTGGAGTCCATGAAGGACATGACCTTTATGAAGGCCAACAGCACTGACTTTGTTGACCAACAATACTGACTTTCTGAAAAGTCTGAAAGTTTCTTCATATTGCAAACTGAAGATCTCCACAAAACTACCTGGCATCTTCCTGCATGTTGTAATGTATTATTGCCCTACAAGTTGTGCAGAAACCAACAGCCAAGAAATTACTGATGCACAAGTTTAGAAGTTACCGTGCATAAGATACTATCAAGCTGTAACAGCAGAATCTCAGGTATTGATTATGGCTTAGACCTGCATTGAAAGTCAACACTTAGACAAATATCCTGAAGTGAATGACATTGTCTATATGAAAGTGAGACAACCTTGTTACACCGAAGACTTAAAGTGACCTTCTGCTTAGAAGAAACAGTAGACAATATATTCACAAATAATGATATCTACTTTGCAAGGATTAGCCCTGTAAAGAATTCAGCAATACTCTTTTCCTCATCTTTTAAGATACTGTGTAGATATTTACAGATATTTATAAACAGGCTTTGTTTCTTGAACAACCAGATCTTTGATAGTTAATTATTTATCCTCCTTCCCTCTCTCATCCAAGTCTGCCAAATCCAAGACATTGTTCTAGCAGCATTCATGGAATCAATAGTGCAAAATTACTACCAAAAAACCCACTATTTTCCCAAGCTGTGACATCCTCTTCAAGTCTGTATTAGGTCAGCAGAACTTCCCACATATTTAGACCTCTGGGGGAAGGAAGGAACAATAGATATGCTGAAACCAATCTGCTTGCCGAGGGGTTTGGGGGTTTTATTGTTGTGGTTTATTTGCTGCTCATACTGGCCATTGTTACAACTTTGGTAACTAGTTCACTACAGTTCCTCACTTTGACATGCACCTATAACGTGTGAGTTGAACTGCACTATGATAATTGTCATGTCATCTCTATACATTCGAGCCAGCTCTTCTGGAAGACTAAGCATCTTGGACAGTCGCTCATGATCCACGGTGCCAAACTCATTGTTACCCACTGCATGACGTATCAGGTGAGTTGCTGCATTCTGATCTTCAAATACTGAAGAGATTCTTGCCCTCCTTTCTGTTAAGAGACCATGCATCTGTCCCAAAGTTACCTTATAGCCACCAACAGCTATTGGCTGTTGATGGTGAACACCAGTGAGGTACTCCCCCACAATTCTAGCCACATCTTGCCTGTGCATCGTCTCCCACAGCCCATCTGTGGCCAAAACCAGGAACTTATCCTGTGGTCGCAATCTGTGATATATGACTTCTGGCTCAGCTGTGAGATATGGAGGAGTGTGATAGTTTGGAGGAATAAACTTTGTATATTCATTGTCATTCAGCTGATCTGGGCCTGATTCTACTACTCTCTTCTGTAGTTCAATACTCCATTTAAACTTCACATCGCCAAAAGCTCTGAAAGGCATCAGGAGACCTAAGAGGCGATCTTGTTTCACGAGACTTTTCTCTTCAGACTTGGGATGTTCCATTTTCACACGTTCCACTTCATGTTCATTTTGTGCATTGTGGTCATATGACAGGTTAACTGCAGACCAAGATCCATCTTCTTCCTGAACCCCAAGCATTGCCCTACTGTCACCCGTGTTTGCAACATGCAAGTCAACACCATCCACGTGGGCCACACAGGCAGTTGCCCCAGAAAATGCTACTCGCAGTACTAGGTAGTTGAGAAAAGAATTTGGATCTCCTACTTGAGCTTCCAAAGAAATATCATTATCAAGCCTCTTAAAAGCATTAATTAAAGCTTCTTTCACATCAGTAGTCTCTCCACTGTTGAGATCAATGAGCTCCTGCCAGTAAGTTCTTAGACTATTGAAGTAAAGCTTGGAAGCTTCTTTGCTAAAGTAATCATTGGGATGCTTGTGCCACTGTAAAATGGGCAACAGAGCTCTGCCGCTTTCCACAGCATTTTCTATTTCAAGCAAAGTCTCATGAGGTAACAAAGAGACAGCAATGTAGTAAAACAGTCTTTCACTGACAGCTTGAGCACAAGCACAACCTGCATGGCCATCAAACACACCCAGAAGCATTCCTCTTGTCTGTAAGCAAGTGGCAGCACTCCTCCGGTCTTCTATAGGAGCATTAGCAGGCAACTGGTTGCTATCAAAGCCAAGGACAGAACTTACATTTTTACCATCAAATTCTGGTACTTTGAAACTGTATTCATTTGCCTTCAAAATGCTGTTGACCTGTGGAGGAGTGAGGTAAAATCTTTGTGGTGTAGAAGCATAATCCCTCATGTGAATGAAGTGATTAAAGTCCTCCTTTGGCCTACAAAGTGCTGCAAATTTCTTCTGAGGTGCATATCTGAAGTGACTGTGAGCAAAATGAGATGACAGACAACACAGATGTTTATGGTGGCAGTAACACACAGTACTGCATATTCTGCTAATCTCACAGTTACGAATCAATGGAAACAGATGAGCTGGTGCTGGCATTGCATCAGACAACAAGGGCAGTCTGGAGCTTCGGACTGGAATCGCTGAAAGACAAGAGAACAACAACGCTTAGGTGGACAGCTAACATTTTCCCCAGAACTCTGTTAAGACATTTACAGCCCCTAACAAAGTTGCTTATTATAAGGAGTTCATAGCTTCGCAGGTCTTGAGAAAGGGCATTAAGAGATGTGTATTTATAGACACTACACTTAAGCTACAACAAAAAAAGCTATACCATACTTAAGTTCCACAGATACTTTAGTTCTTATACCCACTCAGCAGACAGGAAGTGAAAACATCATCCAGATAGACAGCACAGCTTCAAACAATACTTAAGACAACACTTAGCATAGAACACTCTACAGTATTGCCACCTTCTACAAGACTTTTACAGACATCAGTTTTCCTGCTGATTTCCCAGCTGATGTGGCACACAGTGAGGAAGACTGTTTTTATAAGGCTGAAGAGATAAAACATATCACAGTAAGATTGAAGAAACAACTCTGAGATGGCATACAACTGGGCTCAAGATGAAGATGGTTTAAACAACAAAAGCAAGCAGGTCACACACAGCAGATATTCTTTAGGCAATCACAAGTCAGTAGCAGGTTTTGTTTCTTCTCCCCCCTTTCACAAGTAAAGCTTCAAACTTGTGTGACACCATAGTGCACATATACAGAACAGCCACAGCAGTCTGTGTAGCAATTTTCTAGCTTATCAGATAAAAATATAACAGGTAGAAGGCAGATGCATCTTTCCTACTTGCATCTGATCTACCTCTAAATTTTAGGATTATAAGTTGCTTTAAAAAGCCGCTCAGTTGAAGTACTATATGTAAGCTGTGTTTGCTTCCATGACCAGAATAGAGCCCTGCACAATACTCTAAAGCTAGTTCACTGTTAATTAGTAACCAAGTATTCTTTTTGCCACATCTAGGAAAAAAAAAACCCTTTCTGTATAATTTTTGATTCCTCTGAAGAAAGATTATTCTAACATACTCTTCCTTGTCCCTATTTGCATATCCAATCACAATATTAGCGTGAGCCTCTAAATTCCCATATTCACTCTGCCTCATTATCAGGAAGCCTTTTATAATGTAGTACTTGAGAAAACAATTCCATAGTGAAAAAAGTTGAGCTGTACCTCATGCAGGAAGACAGAATTCAGTTTTTCCAACTTTTATGGTCAAGTTTCATCATAAAAGGATCTTCTTAGAAAAGACTTACAAATTACCATATATAAGGCTTACTGCAGTCCTAGGTACTAGTCTGTCAGCACTACTGTATCTCAGATTTAATTGTTCTGCTGAAAAACTGGACACTGCTTTGTTGTGCAATGTGCTTCAGTCACTCCAGTGAATTATTTTTTTAGCCGGCCAGGTATACCGGTATTTCAGATGAGACAACTCCTACAATATATGCAGTAAGCCCTGATACTCAATGTAAAGGATCATAGGAGGAACTGCATGCTGCAATCACCCTAAGCTTTCCATAGCTTCTGCCACAGGATGGTGATCACCCGGACCAATTAAGAAGTGTCTGGAAATACACAAAGCTTCACCCCATTCTCTGTGTTGCATGAGAACGTAGCAAGTCACTGTCTTCCCTCCAAGACTGCTAGTTGTCCTTAAGTAACCAGGAGTGGAGCTCATTTCTCTGTTACAAGATACCCAAGTGCTGAAAGTAAAGCACTGGCTTCCTAGTATTGAGTGACCATCAGTCTTGCCTAACATTGACAAGAACTCTTGTCCATTGACCTCTTCCAGGTCTCCCATGCGCAGCTATGAAGACTGAACTAGCCAGTTTTTCTGTTGTTCAGCTAACAGGACAGCTCTGGTTGTAGCCCTGTGGACCACAACCAGCTGTCCACTCAGAAGCAGTGGATGCACTTCCAGATGCATACTAAGTTTGTTAGCCATTTGCTTCCCAGAAAGTCTGTCTCGCCAGGCCAGTCTTCACATGCCTACAGCAGGACAGATGTAAACTGCAACTATAAACAGCGACTTTTAAAGTGTGTTCACTGACTTCTAAGGGAGCTACTTTAGTAGCAGTTATGTATATTTCTTCACATGATATTTAAAAACAACAGTTTTGCTTACAAAACAGTAGCCTCAAGGTTCTACAGATGTGCCTGGCCTACAGCAGCACCTCTGATTTGGCACTGGTCTCCCACTAGACTCCATCTGAACCAAGTTCTCCTGACTGCTAAGCATTTGTGTTCACTGCTGACCTGTATGTGGTGCCACAACTGTTCTGATAGTTTTGCTGCTGATCCATGATGAAGCAAAATATACTACTGTTATAGTGGCTCTGCAGTGCCACCAGAGGATATTTTGCTGATTTTTAACCATTAGTATATAAAATATTACATGAAATGCAAGCAGAAGTAATACAAAGTCAGCCTCAAATGTTCCACAGCCTGTATCACGTATATCTGTACCATCTTAAGAGTCTGCACATCTTAAGTGTTTGCACACTAGATTTAATAAATCCTAGTTGATTAAGTAAATGAGATATTTCAAGTTTGTCAACCTGAAGTGAAATTATCCTGTCTCCTCTACTTATCCCCACAACATGCATGCCCTGAATATAACCAGACACTCCAATTAGCCCTTATGTAATTACTTTAAGATCCCAAGTTCATTATGGTTGATCAAGAGATAGCAAAGAAGGAAAAGAGATCAAGCAAAAATTGTACAATCCAATCAAGATCTGTCATGAGATTAGAATCAAGTCAGTATTAAATACCTCTCCAAGCCCTGCACAGGGTAAAAATGCTACTTTTCAGTCTGCTCACACAATATGGCCATTAGTCTACTCATACAACAGGACCAATAACAGTCAGTTTATGGTTTTTGTAGTACTACACTGATAAAATGGAAAAAATATTACCCCTTGCCTTAAGGGCTTGTCATTACTGCCCTATTAAGGCCAGATGATGCTGCACAGACAGGCTCCTCCAAAACACCTGCCTGAACTGTGCCAGAGACACCCCTGGCTTCAGGTGAAAACTCACCCCGGGGGCCTTTGACACCTGACAGACCTGAACGGACTGGGCTGCTGGAGAGGACGGAAAGGAGGAACAAGAAACACTCAACACAAGCAGAACCGTTAGTTCTTCTCTCCGGCCAGGTCTCGGCCCTCGGACGCAGCCCAGCCTAGTCCCTTCCCCGGGCCCCCGCCAACCCCCGAGCCCGGCGCTGCAGCGCGCTCCGGTGCGCGATACATACCGATCCGCCTGGGCCCGGGACACACACACATTCTCCTGTCACAACAAGAAGCCGCCAACATCCACAAAGCAGAAGCCCGGGGGGCGGGGGAGAAGCAAGGCAGAGTTTGTTAGAGGAGACGGAGAGCTCCGGCACGGGCGGGGACGACAGAGAAGGACACGCACACACGCACGCAGCCCGGCTGCGGACGCCCGGAGCCGCCGCCGCCCGCCCGGCGAGGGAGCCAGCCAGCCCCGCAGC